>CM031962.1:7027213-7107213 GCA_018749465.1 Paracanthobrama guichenoti | reverse complement strand
TGACACTTTATTCAACAGGAATAACAGCTTGTTCTGCGCGTCATCGGTCATTACGCTATTTCTACGTCATTTGCACATTCGGTTTTCAATCCAATCAAGTGTTTACATATCCTCTCGATCGGATTACAGGAGGAGTAAAGCACCCCTTACAATCTGAATGAAATTTTAATCCGATCTGGCCAATTCATTCTGACTGACGTGGTTACATGTGAATTTTAGGTTCCGATTATGCTTCTAGTCATGTTACGATCGGATTATTAGGGGCCATGTAAAAGCTACTGTCTTCTCTAATGGAACTCAACCAGGCCTTGTCCCCCTTTTTTTCTTCTTCTTTTTTTTTTTGCATATTCCATGGGCAGGAATTACGAGTAACATTATGACTTCACTAAAAAACGTGTTGTAGTCCAAACGAGTCATTCGTTGTACGGATTCTGTTAAATAAAATATCTCCCTTTGGAGTGAACTTTGAGCTTTGTAACCTTGCAACACTACACACTAACTAAAGCTGAAGAAGAGAAAAAGCATAATAGGTTGTGACGTTGTTAATAGGCTTTAAATGTGGTTGCATACGGCAGATAAAGGCCTATTTACTACTATTTACACACACACACACACACACACACACACAGCTACATTTTCACAAAATGTGAAACAAATGGCTAATGTTATTATTAGTTATTTAAGTTATTTTTAGTACCATTAAGATAATATTATAGTTTTTATTCATATTTAGAATGTTTTTATCATTGTATTTTCTGTTTTTATTTTACCTTCAGTAATTTGGTTGCATGTTTTTGTAATTTTTACTCATTTTTGTTTAAATGTGTATCGATTTTATTCATTTTTCAGTTTTAGTTATTTTATTGTGTCAAGTTAAAATAAATGACAAATGTTTCCTTGGCAACTAGTTGAAATAAAATCCATTTACACTTTTATTACATTTCTGAGTAACTTAACTGTCACAGAACAGGATTGTGGGAAATCAAAGGCAGTGAAGGATACATCTATGCTTCCTTCAAGAATCGATCAGATATCTCAGGAGACTGTGAAGCTAACATTGGATTCGGATCTATCCTACCTCGGAACGCATCCTCCGAAGCGTTACAGCGTTTTTAGTCACTTTTACGGGGATCATTTTGACAGTGGTCTCGTCTGTACGTGGAAAACTCAAATAAAAAACATTTAAAGCATATTGTTGTCGTTTAAACACGGGGAGCGCGGGGCACGACCTAATGCGGGGTTAGTTGTAACACACATGGTTTAACACTTTCCACACATGCCAGGATGATGAAACTTTGTGTATTTAATAGTTGCCATGTCGACATTATTTAGAGAAAAAATTGCAGCAAAATTAAGAAATCTTTGGAAGATATCACTGAACATTTATTTAACCATAGCAAAAGTTTATTTTTCATTTCAGTTTATTTAAAATAAGACAAATCTGATATTATTGTAATCTTCTATCTGTTATTGAACATGTTCTTTAATGCTGATCTAACAGCAGAAGACACGAGCCGAGGTTAAACCCCAGTTGTGTTCTAACACTGCGTTACAATCAGCCCCTATTAGAACTACACTATTATATTCTAATTCTTTTGAGAAACCATGAGAAAAGGGTGAATAATGACTGAGAGTCGATGTTCAGAAATTATTCATTATTATAATATTTTGAACGCTGCTGTATAGCTGTTTGTTGTCAAACTCAAAAATGAGTGTATTTTTAATGATAAAAAAATGCCATTCTTTTATTTTAAAAAGTTAATAATTGTATTTTATTGACAAAATATTTTAGTTTTTTTGGATTTTTTTTTTAAATTATTATATCAGGTAACATTTTAAGCTGTCATTTGGTCGTGCCCTCACATGTTACAATGAACCCCACCTATGGGGCATGTTGTCACATTTCACTTCCATTCTTTCGGGGTAAATCAAGAAAAAAAGTATACACCGTATTAATGAAACAAAACCACATAATTGTACTAGACATGTGTGAAATTAATGTGTGAAAAAAAAAAATACTCTTTGATGATTTACACAAACTGAGAAAGTCAAAAAGCGTTAGGTTGTGCCCTGCTCTCCCCTACCCTAAAACTCATGACTTGATATTTGAAAACTGTTCTAAAAATAGCAAGCTCCATGTAAGAACAGAAAGTTTTTACGCACTGTGAACGTGAATGGTTAAAATATTAATTCAATATTTTATGCTGCAAATATCATGAAAATGTATGAATACATTTTAGTATATCTAAACTGTGCATGTATGCTGCTGTTTCAGCCCACCAATTACTCTCTCACACACAACAACCACATCTTTTGGAGGCATGCATGGCAAATTTAAAATGTGCTATTCCCACAGGAACCGCAGATCCACTTCTCCCTGCCTTGAGACCCCTTCATATCACAAATTAAATGTTTGGAGAAAGCTCTGCCCACCCTCAACAAGCTTCTAATTACTTGTGGCATCATCAGATCAGCCTCTCATGGACTGTTCTCGATCACTCGCAGTCCTGTAATCTTCCGTCCTCCAGCCCTACTACTAGAACTCAGAAAAAAAGCATCACTCTCACTCACCAGAACAAGGGAATAGTTTTAAAATTGAGCTACCACACACATTTTAGTCAGAATACGCAATGAGACTGACAAGAAGGTAGTGACAGAGTGCTGCAAAAACAGGTTTGCATTTTAGCACTTTCGGTTCCATCATCCTGAAGTTAATGGATTTTTTAAATGGATTTTTTTTGGTTGAACGTCTGAAATAAGGTCTGTGGTGAACACAAGCTCAAGACATTTTAACGTTTTATTCTATGACATTAAATAGGGTACAACGGGGACACCTTAAAGGGGACCTATTATGCCTATTTTTACAAGATGTAATTTAAGTCTTGGGTGTCCCCAGAATGTGTCTGTGAAGTTTCAGCTTAAAATACCTCACAGATCATTTATAAATCCATGTAGTAAATACCCATTTCTGAGTAGAGTCAAGAACAGGCTGTTTTCATGCATGTGCCTTTAAATGCAAATGAGCTGCTGCGTGCCGGCCCTCTCCGCACAGTTCCTGCCTCAATCGGATCCTCTGCCAAATAATGAGACATCTGCTTGATCGTGCTCACTCTCACAGAAAGCACAGTTCTTCTATTAAAGTTTATTATTTCCACGCCTTTTAAAGCTATATTAGTTAAAACTTCTAATGGATCGTTTTCTGTGCACTTATCTGAAGCACAGAGACAACTGCCTGTCAGATGTCAAGCCTCGTTACTAACTTCTCTTTCACATTTTTTGTGTTTAAACTGTGGGTGGAAAAGTATAACATTATAATAAGATCCCCTTCCTATGTCAGAAGCTACTCGTTTTGGTAGATGCACCAGGCACCCGATTATAGCACTTAAACATGGAAAAAAGTCTGATTTTCATGATATGTCCCCTTTAAGGAAACAATTTGCTTTTCACTACTCCCAAAGATTGCAGAAAAAAATATATGTGAAATTGGACCACAAAAACAGTCATAAGGGTTAATTTATTGAAATTGAGATTTATACATCATCTGAAAGCTGGGTAAATAAGCTTTCCACTGATGTATGGTTTGGGATACAACTATCTGAAAATCTGGAATCTGAGGGTGCAAAAAAATCTAAATATTGAGAAAATCACCTTTAAAGTTGTCCATATGGAGTCCTTAGCAATGCATATTACTACTAATACATTTTTTATATAATTACAGTAGGAAATTACATCTTCACGGAACATGATCTTAATATCCTAATGATTTTTGGCATAAAAGAAAAATCGATCATTTTGACCCATACAATGTATTGTTGGCTAATGCCACAAATATAGCCGTGAGACTGATGACTGGTTTTGTGGTGCAGGGTCACATATGTTTATATTGAACACTGATGGAGCAACAGATTCTGTGTGAAAATAAATCATAAAAGTGGTTGATTTTGTTTATGTATGAGGTGACACGGTGGGTAATTCAGGGTTAAAAGGCTCACTAGCAAAATACTTTAGCTAAAATAATACATTAATACAAGTTTGTACTATTTTCTGTTTATTTTGATAAGTAAAAAATATTTAAAAAATATATATATATTAATATAAAAATATATTTTGAAAATACAGAAACAAAATGATTTAAAAAGTAAAGAAACACTGAAGGAGATCCCATAATAATTGAATATAGATTTACAGTAGAAACAATAAATGATATTTTATTATATGATATGATTAATAAAATATCATACTCAAATATGATTGTTTCATTATAAATATGGGTATTATCTCTAAGGTGGACACCCAAATGAATATATGATATTCCCCATCTGAATCTAACCATGTCAACAAATGTTAAAGTCAGCGCTGTTTATGATCATGTTAAATATGGAGCCTTTTACCCCAAATACCATACTTTTACATCGTCCGTTATTGAAAAACGTACCTGTAACTTTCCATTGTCTCAAAATATAAAAATGTATTTTATTGATTCTCATTTGCTAATCTAAAACATAAAAAAAATATATAAATAAAATATTAAACACTGCTGCCCACGATGCACAAATTTCCATGTTTTTTAGTGCAATATATTTCTTATTATTGCAATATTTCAGCTCGACTGTTTATGTTTGTATATTGTTTGTTTGTTGTGTAATGTTTACAGCATCAAGGGAAGCACTTCCTAATTTTGTTATATCTGAGTATAATGACAATAAATTCAAAGTTCTGTTCTGTTCTCTGTTCTGTTCTGTTCTCTGTTCTGTTCTGTTCTCTGTTCTGTTCTGTTCTGTTCTCTGTTCTGTTCTGTTCTCTGTTCTGTTCTGTTCTGTTCTCTGTTCTGTTCTGTTCTGTTCTGTTCTGTTCTGTTCTGTTCTGTTCTGTTCTGTTCTGTTCTGTTCTGTTCTGTTCTGTTCTGTCTCTGTTCTGTTCTGTTCTCTGTTCTCTGTGGGGTTCTCTGTTCTGTTCTGTTCTGTTCTCTGTTCTCTGTTCTGTTCTGTTCTGTTCTCTGTTCTGTTCTGTTCTGTTCTCTGTTCTGTTCTGTTCTGTTCTGTTCTCTGTGGGGTTCTGTTCTGTTCTCTGTTCTGTTCTGTTCTCTGTTCTGTTCTGTTCTCTGTGTGGGTTCTGTTCTGTTCTGTTCTCTGTTCTGTTCTGTTCTGTTCTCTGTTCTGTTCTCTGTTCTGTTCTCTGTTCTGTTCTCTGTTCTGTTCTCTGTTCTGTTCTCTGTTCTGTTCTCTGTTCTCTGTGGGGTTCTGTTCTGTTCTCTGTTCTGTTCTGTTCTGTTCTGTTCTCTGTTCTGTTCTGTTCTGTTCTCTGTTCTGTTCTGTTCTGTTCTCTGTTCTCTGTTCTCTGTTCTGTTCTGTTCTGTTCTGTTCTGTTCTTCTGTTCTGTTCTGTTCTGTTCTGTTCTGTTCTGTTCTCTGTTCTCTGTTCTCTGTTCTGTTCTGTTGGGGTTCTGTTCTGTTCTGTTCTGTTCTGTTCTCTGTTCTCTGTTCTCTGTTCTGTTCTGTTCTCTGTTCTGTTCTGTTCTGTTCTGTTCTGTTCTGTTCTCTGTTCTGTTCTGTTCGGGGTTCTGTTCTGTTCTGTTCTGTTCTGTTCTGTTCTGTTCTGTTCTCTGTTCTGTTCTGTTCTGTTCTGTTCTGTTTCTGTTCTGTCTCTGTTCTGTTCTGTTCTGTTCTCTGTTCTGTTCTGTTCTCTGTTCTGTTCTGTTCTCTGTCTCTGTTCTGTTCTCTGTTCTGTTCTGTTCTGTTCTGTGTTCTCTGTTCTCTGTTCTCTGTTCTGTTCTGTTCTGTTCTGTTCTGTTTCTCTGTTCTGTTCTGTTCTGTTCTGTTCTGTTCTGTTCTCTGTTCTGTTCTGTTCGGGGTTCTGTTCTGTTCTCTGTTCTGTTCTGTTCTCTGTTCTGTTTCTCTGTTCTGTTCTGTTCTGTTCTGTTCTGTTCTGTTCTCTGTTTCTCTGTTCTGTTCTGTTCTGGGTTCTGTTCTGTTTCTGTTCTGTTCTGTTCTGTTCTCTGTTCTGTTCTCTGTTCTGTTCTGTTCTGTTCTGTTCTGTTCTGTTCTCTCTGTTCTCTGTTCTGTTCTCTGTTCTGTTCTGTTCTCTGTTCTGTTCTCTGTGGGGTTCTGTTCTGTTCTGTTCTCTGTTCTGTTCTGTCTCTGTTCTGTTCTCTGTTCTGTTCTCTGTTCTGTTCTCTGTTCTCTTTCTGTTCTGTTCTGTTCTGTCTCTGTTCTGTTCTGTTCTGTTCTGTTCTCTGTTCTGTTCTGTTCTGTTCTGTTCTGTCTCTGTTTCTGTCTCTGTTCTGTTCTGTTCTGTTCTGTTCTGTTCTGTTCTGTTCTGTTCTCTGTTTCTGTTCTCTGTTCTGTTCTGTTCTCTGTGGGGTTCTGTTCTGTTCTCTGTTCTCTGTTCTCTGTTCTGTTCTGTTCTGTTCTCTGTTCTCTGTTCTCTGTTCTGTTCTGTCTCTGTTCTCTGTTCTCTGTTCTCTGTTCTGTTCTCTGTTCTCTGTTCTCTGTTTCTGTTCTGTTCTGTTCTGTTCTCTGTTCTGTTCTGTTCGGGGTTCTGTTCTGTTCTGTTCTCTGTTCTGTTCTGTTCGGGGTTCTGTTCTGTTCTGTTCTGTTCGGGGTTCTGTTCTGTTCTGTTCTCTGTTCTGTTCTGTTCTGTTCTGTTCTGTTCTGTTCTGTTCTGTTCTGTTCTGTTCTGTTCTGTTCTCTGTTCTGTTCTGTTCTCTGTTCTGTTCTGTTCTCTGTTCTGTTCTGTTTCTCTGTTCTGTGTTCTCTGTTCTCTGTTCTGTTCTCTGTTCTGTTCTGTTCTCTGTTCTGTTCTCTGTTCTGTTCTGTTCTGTTCTCTGTTCTGTTCTGTTCTCTCTGTTCTGTTCTGTCTCTCTGTTCTGTTCTCTGTTCTGTTCTGTTCTGTTCTCTGTTCTGTTCTCTGTTCTGTTCTGTGTTCTGTTCTCTGTTCTGTTCTGTTTCTGTTCTCTCTGTTCTCTGTTCTGTTCTGTGTTCTGTTCTGTTCTGTTCTGTTCTCTGTTCTGTTCTCTGTTCTGGGTTCTGTTCTGTTCTGTTCTCTGTTCTGTTCTGTTCTGTGTTCTGTTCTGTTCTCTCTGTTCTGTTCTGTTCTCTGTTCTGTTCTGTCTCTGTTCTCTCTCTGTTCTGTTCTGTTCTGTTCTGTCTCTGTTCTGTTCTGTTCTGTTAGGGGTTCTGTTCTGTTCTGTTCTCTGTTCTGTGTTCTGTTCTGTTCAGGGGTTCTGTTCTCTGTTCTGTTCTTCTGTTCTGTTCTGTTCTCTGTTCTCTTCTCTGTTCTGTTCTTCTTTTCTGTTCTCTGTTCTGTTCTGTTCTGTTCTGTTCTGTTCTGTTCTGTTCTGTGTTCTCTGTTCTGTTCTGTTCTGTTCTGTTCTGTTCTGTTCTGTTCTGTTCTCTGTTCTGTTCTGTTTCTGTTCTCTGTTCTGTTCTGGGTTCTGTTCTGTTCTGTTCTGTTCTGTTCTGTTTCTGTTCTGTTCTCTGTTCTGTTCTGTTCTCTGTTCTGTTTCTGTTCTGTTCTGTCTCTGTTCTGTTCTGTGTTCTGTTCTGTTCTCTGTTCTGTTCTGTTCTCTGTTCTCTGTTCTGTTCTCTGTTCTGTGTTCTGTTCTGTGTTCTGTTCTGTTCTCTGTTCTGTTCTGTTCTCTTGTTCTGTTCTGTTCTGTTCTGTTGTTCTGTTTCTGTTCTGTTCTCTGTTCTGTTCTGTTCTGTTCTCTGTTCTGTTCTCTGTTCTCTGTTCTGTGTTCTCTGTTCTGTTCTGTTTCTGTTCTCTGTTCTCTGTTCTGTTCTGTTTCTGTTCTCTCTTCTCTCTGTTCTGTTCTGTTCTGTTCTCTGTTCTGTTCTGTTCTGTGTTCTGTTCTGTTCTGTTCTCTTTCTGTTCTGTTCTGTTCTGTTCTCTGTTCTGTTCTCTGTTCTCTGTTCTGTTCTGTTCTGTTCTGTTCTCTGTTTCTGTTCTGTTCTGTTCTGTTCTGTTCTGTTCTGTTCTGTTCTCTGTTCTGTTCTGTTCTGTTTGGGGTTCTGTTCTGTTTGGGGTTCTGTTCTGTTCTCTGTTCTGTTCTGTTCGGGGTTCTGTTCTGTTCTGTTCTCTGTTCTGTTCTCTGTTCTGTTCTGTTCTCTGTTCTGTTCTGTTCTGTTTGGGGTTCTGTTCTGTTCTGTTCTGTTCGGGGTTCTGTTCTGTTCTGTTCTGTTCTGTTCGGGGTTCTGTTCTGTTCAGGGTTCTGTTCTGTTCTGTTCAGGGTTCTGTTCTGTTCTGTTCGGGGTTCTGTTCTGTTCTGGTTTCTTTTCTGTTCACTTCGGTTCTGTTCTGTTCTGTTCACTTCGGTTCTGTTCTGTTCTGTTCGGGGTTCTGTTCTGTTCAGGGTTCTGTTCTGTTCTGGGTTCTGTTCTGGGTTCTGTTCTGGGTTCTGTTCTGTTCTGTTCTGTTCACTTCTGTTCGGTTCTGTTCAGTTCTGTCAGTTCACTAAGCTCTGGTCTGCTAGGTTTACAAGGGACCGGCATTTTCCAACGTGCATTCCAAGCCAATGACGTTGACCCAAGCTTGTTTCTGCTATCTGGAAAGCGCTTGGCATTATCATTACTTTAAATCGCCCATGGGTACCGTTTAAAAAGAAGAAGAAAAAACAGCAGAATCAGTTCTGGTCTAAGTTAAGAACAGTGCTTTAAGAGGGTTAATGATAAACTATCAAAAGACCTTAAACTCAAATGGCGCCAAATTACGGAACTTTGAACTCTTCACTGCACTGGACTGCAGCTGTTGTGAAAGCTGGAATCATGCTTACGCCAGATTACTGGAATCTGAAGGTTAACAACTCTGGTTTAACTTGTTGATCCCAGATGTGTGCTGTTCTTTTTGACAGTGAAACTTTACCGCGGCAATCTCACGCGCACTGGTGTTCTCGTGCTGGGAACGGCCTGCTAAAGGCTCAGTCATGCTGCGTTATCCACAGACGGGACCGAGAGCCAATAAAAGGCTGTGCTGATGAGGGGATCAGAGGTTTCTTATTCTGCCATCCATGTGAAACATCAGCATCAGTATTCCCCACACTGTTCTGCATTTTTCATAAAGCCTGAAACATCCCAGGATTGCAGTAGGCTTGGATGGATAAAGAGAAACTGTGGCGGGAAGTCCATTAGCACTAGCATTTCCTCAAACCAGACCCGCATGCTTCTGATTGTGTGTTGTTACGAGCGCTGAGAGACATTGTGCGACTAAAAAATAAACTGTGACTGTTGGGAGAAAGGAAACTAACCCAGACATATTGGCCACTGCTGACTCACAAAGTGCTGCCTAATCCGGTTATCCTCTTACGTGTTTAAAACCTGCTCAGCTGCACATGGTTAACTCAAAACACGCAAAAAGTCCACACCTCTGAAAACATGAAAAATGATTAGGTGAATGCAACGCAATAACAATTAGTAGGCCTAAATGATATATTAACAGAGTAACAGGTGTGGTGATAAACCCAGGTGAACCACACAGATGCTCCGCCCATATGCTGAGTAAGACAGTCATGCTGCCAAGAACTGGCGTGTGATATTAGCGAGACTACAGGGACTTAATCACTTAGGCTTCAGTGTAGTAGCCTATACAGACAAAAGCAACAAAACTAGTTTGGCACTGTTAGATTAAGATGAACCGTGTATAACACTGCAACTCCTTTAAACATTTTCAGCAATCATTTAATTTATTTTGTAATTAAATTAAATATCTTAAAAAATATTATACGTGTCTTAAGACGTATTTATTTTACAAATGTTTTTATTTATTTTATACATTAAAAATAATGTATTTAAAATATTTTATATTACTTTAGTAATACATTATTTTATATTATTTAATAATATTTTTATATATTACTTAAAATAAATATTTCTAAAATTAAATTGCATCTCTAAAATGAAATAATTTATTTAATTTAAAATATTAAAATATTTATATGTATACAGTTAAATTTAATTTCTAAAATGAAATTATTTAAAAAAGATCTGCAATTATTTGATTTATTTTGCAATTAAACAAATAAAATAAAACATATCTTACATTTTTATTTTATAAATATTTATTTTTATAAATATTTTTATTTTAAGAAATAATGTATTTAAAATATTTGTTATATTAAAATATTTCAGAAATTAAATTACATTTCTAAAAATGTATATAAAATTATGAAATAGTATATTTATTTTATTATATTTATTTTAAGAAATATTAAAACAATTCTTAAAATACAACAACAAACATTTCTCAAATTAAATTTCTAAAAATTAAATTACATTTATTAAATTCTAAAATTAAATTCAGCAATTATTTTATTTATTTTCTAATTAAATATCTTAAAATAAAATTAAACAAGTCTGAAGACATATTTATTTTTATATTTTACAAATATTAATTTTATTTTAAGAAATAATGTATTTAAAATATTTTTAAGTAAAATAAACATTTCTAAAATTACATTACTAAAATGAAATAAAATTAATAATAATAAAATAATTAAACAAAATAAAATATTTTTTCATATTATTTTACTTTTACAGTTTTGAAGACTTAAATTATCAGGGTAGAAAAATTATCTATATGTCCCTTTTGTGTATTAACATAAAAGCAAAACAGCTCATACAAGACCTCCTGAGCAGGACCCGTGGACTGAACGTTGCCGAGCAAAGTACAGCAGGAGGGAATCTTCCTCTGCCATTTAAACATGCCTGAACAAGATGACTTGTTTGTCTGTTTGTGAGAAACAGGACATTTTGTTGTCTTCTAGGTATGCACTTTAAAATAAAGCAAAGCAGGCCATGCTCTAACATACACGATCCCTGCCTGCTCACCCTGAACCAGACCAGACCTGCTGCACAAAGCCAAGGTCTTTAGAAGAGTCTTAGTCAGACTAACATGGTGGAGACAGCATAAGTGGAATAGTGAAAACCTGCTCAAATACCTGCAGCATCGCCCTTTCTAAATATGGTTTCACTTAATTACAGGCAGTATTGCTTGTACAGGTTTCAACCATCTCCACCCTTGCTCATTAAGCACAACCTTGCCTCAAAAATGTTTTTCCAACCCTTTATTATTTTCTTTATGAAACATAAATAAGTGGCAGAATGATATTCCACAGTGGGCAGGGCTACACCGTAGAAACACAGTATTAGCCAAGTGATAAACAAAATGTCATGCAGTTCACTGTGGCTTACATTGCATGGAAGAAATAGAATGAATTGATTGTTTTATCGATGTAGTGTGTATTGCATCTGGTTAGGGCACGCTATTAGCAGTGCTGAGGAAAACAGGTCATTGCTTGTCATCGGGCAGAAAGCAAGAGGTTGGTCCCCAAAGTCTTAAACACACAAGTGGATCACAAGATTTCTCTCATGTTCATTTAATTAGAAAAGGACTAAACACATTGTGGAAGGAAGTGGATTATACAAAAGAAGGACTTGACAATGTTCAGACACTTGGAAAACATGCAAACACGCTGGAGTCTTTTTAATGAACAAGCATGCCAAAGACCTTGCCCTTCAAATGTCCTAATTTTAAACAACTTGCATTGCAGATGCTTGGAGCGAAACCTCAGAAAATGGCCTTATTTTGAAGAACTAGAACAGCCAGTGCTGACACTCCAGGGGACATCAGCAATGAGTTCCACACAGCACAGATTCTGGGTCAGAAGCAACCCAGTTCTGCATCTGCATTAGAAGTTAGGAGATAGACACAGAACTCCTGCGGTCTGAAGACATTCAGTGAAGGTGAGGTAAACACCACAACGGCAAAAACAGGCACTTACCACAAGACATGCATGCACATACATGTCAAACCTGGGATGGATATGCAACCAACATGTAATCATGAGAGAGAAGATATGGCTCCTGATGGTCGATGTTCTTTTAGTATTAAAACGAATCTGTTTAAAAAAAAAAAATCAGGGCTCGATAGTGCTGGGCAACAAACTCAAGCCCCTCTTCTCTTATATCGAAATACTAAATTAAAATAAAAAAAATAGAATTAGACTTCTAATTCATGACCAGTGTTTTGTCTTGCTCTATCCTCTACGCTTCTGTGTTCGTCAATACGTCATGCATCAAGGGTTCAAGGGTAAAGGGTTACTCTTTCACCGTTAGTCGGCTTGCAACCGCTGACCGTCGGAAGCTAGTTATTTTAGTTTATAAAATTTTAAATATGGATATTTTTCTTACACAAACGCGCCACTTCGCTTCAAAAGGCCTTTATTAACCCCCCGGAGCCGTGTGGAGCAGTTTTATGATGGATGGATGCACTTTTATGGACTTCAAAAATGACCCAACCGTCACTGCCATTATAACGCTTAGAAGAGCCAGGACTTTTTTAATATAACTCTGATTGTGTTCGTCTGAAAGAAGTCGTCATATACATCTAGGATGGCTTGAGGGTGAGTAAATCATGGGCTAATTCTCATTTTTGGGTGAACTATAATCTTTAAGAATCTGAATCTGAATATACTTATTCTTTATTGTTCAGAATATAAGACAATCAGAAAATGCTTTTATTTGAAAATTATATTTTTGTATTGAAAGTATGGTAAATACTGGTAAAATGTACCAATGATCACATTTAAAAATAAACACTTTTGGAATACCATAAAAATAACCTGTAGCCCATCTGAATTATATAACAATTAGGCTATCAATATCATAGTGAAAACCATGTAACCTACCAACATTTCATTAACAGTAGAAGAGAAATCTGGGTACGGCTTACGTTTTAAAATCACGCATGTTGGAAGTTTGGTCCCGTCAGTGAGGCACACAAACACGAGTCACGCGGCTCTTAGATGGTAAGCTTCTTCTTTTTTTTGACTGTTAGCATTTTTAAGACTTTTAAGTCTTTTTGCGCTCGCGATCTTCTTACATTACACTCTGACACATCGTATTACTTGGCACACTCGTTTTACATGTATTTGGCGCCACCTATTGCTGCGGGTGTATTATTGACATGTAAAAGTCTAGACCCTGAATATAAGACAAACCCGTTTTTTCAGATGTATTTCTAAGAAAAAAATGTGTCTTATATTCAGAATAATATGGTAATATAAGAATATGATTTGATATAATGTGAAGCCCTATCCAGGCTTCATAAGGGAAGCTTGTGAGAGTACCTTACAGAGTTAAAACAATTTACACAGTTAAATTTACGGTAAAAAAAAAAAAAAAAAAGCCAGCTGTGGTTGTCAGAAATTTACAGTAAAAATACAATAGCAACATTTTAGGTTCTACAGATTTACAGATTTATAATGTTAATGTACCTTTGTAATACACTGACAACCACCATGAGTCACGATGAATCAAAAAGATCATCACACACAAGCTAAGAAATGTAATAAACATTAATTTAACAACATTAGATAACATAACACCTTAATCTCCCCGAAAATACATCAAATGTGAAGTGTCACACAGGAAGTATCACACACAATTCTGTGAATGTCAATTTACGGTTTTTCATTGTAAATTAAACAATGACATGTTCTTTTTCACTTCCAAAACTACATTTAAAAACGGTATTTTACATTAAATGTATGGTTAGATCTACTACAGTTATCCACCGTATATAGTACAGAAACTTTCTGTTAAACCAATTAACTTTTTCACTGTAGCATTTTTACAGTCTTTTGTAATAAAAAAAAAAAAAATAAATAATGGAAATTTAAATGAAAGCTTTTAAAAATAAAAGCTAATTCAAGTTATAACAAATACTATATTATATAAATAATACTAAAATGACACTGTGACTGTCATAAGAGGTTTTCAAGATTTTCCAATAAATAACTTAAATTGATCTGTTCCACTTATAATATTGTAAACACGTAGAATTTAACTTTTATAGCGATTTTTGTAGCTTCAAAGCCCATGGTCACCATTTGCTTACATTGTGAACCACATGAGAGCGAGTAAACGATGACATAGGCTACCTCATTTTTGGGGTAACTACTAACTAGCCCTTTAAGATTGGAATGATGGTACTTTTTCACTTTACCATAAAACATTCTTTGAGTTAAGGAGACATAATGACAATTTACGAGCCCTCTATTGACCTTGTAAGCTTCTCACTCTAAAAGTTTTTCATGGTTTTTATTTAGTACTACCCATGTTAGCCTGTTAAGACGACAATACACCTGATGTTCTTTTTTTATTCTGCAGTGGTACTGTTGTTTTAGCCCACCCACTATCAGCACACCTGGAGCGTCAGCTGTTCTTTGGCTCCAAATCAAGCCACATCATGGAAACAGGGATGACTGTGCAGGTAACAAAAGAACGTGTATAAACAGCAGCATGTTAAAAACAGAAATTTGGCCTCTCTGATGAATGAGGAGGATGTGTTTTTCAGACGGGACGATGATGGAATCTAACAAGCACTCAGTCACCACAGAACAAAAGACTTAATTGAAGCCCTTTCAGTGGTTCTGACACAGGGAATGGAATGAAAGTGTGTGGAAAACATGGCAAACAATTAGTCTCTAAAGAAGTCTTGCTGTTTTTCTTCAATTATTCAGTCAGATTGCTTTAACACAACGGTTACAGGGATATGCCACCGTTTTTTGTTCACTCAAAACAAAAAAAAGTTAACTATATAATCAATATAATAAAAATTAATGAAAACTGAGATTGTCAAGCACCAAAATGACAAAAAAAAAAAAAAAAAAGTACCCGAAAGTTTGACTTGTGTGCTACATTGCATGTCTTCAGAAGAAATAACAGCGTTGTGTTTGGAACAGACTGATATTTAAATCATACTTTTGTGAACACAATCATTTGATTATTGATTATTGAAAAGAAGCTAAATTATTCATTCACGAATCAGACATCAAAACTACAGCCCCATGGAAAAGTCATATTTTACCCTAGTTTGCAGGTCTTTGGAACAAATTATTCAAAAAGTCACAACCTCTTCTGTTAAATGAAGCAACTGAACTGTATCGTTTGGGCTTTGTTGTTCAATTTAAAAATATATATCTATTTTTTCATTATGTGTTGGAAGGCTCTCTGGATAATTTCCCGCAATAGCTTTCTAACTTTCTAACTGAAATACCCAAATGAATCAGAACGGAATCATTTCAGGAAACGTGCATCAACTCCTAGACCTAACAAATGTCAAAAGTTACATTTTGGTCTGTTCTTCACACAAAGCTAATGTATGACTTCAGAAGACATGGAATATAGTGTTAAATAATACGTTAAAGGGTTAGTTCACACAAAAATGAAAATCCTAGTGTATATGACTTTCTTCTTTCAGATGAATACAATCATAGTTATTTTAAAAAATAGCATTGCTCTTCTAAGCTTTATAATGGTAGTGAATTATGGGGGTCCTGATTTTGAAGCCCAAAAAAGTGAATCCATCCACCATAAAGTAATCCAAACGACTCCAGGGGGTTAATAAAGGCATTCTGAAAGCAAAGTGATGGGTTTTTGTAAGAAAAATATCAAAACATTTTAGACTATAAAGTTTTACATAACTAGCTTCCGGCAGATGGCCTACGCAATTCGACTTATGCCACAAGAGTAACCCCTGCCGCGATGTATGAAGTAGCGCAAGTTGAGACGGTTCAAACAAATAGGGCTGGGCAACAAACTCAAGCTCCTCTTCTCTTATATCGAAATCCTCTGACATTTCTCTTTAAAAAGAGACCAGTGTTTTGTTTTGCTCTATCCCCTGCGCTTCCGCGTTCATCAATAGGTCATGCATCAGGTCAGTGGTTACTCTTCCACCATAAATCCATGTATATGACCATCTGTCGGAAGCTAGTTATTTTAGTTTATAAAAGTTTTAAATATGGATTTTTTCTTACACAGACGCATCGCTTTGCTTCAAAATACCTTTATTAACCCCATGGAGCCATATGGCGTACTTTTATGATGAATGGATGCACTTTTGGACTTTAAAATCAGGACCGCCATTCACTGCCATTATAAAGGGCCAGGATATTTTTTTTATATAACTCTGTGTTCGTCTGATAGAAGAATGTCATACACACCTAGGATGGCTTGAGGGTGAGTAAATCATGGGGTAATTTTCATTTTTGGGTGAACTATCCCTTTAAGTCATAAATGTTTAAATGATGGCAGAATGTTAATTTTAGACTTTAAACTTTAACTTTAAGAAAGGCAGTGCACTTAACTTGCACAAGAAGTTCACTAAAAGGAGCTTGTTGTGGAAGGAATTCTATTCTAACCAAGTAACTTTACAACTCAGGTGTCGCCAACAGGCTGTCTGCGTTAATCATACCTGTGTAATAAACATGTTCCTATCCTCTGCCCCCATTCTCAGTCTCTTCACATCTCAAATGTTTATGAGGGGGGCCAGAGCACCCTCAGCCACACTTCACCTCCCTAAAGAGTCGTGAGGGAGGATGACGCTAAGGTTTGTTTTGGCCGTTGGCCTTGTTTTATCGGTCCAGCCTCAGCAGTGTGGGGGCAGAGGAAGCACCATGTCTATATGCCTTCCCACAGTTAGATTGTGACTCTCAGATTACAGTGCACTGAGGACAGCAACATCAACGCTGTAGAGAGAGCACACACCGCCACTAAAACCACAGGCCCAAACATAGACACTGCTGGACATCTCTGCAACAAATCAAACTGCTTTAAGGGAGGTCAAACAGCGGGAAACTATCAAACGAGGAAATCTGGTGTAAACAACTGCATTTATACAAATGCCAAGCTCAACAAAGAACAAAAACACGGTTCTAATTTACACAAAATCTGGATCCTTACGCATGTACGATTTTCCATACGAGGCAAAAAGTATATGGCAGCAATTAAAAAAAGTGCACATTTTTTAAGGGTGTGAGGCACTTGGTTTAATGTTACTGAAATATTTACTTTACCAGGAAGCCACAGAATTCAGAGAATTGCTGAGTTATTGAACGGATATGAAAAAGGCATTTCAGCGTTGACCACCTGTCTACACCCAGTCTGTCTAACAACACCAGAATTCATAGAACTCAACGACAAGTCCTGTGAGCGGCCAACTTTGAATAATAACATCAACAATAAATTACACTAGATTGTAAATGTCACATTTCTTCATTTTTTCGTGTATTTTCGATCAATTTAGTTGCAGTCTGACGCCCCCTGCATGGGGTACTTTTAAGTAGTAATGCAGGATATATAGGCCCCCATATCGGTACCGATAAGAAAATTTGGCCGATATATTAAAGCCGATAAATAATGGATTATTTCCTTCCGCTGAGACACTTCAGATGCACACCGTTCGCCATGATGGTTTTGAATTCCTTGAAATATGATATATAGGCTACATACAATTATAAAGAGAACATTATTAGAATTGTGTGTTTGGGACATAGCTTATAATGGTGAGACTTTTGTTTTTTAATCAGGTTCTCAAAAATTATATAACATTTTGGATTTATCGGCCAATATATCGGTTATAGTTTTAAATGAATATTACACATTAAGGGAACACGCTGACTTTTTGGGACTTCAGCTTATTCACCGTATCCCCCAGACTTAGAAAAGTCCATACATTCCCATTCTTATCTCCGTGCGTGCCATAACTCAAGTGACAAAATAACGCCGACATTTTCCCATTTACATGTTGTGATTAGCATATCGCAATATGATAAAATCCATATTGCGATATACATTACAGCCTCTTGCGATAACAATATATATCGCGATATATAAATTATAATAGAACCATTTCAGAACAGGTTACATAGACCCTAAGGAAATCCAAACTGATAAATGTATTTTTTTTAAAGGAAGAAAGAAACGTTGCATGTAGTTGAGAGGACATTTATTGTGAAAAACTGTAATTATACAACATAATGTTGCAGATAAATACAATTCAAGTACACTAGCTGCAGAGACTTTAACAAAGAAAAAGCGTAAACAGATAGTTCTCCCTGAGATGAAAATAAAGTCATATTTTACTCACCCTGCCCTATGTCCTTCTATCTTTTCGGACCTCAAAAGAAGAAATAATTTTTTTTTTTTTAAATGTCCTGCATGTGCTCCTTCCTATAATGGCAGTGAATAGCGACCGGGCTAAAGCTTTACGAAAAGGATACAAAAGTATCACGCAACGATACAGTGAGATGCGTGCCATATATGGAAAGCGTTTAGGGGGCATACTATAAGGTTTTGCGAGAAAGAAACCGTATTATTCAGTCAAAACACTGAGCTCGGCCGTTACTCTGCGCGTTCCTGTGATGAGCGCGAGCCTTCAGCAGCCGCCGGCGCTCACACTTATGCTGCCTTCACGTGCTATCGGAACTGTAATAATTCCGACTTCTGAAGTCGTGATTACAAGATCACTGCATTCAAGTTTCAAAATGTGAGGGCATTCATGTGCAATTTTTACCTAGCAAACTTGTATTTACTATAGCATTACTATAACTCACACTGTTGTCATGGCACCCAGGAGAAGCACGGGCACACATACCATTTTGAGAAATCAGGCTCAATAGAAACAAACGCGATTCTCGTCTTTTCTACAAGGTATATGATAAGAAATAATACAAAAATACCAATAAGGTAAACCTCCTGAAGTGAATGTTGTGAGGTGGTAGAACAGATTAGTCGTGTTACCTCTCTTAGCCGGAACTGTTGCCCCACACACTCTACCGTATAGTTTGCTGCTGCTCGTCGGACAGCTTAAATCCAAATAATGGATGTTTCACCAGCTCCTCCATTCCGCTTTCAGCCGTATTTACTCAAGATGACGAATACGATGATCGTGGCTCTACATTTTCGCGGGTAGATTGCGTCATAACGCAAAGCATGAAAATAGTCCCCAGCACGCTCTCTGTGCAAGCAGGTTATCACATTGGTTATGTTGATGGAAGTTGGCCTATTTTCAGGCGTTGCGTAATATCATTGCACCTGCTACACCCATGGTACGGCAGCAAAGTTCCTGGATTATTACGCAGGAATGAGAGAATAGTCCCTAGCCACATCGGCCTAGAAAATCGCAACTTTTCATTTTCCATCGGTCTTAGTACACGATGTAACTACACACATCACAACATGTAAATAGGGAAATGTTGCCGTTATTTTGTCACTTATTGAGCAGTAGGCTAGCTGGAGCCGTTTACCTCCAGTCTTTGTGCTAAGCTAGGCTAGCGGTGTGCGCGTCAGAGTTATGGCATGCACGGAGATGAGAATGGTATGTATGGACTTATCTAACTCTGGGGGATACGGTGAATAAGCTTTCTTTTGTCTCAGCAAGTGTTAATAAAACACCAACCAACCGTCCAGATTCTCAATATCCTGGGAGCAAAGTTGTGGAATGCACCAGCAACCCTCAATGAATTAAGAAAACTACAACTATTCAAAGGCACCCTGAGGATGACCTGTTCCTTGACCCTGGGGGAATAAAGAAGGTCAAGGGGCCCTTCAAGAGGAGAAAGACCTCATGGCTCCGAGGCCCTGAGGAAAGGTCACTGAATTTACCTCAGCAACATCTCTCAGCTAGAGTGCAAGTATGCTAAAAACTTCCAGAAAGTCATTCTCTTCAAGGGATTGTTCACCCAAAAATGAAAATTCTATAATCATTTACTCACACTTATGTCGTTCCAAACCTGACTTCCTTTGGAATGCAAAAGAAGATTTTGCCTATACAATGAAAGTCAACAGGGTTCAGTGTTGTTCTGGACCCCATTGACTTTCACTGTATGGACAAAAACAGAAACATTCTATAAAATAACTTTTGTAGAAGAAAACCATACAGGATTGGAACAACATGTTTGTTTTTCATTTTTTCATTTTTAGTGAACTATCCCTTAAACTCAACCAGGCATAAATACAGCAAGTGATTGTGCATGAGGCTGTATATGGATCATAGAGAAGAGAGTAAGAGATCTATCAGGCAAGTTTAATCATACACTAACCAACCATGAAGAGCATGCAAAGTCCTAATGTGTGCAAAGCAGGGTTTAGGGCAGAAGCAGTGACAAGCACAAAAGAAAAACAAGGGGAATGAAAGTGAAGCACAGAAGAGATCAGAAGTAATTACAGTCACCCTATTCACATAATCTTCTTTGAATCAAGATGAAGGACAGCTTGAGGATACAAACCGAAACAGGATTATACCTGACCGAGTGGCAAAGACAATAAGAGCTCATATTACAAGCAAACGCAAGTCATTTCCATTTAAGCGTAGCTGACAACAGAACAAACAAATCTCAGATCCAAAATTGCAGATCAAAAATGAAGGTGTGTAGATGCAGCACAATTGGTTCAGAACGGAGCAAACAGGAGGGGCCTAGTGACATGCGGGGCCTCTGGAAATAAATGATGCAAAGTGAAGCCATTGTCTGATCCAAGTGAACCACACCACTCAGAGAATAGGACATTCAAACGGTCACACAGGCTCATTGTTATGGCCAAGTTGAGTGGGGTCCTATATCTCACAAGGTCTGGCCGGAGCCGAAAGGCTCGTAGAGCATTGCCACGCTGCGATCTCTCGCATGCCCCATTAACAAAGTGCTCACCCAATTCTGCAAAAGATAACAGAGACTCAATTTGTGTGCAATACATATCCACTGAATGCGGAGGTTAAGCACTGAGTTTGAGCCAAATTTGAAGGTTTTATTTGTCACAATGGTAGCTAAATGATTTTAGTATTTCACAGATCTTTTGGTGAAAAGCATCTTCTGAAGTGCAGCAACCTTGCATTTAAGTTCTAGATCTTGGACTGTTGCAATGGTTATATGCCAAAAGATGGAAATGAAAACAGAAGGATGGGAAGGGGACTAGAAAGTGCTGAAAGTTTAAAGCATACCGGTTTTGATGCAAGAAATACTTCAAAGCTTATGACCAAACTTTGAGGAAGAAGCACTGGGAGGGAAGCCAGAAATGTAGACTGCAGTGCAGACTATGTTTAGATCAGCATCAGATGCAGTTCACAACAAGATGGTAGCAGTTAGAAGAATATATAATGGAGTTTTTCCTATATGGACATTATAACACAACTCAACAAATACCACTGCATTAATTTATAAGTGTTGTACACTACAGTTCAAAAGTATGATGCGAGTATGATATTTGTTTAGTAAATAAATACTTTTATTCAGCAAGAATGCATTAAAGGGATCATGAACTGAGAAATCAAATTTTCCTTGAGCTTTTGACATATAAGAGGTCATCATACTATTAGAATATCCTGTAGTATTCAGAACAGAAAACTTCCTTGTTAGTACAAAATCAGCTTTTTCTCTACTCGTTGTGGGGAATGACTTGTGGAATCCCATCACGTGACCACGTGTACTGTGTTATGTTATGTTTTGTTGTGTTTGCTATGTAATGCTTGCCAACTGCATTCTTGTATTTCTGGAGAGCGTGTGGCGGCGCCTGAAAAGGCTGAGGCCCGGAGGCTTGCTCCAAACTTCATTTTGTTATACTGTACTTGTACATGTGTAATGACAAATAAACTTGAAACTTGAATCTGTGCAAGACAATCATGACTACTTCATCATTGCAACTTTGGCCCCACCCACTGGTGTGTTAGTGAGATGACGAGGAGAGAAGAGCGAAACAGGATGGACTACAATTAACATTACCTCAATCAAACAATCGCCAAAACTCCCATAATAATAAACAAATCTCTTATTTACATTGTGTTTGCACTGTTAATTATGATGAAAGCATTTGTTAATGTGCAGAAATCGAGTTGCAATGACGAGATCACTGCATTCATGAGCTCAACATATCTGTGATCGGCTACAATGCTCATCACTGCAACCTTTCATGTCACGATCTAAATATAATGCTATAATCAACACTTTCCACAGTTAGTTAACCTTGAGAGCTGTAATAGTAAAAACATGCTAAAAGTTTTCGAGAGTTCCACATGTAATACTTTACATTATACTAACATCATAACATGAAAAATTATAAAACAATAAAACAATGCAGTTCACGACCTTTAATCAAAAGTGACAGAAAAGACGTTAGTTGTACAATAATGTTGCACAAGATTTCTATTTTTACATAAATACTGTTTGTTGGTTTTTTTACTTTATTTTGATCAAAGAATCCTGAAAAATAAGTGTCCTGGTTTAAATATGAAGCAGCACAACTGTTTTTAACATTGATCATAATAAGAAACATTTATTCTGTTCCAAATCAGCATATTATTCCTTTGCCGTCACAGAAATTAATCACGTTATATGAATATATAAAAATAGAAAAGTTCTTTTAAATTTTAATAATTTTTTTGAACCAATAAATGCAGTGTTGTTTTAGCAAAAGCAACTTCTTTCAAAAACATTATAAAATCTTACCAACTGCAAACTTTTGAGCGATAGAGTGTTTATAAATGGCAACACTGATCTGCATTGTGCATCAGAGCATTCTAGTGTGATGTGCAGTCACTGCTGGTGTGGGGTAACCCCAGCTGTCCCGGGACCACCCTTTTACCAGCGGAAACAATTACGACTCCCAGCGGTGTCTCAGCTTTCTCCTCATTAACAAACATGAGTTGTGGAGGCAGCAGAAGCCACAGTCACAGTCATCTGATTGGCTGGCTGGAGTAACCCTGCGCCTAATTAATAAACCAAACACCCCACCACACACACACACACACACCCTTCACCTGCACCCAGGCACGTGGCTCTGCAAAATAGGCGGTTTGTTGATGGCACAGTCAGACAAAAGGGAACACATGCCACTCACACCCACCCATGAATACCTCCATAAACATAAGGACAGAGCACGGCTTAACAAACGTCTTGTTTATTATCCCTCAATGTTTGTGCCATTTTTCAGCCTGACCATGAACTACATAAAGAAATGCTACACACACAATACAGCACAAAAAGAAAGTCAAACCTTTCACTCATGTGGTTAATAAGGGTACACATCACATGAGGGACAGTCCTGTAAACCTGTCTGGCCTCAAGAGCCGTACAGCTAAAACAAACGTACACACTGTCAGTGATAAATTACAAATGAACTGAAGAACTGGAAGGCACTTATTCTCTTAAAACAGTAGACAACTACTGAATGCTCACTGAGAGCTCAGACTTAATAAAAGGGGCTTTATTACTACTTAACCAGAATTGTGTTCATTCATTCCCAGTCATGTAACTCCTATTCTTAATCACAGAGCTCTATACAATTAAATAAAAAAAAAAAAAAAAAAAAAAAAAAAAAAAAAAAAAAAAAAACAAATCACACAAATAAAAACAAATACATTCGTATTTAAGTTTAACTGACAAAACCTAACCATCTACAATCTGAGATATTTTAAGTTGTTCAGAGGATAGTTCACACAAATACGTTTTATCATAATTTAACCACACTTATGTTATTCCAAACCTGTATGACTTTCTTTTTGTCTGTGGAACATAAAAATTATATTTTGAAGAATGTTGGTAATGGTAACCAAACCTTGACTTCTGGTAACTGTTGACTTCTATTATATGGGGTAAAAAGAAACACCAAGCCATTTCTCAAAATATCTTATTTTATGTTCCACGTAAGAAATAAGGTCATGCAAAACATTGTTGAAGTTGATCACAACACCTTATATTAAAGGGGTCATGAACTGAGAAATCAATTTGACATATATAAGAGGTCATCATACTATAATAATATCCTATAAGTTTCAGCTTGCATTGTAACCAAGCCCATCGAACGACTCACTGTGGGATGTGCCTGTTATAGACAGGTGAAAAACCGCCTCTGCAGAAGAAAACCAACGCCTATTTCATCATTGCAACTTTGGCCCCGCTCACTGAAGTGTTAGTGAGATGACGAGGAGAGACGAGCGAAACAGGATAGACTACAATTAATGTTACCTTCCAAAGATCCTAATGCTAGGAATGTGGTTATTTATTTCCAACAATGTGAATGTCTCAGTTGAGCATTATTTATTTGTATTCGGTACATTTGACTGTGGATTCTTTGGTAAATCAGTCGCAATTTCAGAGCAGGCTTTGCAAACAGACTTTTACGATCTGAACTCAACAGTAATGTGACAATATTGTAACCGTGTTAATTCTAATGCCTGATCTGTGACCAGTGATTTCTGATATGTAATGATTCATGTACAGTCAGATGTTCAAAGAACACTCCCTTTGTAATGACTGGAGCTGTCAATCAAACAGCTGAAGTTTATCAGTGACTGAGTTCTGGACTTGCACCAAAACTCCTGTAATAATCAATGCATCTCTTATTTACATTGTGTTTGCACTGTTAGTTAAGAAGAAAACATTCGTTAATGCGCAGAAATCGCGTTGCATTGATGAGATCACTCCATTCATGTGCTCAACACGTCTCTGATCGGCTACAATGCTCATCACTGCAACCTTTTTAATGCCACGATCTAAATATAATGTTATAATCAACACTTTTCATAAGTTAACCTTGAGAGCTATAATGGTAAAACATGCTAAAAGTTTTCGAGAGTTACACTAAGTAATACTTAGCGATTTCATATGCAAAGACGTTAGCCAATCACAGCAGTGGGAGTTTACACTGAAGTCTCACAGCAGACACGCCCCTTCAAACATTGCATTCAAATCAGAGGGCTAAAATCAGGATAGGAAAAATGCCTTTTATTTATAATTTATGACAATTTTTGATGTAAAAATCATACTAACATTATAAGTGTTCCCCAGGAAGCATTATAAAACAATAAAACAATGCAGTGACCCCTTTAAGAGTCAAAGCAGGACCCCATATGAGGGCGGAATATGCTCGTACAGAGGAATACAAGTCGAGTCAAGTGTGGAAATCCATCACTCATGATGCCCCTGCGGTGTCCACAGGATATATTGCCCTAGTAATAGAGAACCGGCTGAGACTGATGAAAATGTGGAGTGACATGGGCTTTCGAACTCAAGAGAACTGAGGATATCAGTACGTGGCTGTCAGCTGATGGACAAATAAGAAAGACTTTTAGGTCTAGTTCGCAGATGAATGCTTGATTAGTGAAATACAGGGACCAAACAACAGACAGCAGCCTCATTTCCACATCATCCATCATCATCAACCAGGTGCCATGGGATTAGAAAGGATCTGAAAATAACAACAAAAATATTCCAAAACAGCTAAACAAAGATTTGTGTTTTGCTGTTTTGGAATATTTGTGTTGTTATTTTCGCCTCAGTCTGTCTTTGTGTTTCTATATGGTCTATTAAAGGGATAAAAATAAAATCTCTCTCATAATTTTCTCATCCTCATGTTTCCCCAGATGTATATGATTTTTTATTCAGTTCTATAATGTGCTTAGATCACATGCATATGACAGTTGGCCAGACAAGAATTTCTCTTACACACTTTCGTTTCTCTTCAGAAAAGACATTGATTGATCCATTGGAGTCATATGGATTATCGGTGGGATTGCTTTTTGAAGCATCATTGTTATACACTCGCATTATATGGACCCACAGAGATGGGTTATTTTTCTGAAATCTTTGTTTGTATTCAACTGAACGAAGAAAGTCATATCTGGGGCCGCATATTTTATATAGACATAGAAACATAAATATTCCAAAACAGCTAAACACAAAGATAGATTCAGAGCAGAATACAATTTCAGCTCTAACTCCCAGTAGGGGCCCTCATGATGACTTAAAGGGATAGAACTTCACCCTACGCAGGATTAGTAGGAGACTGACACAGGCTAGAACGAAATTGTTGAATAAAGTATTCTCGTGGCTTCATTAAATTAAGGTTGAACCACTGGAGTCACATTGACTGTTTTAATGTCTTCACTACCTTTCTGGACCTTGAAAGTGTTCATTAAATTGCTGTCTATGGAGGGGTCAGAGAGCTCTCGGATTTCATCAAAAATATCTTCATTTGAGTTCCGAAGATGAACGAAGGTCTTTACGGGTTTGGAATGATACGAGGGAGTAATTGTTTGTAATTTAATTAATTTTTGGGTGAACTATGCCTTTAAAATTACTTAAAATATGTTTTGTTTTGTTTTTTTAAGTTATTCATTATGATCTGCTGTAAATACTGCTGGAGAATATAAATAAAGAATTTAAAAATCTTTATGCCTAAAATATTATATCAGGTAAGAAAAAGTGAGTCTATAGCTAGACAATATGGCTTTAAAGAAGCCGAGAAGCACTTGTGGTGAAACATCACACTGTTGGGGAGCCGGTTACATGCCGTGCTCTGGACTATCAAGCACGGGTGACATGAGACAAAACATGACATCTCATGCAAATAAGATGCAAATTATTCGTTTTAATCCTCGAAGCTAAAGCAACGTAAACGAAAATATTAAAACACATGCGAAAGTATGAGCAACTCTTTGTTTCACATTAGTTTTGCGGATCTGATCTGCGCGATCAGCCATTGGTTCTTATACAGTCTTGTATGACACTGGGGCATTGAATGAACAGTTCACCGTACATACAATCATCAATCACCTTTCGATAACACGTACGCTTCTCGTGTCACACCACCATCCATAAGCACGCGCATATAAGCGCAATTTACACATTCATCCACAAAGTCTGTTCTTACCTCGTATGTGGTCTCATTATTCATTCAAACTCCACTGTTTTGTTTGGGTAGACTGGACATATGAATGCGCTTGATCTCAGCATTGCACAGACCCTGTGGCGAGTTGACGTCATCATTTTTTCTCTCCACTCGACCAGAGCGAGCGAGAGCGCATGATCACACAAGGTGGAGGTACTGATGTCTAACGGGAGATGTAGTAGGCAATGAGTGATCAGGTACAACGAGTCAGTGAGTTTGGTTGGAGTGTAAAGGGTTTATGCATTCATAAGGAACCATTGAACATCTAAAACTAAAGTATAATTAATATAATGGTCTTTATAACCTTTATTATTATTATTATTATTCCTTTAAAAGTTAATGTTATATAACAGTATTGTGCAAGGAATAATTGACGAGTCAATTATTTCGCTTATACTACGGTTACAATACCTCAAAACATTGTTCAGATTATTTATTCCAAGACATGTGTCCTGTTTTGTCCTTAAAACGCTCTTGTGTGCAGGACTAATTTCTTAGCAACCCACGCCTCCGTTGCTAATTCCAAAATGTCATTTTAGAGCTAGTAATGGAGGATAGTCGACTAATGCAGTTAAAGGGATAGTTCACCTAAAAATGCAAATTAGCCCATGATTTACTCACCCTCAAGTCTTCCTTGTATATGACATTCTTCTTTCAGATGATTAAATGTCCTTGCTCTTCCAAGCTTTATAACGGTTAGTGAATGGCTGTTTCTGTTTTGAAGTCCCTAAAAGTAATCCACACGGCTCGAGGGGGTTAATAAAGCGAAGCAATGCGTTTGATGCGAGAACTAGCATATTCTCACCGAAGCGTCCTGCGTCATACGCTGGAACGCCAGTCTCTCGTGAACGTGTGTACAACAGTCAGCAGAAGTTAGAGATTACAGTTTGTAAAGTTTTAAATAAGGATATTTTTATTACACAACAACCCTATATCAATTCACTTCAGAAGGCCTTTATTAACCCCCCGGAGCCGTGTGGAGCACTTTTATGATGGATAAATGCACTTTTATGGACTTCAAAACACAAAATCATTGGTCTTAAAAAGTGGGTGAGTCTTGTCCCACCCACACAAAATGGTTCTGATGCCCATGGATTACTATAAAACTATGAAAATAAGTAATAACATACACATTTTTAAATATTTTTGTGATGTATCTGTATCAGAAATGTTTACTTATTTTCATTAAATGTTAAGTTTTCATTCCTCATATGCTAAATATTTTTAAGAAGTAGCATTCAGGACAGTTATACCACCAGAGCCAATGAGGAATACATGCTCCCATAATATTCATGGTCCCATACTAATGTTCAGATTAGTAGTCAATCAGTATGGTTTTTCGAAGATTGATTTTTAAACATTTATAGCTATTTGAATATTTGGTTACATGCTTAGGAGCATATACTATGAGCAAATGTCACAAAATCTGAGGACCTAACAAGCTCCATTTTGTAATTTCTTATTAAATTATGCCTCTTTTCTTTCCCTGGCTGTTTCTTAACTACAAGATTACCTTATTTATTATGGCTTCCCTTCCTGCTGCTCTGACTCTTCCTTCACCATATTAAATTAAGGGGTGAACTTGTGGGTATTTTCAGATGGAAGGGAGCTGTTGTTTCTCAAGGGTCACATGACACAACAGGGTGAATGACTGGATGCTGTAAGAAGATGGTCTTTCTCACATGCATTGTACAAAGCAGATGCTTGAAGCACTTTCATATCATTCACAGTCTGGTGTGTAAGTAATGTGACACTTTGAATTGTTTTTCTCATTTTCTATGTTCTTTATGGCCAGAAGGATAATGGCTCCCAGACATACAGGCACCCTGAGCTTCAACGCATCCAGCCTTTGTGCATTCAGGACAGGATAAATCCATGAAGAAGACACGTGGGACTGGGAGCCAGGGGTTTTCCACATATTAAAAGAAGGACACGGAGGAGACAGAGAATGCCTTCAACTTCTTCTTAAAATACAAACATTAAAGGAGAGCCTTCATGAAAAGTTCAGTAAGAGATTTTATCAGGTTAATGGTCTTTGGTTATTATGATAATAAGTTGAAGAAGTGAATCAGCCAGTTAGAGGCTATCATGTTTATTTGATTTATAAATCCCAGATCAGATCAAACATCATGGCTTGTGGACCTGCTTTCTCTTAAACAGCACATGAAGTATAAAATAAATATAGAAATTTATGACACTTATATATATATATATAAAACGTATTATGCTATTTTAAAGGTTCCTAATTTTGTTTTGGAGGTCTCCTACAACTGGTTTACATGTATCAAAGGTCAAAAAAGAGTTTCATTTTCTCATAATATACGTTGCTCATCACCATTTTTTTTTTTTTAACGATCCACAACTCCAAGGATCAGTCATTCTAAATCCCTCCTTTCCGCAAGCTGCTCTGCTGAAGTCTGTTGTGATTGGTCTAACGCTTATGTGTCGGAAACTAAACGTCCATTACCATAACTGAACTTCAGCTGAGGCTTCCAAAGTCCTCACCGACTGTACAATGATGCCGATTTTACCATACCAATCCGAGCGTGAGTCTGATGATGAAACATTGGAAGAACTAGTTATTCAACCTGAATCTCCATCGCAAGGACGTTTCTCAGTGATACGCTACTCATTTTGAGGTACATTATGAGATGTTGCAACTGTAATTCCTCACCATCAGCATTAACAAGTGTATGTCCATCAACAAACCCATGTGTATATTTTTGATTCATTGCGGTGCACATGCAGGAACTGTATCAATAACAGTGCATATGCTAGCCGAGCACTAACGTGAATGACTGATGTAACATTAAAGTTTGCAAAACAAATCTTGCTCCATCCTTTATCTTTATTCAAAGTAGTAAGAACGATAGACGATCTTCATTGATGGACACAGTTTTAGGTAATAGTGGCCCACAGCTGATGAGCAGAAGTATTACAGTAAGACAGTAATAATGTGAGTTAGCTGGAAACGTACACAATATAAAACACAAAACTGCGTATTTTGAACACCTGATAGAAAACATATACGTCAATAATTATTCATATTTACAGGTTGTGATTCTGAGGAGCAAGCTGGTCCAAATAAACTGGGTACTGACCCATCTTTCAAGAGCAAGCGTTTTGCGAATCCCATGTTCAACTCTGAGATTTGAGAAGCAGCCGTCAGTAAAATGATGTGTTTGAGGGCGGGTCAAGTTGTTCACGGTGGACATTATGCAAATATATTTTCTAGTGACGTAGAACCGTAACACAGCGGGATTCGAATTATAGACGTCTTGTTGAGGCAGTTCAGAGTCGATTCTTTCTTTTGGGAGACAATAACTTTATTTATCATGCACTTTAGACTTTACAACTTTGTAGAACGTTTACATTCACAGACAGCTGTGTATGTTGTTGTGTATGTGTATATTACACATAGGGAATATTTGAAAAACCATAATAGGAGCACTTTAAATATATTTTTATAGGATCAATCCTAATATATCAAAAGTATCCATACTTTAGGATTGTTGAGTCCATCCACACTAAAAGCAGCTGGCTGGTCTTTGAGTGTTTGCACCGTGGTGAGTGGACAATGTGCAAGCGCATGTTCCACTATGCACTGCTACAAATCAATACGGGTTGACGTTCAAACTCATATTTACAGTGAAATGGTTCAGAGTGGACTGACTGAGAGGAGGAGGGATGGGACATAATTTATGATTTATTGGGAGCGGCTCCATTACCGAAAGTCAGCTGTTTAGGGCACTAGCTCACTTTGAAAAGTCACTTGAGGAGTTACATGGATCCACATTTAAAGAGGATGCGTGTCTTGTGTTGCCATCCACTTGACAGCTCAGACTGCTGAGCAGCTGTGTTTACCTCCTTTAGTGGAATTTAATATAGAGAGAAGGAAAATACCTACCTGCCTTTAAATGGACCAGATCCCCCCTGAGGTTGTTCCAACAGTTAAGTGTTTCCCCATCAGCATCAAGCAGAGTCACACTGGGTCTCATGTTGGGTCTCAAAAGTCTGTTTGTCAAATCCCAGAAAAACTGAGGTTGAGAGGTCTAAAAGTTGTTGTAATAAATCACAGTGTATTAGCAGTGACGGTTTAACATCATACATTGAATGATTTATGGCTGGGACTCTAGGAGGCATGACACTTTTGTACGGTTTATTGGTCAAATCTTTGACTAAACACAAAACCAAAACTTTTACCACAGCGTGGGGCCTGGGAAATGCCTCACAAACACCAGATGGCATTTGTTGATTCAGGTTTATTAAATTATAATGAGTTTAGTAATAGCCTGTAATCTTTTCTATATGAGGCAAATTTAACGTGTTCGCTGTTCAGACTTATTGTTCACTTTAATTATTAACAGAACTCAGCAGAATAAACATAGAATAAATATAATTTGTCTCGGAAAATTGAGGCATATTTACAGAGTTGGGGAAAGTTACTTTTAAAAGTAATGCATTACAATATTGCATTACTCCCTTAAAAGGTGACTAGTTGCGTTACATTTAGCGTTTACTTTTCCTCACCTGGGTGGGCTTGATTGTTTGTTTTTTAATAACAAAAAGAAATTGTAAATGTAAAGGTCCTTTCACACCAAAAGTAGCCTCAGACGTCACGCCTAAGGACCGCTGGCTGAACATCTGCTGCATATGGGACACTTTTCTGAAACCACTTCAGGAGTTTCGAAGTCGCCATTTGATTGATTGAATTCTACTGGGTGTCTGCGAGACGTGCGTGTTGTGTTCTTTAACAGTCCAACGGTGTGTTGAAAACAAACGTTACTTATTTGAAAAAGTAACTCAGATATTATGTTGTAAGTTTAAAAGTAATGAGTTACTTTACTAGTTACTTGAAAATAGAGATGTTCCGATACCCTTTTTCCCTTCCCTTCCCTTCCCTTCCCTTCCCTTCCCTTCCCTTCCCTTCCCTTCCCTTCCCTTCCCTTCCCTCCCTTCCCTTCCCCCCTTCCCTTCCCTTCCCTTCCCTTCCCTTCCCTTCCTTCCTTCCTTCCCTTCCCTTCCCTTCCCTTCCCGATACCAATTCCATTACCTGGTCTCAGGGTATCGGCCGATACCGAGTACTGATCCGATACCTGGGTGTGTATCTGTATATACAGCTGTATCTACTACTAGCCCTGTATGAATTGCTAGAATTATTTTATGGTGTGCTTCAGACTTATCCCTTAATAAAACATGAACAAATACATACAGTGAACTACTGTATTTATTACAGTATTTTTATTATCTGACATGCATTTGACAGCAATATTACTTATTTTTCTAAAGCGAAAAAGAACTTCAAATGCAGCCACAAATCTAACACCGCAAACTGAAAAGGGTAGTTTAGTTTTACAATATAACTGTATAAAAAACAGTGCAACAAATAAATCTAGGAATATAAAAAATTATATATTAATCAGAAAATATCTTTACAACAAAACAAGTGAAAAAATAAGCAACCATCTAGGCATAATTATTATTAGTAGAGACGTATTATTATTATATAGAGACACAGCTAAATCTACTGTACAACAGTAGCCTAATATATTCTGTCAATTTCTTCACGTTAAACCAAACTTTTATTTTGAAGACCTTTGAGTCGGTACTACCGGTACTACAGAGATGCTAGTATCATCGCATTTTTAAATTTTCAGTACCGACTTGGTACCAAAGTACCGGTACTTGTGACATCCCTAGTCACCGTTTTACTGGCTGGTTGGTCAAGTCTGAAATACTGCTAAACAGCGGACATTCTGCTAACACGTTTTCATTTCTTCTTCGCTGCTCTAAACAGTGGTTGCTTTTGGCAGCACAGCACAACTTGCTGTGTTTGCAATGCATTCTGAGCAGTGAAGAAGAACCGTGCAGCGAGCGGTTAGGCAAAGCTCATGGTCATAACAAGATCGTGTGTAAGAAAATGGCATCGGATCGGTACATGGGTTCAAGTACTCGCCGATACCGATGCCAGAATTTGTTGTGGTGATATTTCCGATACTAGTATCAGAATTGGAACAACTCTAAACTCTAACTTGAAAACAGTAATCTGATTACATACCTCGGGTTACTTGTAATGTGTTACCCACAACACTGCATGTTTATGTGAAACCCGTCGTGCTTCTGTCAGTCAACTATTTCAGCAGACACACACTTCTGTGCGGCAGAACACCTGTCTGAGAGATCAAAGTGCAAGATCTCACTTCAGAACCAAAGCCATCATTTCACAGCACCGTGGACAGGTGTTTGTGCACAGCAGATTCTGAATCTGAAATACTGTCAACAAGAAAAAGACAAGATTAGTGCACATAAATACTAGCATCAGGAATTGTGCTTATGTGACAAGCCACTATTAATTCCAAGGTCAAATGAAACTTGACCTATTTATATATTACAATTTATAATGTATAATCAGGTACTGTTCAAATGCTGGCTATTGAAGTCCATCACAAATTTACCTTTAAGGGACAATAAAGTAAAATGTATTCATTTCATATGTTTTTGCACTTATTCTGAATGATTCATCAGTGCATATTTTAGAAAACTCTTAGAAAAATCTTTCTGACTGTGTGTCAGAAATGTCTGATTACGAAACAACAAATCTGACCCAGATCACACAAAATATGAATCGATATTGTATGTTTACCATAGTAAATCAGGGTTAGGCAGGAGCATGGATTTTAATGTACTAGCTCAATTAATGGAATTTTGTACATTTTAATAAAAAAATTATTTATTTATTGGGTCTGTACATAAAAAATTACATCTGCTTTTATATTTTAGAAAGGGGTCTTTAGCAAGTGCATTGGTGGTCCCTGGTAATACAGTAAATGTCTGAAAACCCCTGACCTATAACAGAGATTGCAGTAAAATGTTATTAAAAACATCCAATCTCTTAAAACGCCCTTTGTCTTTGCAAACATTCAGTTGTTGTGGCTTTAGCAAAGACCTGGTAATCGGATTTACCGTTTTCCCTTCTGGATTCCTATTTGTTTTGCCAATGTCTACAATATCTAGAGTCCAAACTGAACAACACAGCCTCATTGAACGTGGTATTTCATGTGTTTCAGCCACACCTTGTATCTCAAAGAGTGTTGGACACATACTTAACATACCGTTCCATGTGTTGTATTTCTCCCTGCACCATGCACTTAGAGTTTGGGAACATTTTAGTCTTGTGCAATAGCTTGTGTGAGAGGTCACTGATAAGAGTGGTTGTGGGAGATGGAGAGAGACCTTTCCACCTCTGCTGGACTGAGTTATCACGCATGCACCCATGAGGAGGACCCTTGTTCGTGTGTGTGTGTGTGTGTGTGTGTGTGTGTGTGTGTGTGTGTGTGTGTGTGTGTGTGTGTGTGTGTGTGTGTGTGTGTGTGTGTGTGTGTGTGTGTGTTTGGATAGGTGATCTGCATCCTGTCAGTTCTCAGGCTGAGCTGAGGATAGTGGACTCATTTCTCAAGCCTTAAACAACTCTCTCCCTATTTCTGATACCTTCACGTTTATCAAACTATATATATATATATATATATATGCATGCAATACAATACATTTTACAGTAAGACTACAAACGGCTAGTAGGGACTACAACGAGCTTATTCATGAGTTAGTGACATCACAAACCCTAAAATTACATAAACCCTGTCCCCGGGAACACGCAACAAAGGGAGTGAGGCCATGTTGAGAAGAGGAGGAGAAGAGGAGTCTGCTCAAGCTGTCGCATCCGTCTTTTCACATTTCTTGCAATACAATACCTTGCCCGTAGGCAGGGAGGGTTCGGGGGGTCACAGCCCTCCCTCACAGCCAAAGGTCCAGAATTCAAGTCCGTTTTTTTTTTTTTTTGTAATAAACAATTGTTCTATTAAGTAATGATGGCCAATAATTTGAATCCGGACCTTTTTTTCTGATGTGTAGGCTATATAATAAGTAAGGGATAATGATAAACACCCAGCCGGTTGTTATCGCAGAATAAACCCCGATAGAGTGATCAGGACCCGGACGCGAAGCAGGTTCTTTATTAATTAATATTAATAAATAACCTTTGTTTGCTGACCGATTAGTGATCATACAAATTGAGTGACTTCTGCGAAACTTCAAGTTTCACAGACAACATGAATCAAAAACATGTTAGCGTAATAGTTCTGTCACATGAATTTGTGATTTGAACATTGTGGGCAAGTTTTGGTTGTCCATGCCAAATAATATACACTCCACACAAAGGTGGCACATGATCTTTGTTAGCAATTTGACAACATTGTAATAAATAGGCTATTTTCTGTGCATCAAAAAGCATGCTTGTTAAGAAACCAGCAGACAAGATATTCCACCACAAATTAGTGAATAAAAAAGTCACCAAAATTAAGTATTTTAACCTCATAATTAAATACAAAATGGAAATGGGACTGAAAAAGGTCCATAAACCCCACTAGACTGGCTACGGGCCTGAGTCCGTATGTTCAATACTGTTCTATATTCATGCAGCATGTATTTTCTCTATGCATCTTACAACAGTTCCCACACAAGTGATTTATAGATTATCCCAACGGAACATGCTAATCAATGACTTGAAGATAGTTAACTCCACATCAGCTACATAAATTCATCCACTAACCATTCAGAAACGTCCTGTTGCATTCTACATGTTGTCACTTCTTGAGTCTCTCCATCATTGTCCGACTCCGGTTTGAACATAAAAGGCTGAACAGTTTTTGACCTTTTCAGAGTGTGTCTGTGTGAGGTAATCGGAGTTGCTAACTAACTATAAAAAATGATATGTGGGGTATTTTGAGCTGAAACCATATCCACACTCTGGGGACATCAGAGGCTTAAGCGAAACACAGGACATTTAATAATATTCCCTGTAAATTGATTATATTCTCTGAAGCTCCGCCCTCTCCTTGAAATGGGGCCGGGAGAGGTCGGAGCTTCATTTGCATTAAAGGGATACACAAAAACAGCGTGTTTTTGCTCACCCTTAAAAAGTGACAATTTTAACTATAAAAAATGATATGTGGGGTATTTTGAGCTAGAACTTCATATCCACACTCTGGGGACATCAGAGGCTTATTTACATCTTGTAAAAAGGGGCATTATAGGACCCCTTTAAAATGAAGGTGAAACAGCAAAAGGACATTCCCAATATTCCCTGTATGGCAATTGGTTATATTTTATTTAAATATTTATTTTTATGTACAATGGGATGATTTGATACACTGTTGTTGTGTATGTTACTTAGTGAATATTTCGCCTACTGCATTGATTTATTTTCATTTGTGTAAGTCTGGTGAGTTGTCTAATTATTTATGTGTTTAGGTTTATATTGATATAACATTATTACAGTTAATAGCCTACTGTATATGGTTATGGAGTATAAAAATACACAGGCACCAAAAACATTCTGTGAAATATATTAAATTTTAAATTCATATTATTAAATACTTTGAATTTCTCTTTTTAAATGGATTTTTATAGTGTACAACACATTATCCACTTCTGTTATATAACAAAAAATTAAAGATGAATTAGTGAGAATCGTCCTAGGATTCCACTTCTGTGTTATTTCTCTGCTATAACCGTGATGTAAACCTAATGAAGAGTTTCTGTAGAATTGAATACACTGCCCTGCATGCTTTTATAGTTCTCTATAAGGAGGGCTGGGGGGATTCGCAGCATGATTGTACATTTACAACCCACCAGACCGTTTAATGTTTTTCAGCCCAGGGCCCTTTCCGTGATTGAGGTGTGGCTGATTGCTGATGGGTCTAATGTGAATCTCTATGAGACGCACAACAAAGACACAGCCCTGTTCACCAGCTGCTGATCGCTCAGCCTGGCCATTCCTGGAAAGTTGATGTTTCTAGACGGTCCATGACCTGGAATGCTCACATATGCAGTTCAAGCACTGCTGCTCGGTTACAAAACCTAGTGTTATTTTAAATTGTAAGTTGTTATTGTAAATTTAAAATTTGCAATATTACTGATTTTACTGTATTTTTATCAAATAAAATGCAGGCCTTGGTGAGCACAAGAGCAGTGTTGGGTAGCCTACCGTATAAGTTAGGCTACTCTAAAAAAGTAATTAATTAGTTACTAATTACATCTTTAATGGTGTAATTAGATTACTGTACTAATTACTCTCTAAAAAGTAATGCATTTCTTATTACTAATTATAGGCTACTTTCTATATCCCATATCAACCTCGACCAATTGAGCAAAAGGCCTACAAGGGACATGAACCTGCTCTTTTAATTCTTTCAAATAAATAATATAAAATTGCATAACTTATTCTTGAACTGACCAAAGTATTACAAACTAAAATATTTTGTAATAAAATACAATTAACTTTTTCAAATCAAATAATGGCATTTTTAATCATTAAAATATGCTATTTTTTGAGTTTGGCAACAAACACAGTGCAAAGCACAGCTATACAGCATAGTTAAAAAGGTAATAATAGTAATTAATAAATTCTGAACACTGACTCTCAGTAATTATTCATCCTTTTGTCATGGTTTATTAATAGAATTCATAAAAATATAGAATATAATAGCATAGTTCTAATAGGGGCTCATTGTAACAGTGCTACAACGCACCCCATCTGCACAAGATGTTTCTAGCATCTGTAAAACTGCATTCTACCTTATATCTTAAAAATATATCTAAATTATGGCACATGCTTTCAATGCAAAATGCTGAACAGTTAATTCATGCGTTCATGACCTCAAGGCTAGATTATTGTAATGCTTTACTGGGTGGTTGCCCTGCTCGCTTAATAAACAAACTCCAGCTGGTCCAAAATGCAGCAGCTCGAGCTCTTACTAGAACCAGGAAGTATGAGCATATTAGCCCGGTTCTGTCAACACTGCACTGGCTCCCTATTAAACATTGTATACATTTTAAAATCTTGCTAATTACTTACAAAGCACTAAATGGTTTAGCTCCCCAGTACTTGAGCGAACTCTTAACGCATTATACTCCATCACATCTATTGCGGTCTCAAAATTCTGGCCAGTTGATAATAACTAGAATATAAAAATCAACTGCAGGCGGTCGATCCTTTTCCTATTTAGCACCTAAACTCTGGAACAGTCTTCCTAGCATTATTCGGGAAGCAGACACACTCTGTCAGTTTAAATCTAGACTAAAAACGCATCTCTTTACTATGACATACACATACACACATAGAACATTATCAATTTCTATTATTCAAATCAGTAAATGATTGTTAGGCTGTATTAACTAGGTCAGCCGGAAGCGGGAACACTTCCCATAACACCTGATGTACTCGTTACGTCATAAGAAGAATGGCATCTACGCTAATGTTAGTATCTCTGTTTATCCCGAGGTCTACTGCAGTCAGCCGGATCAGGGCCGTATCCAGATCAGATGGTGGACCTGCGCCTGGACATGACCAACGCATCCCTGAAATGTCTGCAGAGAGCGTGTCAAATAAACTCTCCCCTGTAAATGCCGCATCGACACGATTTAAACCACAGCTCGTGTCTTCTGCTGGTTAGATCAGCATTAAAGAACGATTTCAACTGTTAAATAACAGATATAAGATTACAATAATATCAGATTTGTCTTATTTTAAATAAACACAAAAAAACTGAGATGAAAAATAAACTTAAATAAATACATTTTCAGTGATATCTTCCGTAGATTTTTTTAATTTTGCCGCAATTTTTTCTCTTTCGTCATCCTGGCATGTGTGTTACAACTAACCCCGCGTTAGGTTGGGCCCTGCGCGCCCCTATTTTTTATGCTTTTTATGACCTCTTCAGGAGAGAGCACTCTTCAGTCTTCGGTAAAATAGACTACAGGTTTGTGTACATTTTATTTTTATTAATAAATTAGTTATTGTGCTGTATATAGTTTAATTTTGTGCAAAGCAACAGGGGTGCGATGTGTCTTTTGGCTATGAATGAAACGCAGGGTGGCGGTCTAAAGTTATAAGTTCCCCCGCTGAACATGATGCAAGCTTCGGCACGAGATCCAGCGCCATTGTGGTGGAAACGGGACACTCACTGCAGAGCCAATATCTTTATCAAAACAAACAAAAACAAAAAGATAGTATTTTAGTAAAAATCAATCATCCAATTTGCTAGGTAAAATTAACCCAACATATGTTTTGTCCTATATTTACCCAGCTCTTTGGTTAAAAACAACCCAAATTGGGTTGCTTTTAACCCAGTGTTTTTTTTTTTTTAATTAGAGTTATGTAGTCTGTACAGTAATCAATGCAATTGCATCAGAAGTAATTGTAATTAAATGACATTATAAAATCAGAAGAATCCCTTACTTTACCTTTTCAAGGGAAAAGTGATTAAATTACAGTTATTACTTACTAATGCATTTCACCCAACACTGCTTATAGGAGACAAAAACATTTAAAAATCTTACTGACCACAAACTTTGGAACAGTAGTGGACAGAATGTATTCAATTGGTTTGCTCAAATATCATTGTCTTTTCTTATACTATTTTGTTACACCTGCATTGACTCTTTCCTCAAATTCAACCCTCTCTTTACATATTAGGAAACCACTTTGCCAGAAAACCTCTGAGGCTCATGAAGATGGGTACCATCTGGAAGGATGGCCATGGGCTGGTGGGGAAGACACATGTCTTCCTGCAGCTGTCGCTCTGCCCTACACCCCCTCGCTGGACATCACACCCGGGAGAATTCATTCATCTGCCTTCTCCAGCTCTGAAGCGCGGCGATGAGTACGGCCAGATTTGTTTACACCCAGCATATGGTTGTTTCATTTGAATCTCAAGCACAGATGTTTAATTGCTGGATTTAATTGGAATAAATTTATAGATAATGTAACGGCAAAATATGGAAGAGGGCTGATTTACAGAAGAATGAATGCTTTTAACTCCTACATAAACCCTGTAACAGAAGAGAAACATTTTGTACTTTCTAGCACACACTGCATTGTTCCATTAAGGAAAGTCCAATCCCAGCTCACTAAAAGGGATAGTTCACCCAAAAATGAAAATTCTGTCATTAATTACTCACCCAAGTGGGTTGTCCAAACCCCTAAGACCTGAAACTGCGCAGGAGACTGACACAGGCTAGAACGAAATTGTTGTATAAAGTTATTTTTGTTTGTTTTTGCGCACAAAAAGTATTGAACCCTAAAGGTTGAACCACTGGAGTCACATGGACTATTTTAACAATGTCTTTCCTATCTTTCTGGACCTTGAAAGTGTTCATTAAATTGCTGTCTATGGAGGGGTCAGAGAGCTCTTGGATTTCATCAAAAATATCTTCATTTGAGTTCCGAAGATGAACGAAGGTCTTACGGGTTTGGAACGACATGAGGGTGAGGAATTAATGACAGAATTTTTATTTTTGGGTGAACTATCACTTTAACTTATTTTAAAAAAAACAAATGTACATTTTCCATTGGAGATCTGAATATCTTAAAGGAAAAGTTCACCCAAAAATGATAATTCTGTCATTTATTCACCCTTATGACATACCAAACCTGTATGCTGTTATTTTTTCCCATGGAAAATAGTCCATGGTCTGTTTTGTTTTTGTTTTTTTTTTTGGAGCATGATAGCCCCTGGTCATTATGATCTATGACTGTATGTCTATGGCAAGATCTCCATAATGATTCTTCAAAAATACTTGTGTTACACTGAAAAACACAGAATATGGGTTTAAAAAGTCATGACATAAGCATCCTTTTAGAGTAAATGATTCCTTATAAATGGAGTTAACTAGTTAACCGAGGTTCGGGAGTGGGGCCACGCCTCAACCAGTCACCAGACTTCTCAAAACCTTCTTATATCCGCCCCTTACAGTACTGTTTGTCTCGTTCTCTCGAACCCTCCTTCCCCTCCCTCCCTCTCTCATCCATTCAACCAGCCATCTTTACCATCCCCTGTTCTCTTCCCTTCCAGGTTGTGTCGGGTCCTAATCACTCTGCCTAAATTTAACATTAGATGATGCCCCCACTCTGAGTCCTCATCCTCTTCCCCTTCATCCTCTCCCTATTCATCCCTAACTTCTTCAATACATAATTTTCCATAAGTCGTTGCTTGTGAAACCTCAGTAAATTCTGCTTCTGATCACTACCTCCTGTCGCAACCTACTTTACCTATAGAGCTGTATTGAATGATGCTTTATTGCACTCTTGTGGTCATATTGGGTAATGAGAGAGAGAGAGAGAGAGAGAGAGAGCGCGCTTACATCCTACTTAAGAATGTGTGTTTTTTTTTTGTTTTTTTTTTTTTTTGTCTGTTATCTACAAACTAAGTTATGGTTACATGATATTCAAAAATATTTGGACGATTTAACAATCAGTATCTTTACACGTACAGTATTGTGCAAAAGTCTTAGGCACGTTGGTATTTTCACACGAATTTTTTTTTAAGCCAGTTATTTATATCTTTTACTGTAGTGTGTCAGTAGGAAATATTAGTTTACATTTCCAGACATTCATTTAGCAATTAATTGCAATAATCAAGTGAGGTTGTTTTTGTATGCGTAAAGAGTCTGACAGTAGTCTCTATGCTCCACATGGAGATCTGATCTCACCTTCATCGAGTCTGTCTGTGATTACATGAAGAAACAGAACAAACTGAGATGGACTAAATCCAGAAGAACTGTGGCAACGTCTCCCAGACACTTGAGTAGACCTCCCTACAGTACTGTGAAAAGTTTAGGCACTTGTCAGAATGCTTTAAAATGAGAATGCTGTCAAAAATAATACCACAAATATTTTAGTATTTTAATTTAGTCCATCTCAGTTTTTTCTGTTTCTTCATGTAATCACAGACAGACTCGATGAAGATGAGATCAGATCTCCATGTGGAGCATAGAGACTACTGTCAGACTCTTTACGCATACAAAAATCTCACTGGATTATTAAAATTAATGGCAATTAATTTATAAATGTAAACTGATATTTCCTACTGACACACTACTGCAAAAGATATAAATAACTGTCTTAAACCCACTTTTTGTGTGTAAAAATACTAGCGAGCCTAAGACTTTTGCACAATACTGTAGGCCACGTGCGAGCTACGTGTACGTGTAGGCCACGTGCGAGCTAGCCGAATTCCCATGGTTACGCTATGAACACTTTTTGTATGAAAGAAGCAGACTACTTTAAGTATCCTTTAACTTGAACCAAATAAACAGTGTTAAAATCAGATTTCTAGTGACTATGGTGATTATCCTTTGATGATTCGTTTGGTTGAAACTCTCGCTGTACCTTTCTTCAACCACTAAGAGGCGCCATTTAGCAGCTTGTAATTCAATCACATGTACACTTTTGTGCCTGGTTTCACAGACGAGGCTTAATCCTAGTCCCAGACTAAAAGTGTTTGAGTTGTTTTAACTGAAAGCAACTTCCACTAACATATCTTAAAATATGTCAGTGCCATTGTTTTGTCTTAAAGGGATAGTTCACCCAAAAATGAAAATGATCCCATGATTTACTCACACTCTAAAAAATGCTTGGTTAAAAACAACCCAAGTTGGGTTGGAAATGGACCCAGCGATTGGGTTGTTTTAACCCAGTAAATGGGTTGTTTTAACCCAGCGGTTGGGTTAAATGTTTGCTTAAAACAACCCAATCGCTGGGTCCATTTCCAACCCAATTTGGGTTGTTTTTAACCCAGCATTTTTTAGAGTGCACCCTCAAGCCATCCTAGGTCTTTCAGACGAATACAATCTGAGCTATATTAAATAATGTCCTGACTAATCCAAGCTTTATAATGGCAGTGAATTGAAGCCCAAAATTTGAAGCCTCCAAAAAAGCATAACTGACACGATGCATGACGTCGGACGTAGCGCAGATTAAGGTTTATTAGAGAAAGTTTCTATCAGTGGAAATATGGAAGTAGCCTATTCCTTTTGTGTTTAGCAGAAGAAAGAAATCCATACAGCTTTGGAACAACTTGAGGGCGAGTAAATGATGACAGAATTTTCATTTTTAGGTGAACTATCCTTTTAAGTGAGTATGGATCTATTTAGCAGGAGCAAACTGGTAGAGAGGTATCCATTAGATCTGAGAGAGAGAGAGAGAGAGAGAGAGAGAGAGAGAGAGAGAGAGAGAGAGAGAGAGAGAGAGTAGCCTGTTAGTATTTGTTTAAGAAAGGACAAGAGACTTAAGAATGTGTGCATTTTTGTGTGTGTGTGTGTGTGTGTGTGTGTGTGTGTGTGTGTGTGTGTGTGTGTGTGTGTGTCTATTATCTACAAGCTAAGTTATGGTTACATGATATTTACAGATATGGAAGCCATTCTAGGTGTATATGACATTCTTCTTTTAGACGAATACAGTTGGAAATATATTTAATAATGTCCTGGCTAATCCAAGCTTTATAATGGCAGTAAATGGGAGCCCAAAATGTGAAGGCCCAAAAAAATAAAGCATAACTGACACGACATATGACGTCAAACGTAAGCATTTTGAACTGCGAAAGGTGTTACACTTTCTGCGTAAATTGAATACGGATGGAAGTCTGGCGGAAGGAAAGTTTGGAAGAGCCAGGACATTTATTTTTATATAACTCCGCTTGTATCCGTCTGAAAGGAGAATGTCATATACACCTAGGATGGCTTGAGGGTGAGTAAATCATGAGGTCATTTTCATTTTTGGGTGAACTATCACTTTAAGATGCACACCAGTAATGCTTTTTTTTTTTCCTTTTTTTCTAAGGCACATTTACACTCACCTAAAGGATTATTAGGAACACCTGTTCAATTTCTCATTAATGCAATTATCTAATCAACCAATCACATGGCAGTTGCTTCAATGCATTTAGGGGTGTGGTCCTGGTCAAGACAATCTCCTGAACTCCAAACTGAATGTCAGAATGGGAAAGAAAGGTGATTTAAGCAATTTTGAGCGTGGCATGGTTGTTGGTGCCAGACGGGCCGGTCTGACTATTTCACAATCTGCTCAGTTACTGGGATTTTCACGCACAACCATTTCTAGGGTTTACAAAGAATGGTGTGAAAAGGGAAAAACATCCAGTATGCGGCAGTCCTGTGGACGAAAATACCTTGTTGATGCCAGAGGTCAGAGGAGAATGGGCCGACTGATTCAAGCTGATAGAAGAGAAACTTTGACTGAAATAACCACTCGTTACAACCGAGGTATGCAGCAAAGCATTTGTGAAGCCACAACACGCACAACCTTGAGGCGGATGGGCTACAACAGCAGAAGACCCCACCAGGTACCACTTATCTCCACTACAAATAGGAAAAAGAGGCTACAATTTGCACAAGCTCACCAAAATTGGACAGTTGAAGACTGGAAAAATGTTGCCTGGTCTGATGAGTCGCGATTTCTGTTGAGACATTCAGATGGTAGAGTCAGAATTTGGCATAAACAGAATGAGAACATGGATCCATCATGCCTTGTTACCACTGTGCAGGCTGGTGGTGGTGTAATGGTGTGGGGGATGTTTTCTTGGCACACTTTAGGCCCCTTAGTGCCAATTGGGCATCGTTTAAATTCCACGGCCTACCTGAGCATTGTTTCTGACCATGTCCATCCCTTTATGACCACCATGTACCCATTCTCTGATGGCTACTTCCAGCAGGATAATGCACCATGTCACAAAGCTCGAAACATTTCAAATTGGTTTCTTGAACATGACAATGAGTTCACTGTACTAAAATGGCCTCCACAGTCACCAGATCTCAACCCAATAGAGCATCTTTGGGATGTGGTGGAACGGGAGCTTCGTGCCCTGGATGTGCATCCCACAAATCTCCTTCAACTGCAAGATGCTATCCTATCAATATGGGCCAACATTTCTAAAGAATGCTTTCAGCACCTTGTTGGATCAATGCCACGTAGAATTAAGGCAGTTCTGAAGGCGAAAGGGAGTCAAACACAGTATTAGTATGGTGTTCCTAATAATCCTTTAGGTGAGTGTATAAAGGCGACTAATTGAACTAAGCCCTACTCTTGTCTTAATTTGAGTCCTGTCTGTGAAACTAGGCCCTTTTTGCTATTAAACCACTTTGAATTACACTGTGTTCCAAATTATTATGCAAGTAGGATTTCAGTACAATAAACATTCAGATTTTAGTTTTTCAATTGTCCATATCTTTTTAGATAACCGGTATGAATCTTAGACAGTTTTGTTAAATAGTTTGCCAGGTCTACTTAGGTAAATAGAAACCCTACTTAAAGAGGTTCCACGTTATTAAGCAAGTCACAGTTCTCATGCAATATGGGAGGAAGAAAGATGATGAAATGGTGCACTGTTATGCAAAAGACATGAAAATAACTAATACTGTGTGAAAACTGAATGGAGATTATCGAACTATCATAAGATTTGTGAGTAATTTACAGCACAAGAGAACTCGGTCAGATAAATGCTTATTAAGGAAAGTTTCAGTCAAAAATGTTTTTATTAAAAGACATAAACAGCCACAGAATTAGTTGTTTTCATGCCTTTTTGCATAACATTGCACCATTTCATGCTTTTCATCTTCAGATAGATCTGTTTATTGTATTGAAATCCTACTGATATGTCACTTGCATAATAATTTGGAACACAGTGTAGTTATGTAAAATATTGCATATGGTATATTTTAGCTTTTTGACCACATTAACTATAATACTTTCTTCCTTCCATTTTCATTTTACATAGCTTATTTTCATGCTTTGTACTATATCCACATTTGTAGATAGATCATAAGTTAATAGCTGTTTTTGTCACAGCTCATGAAAACATCTTATTATGCAGATGGATACAATAGTTACAATATCCAGGTTATTTGCGTAGGGAAATTAAGAGTTATTTAACCAACATAAGGATGTAATGAGGTTGTACTGTGTCTGTGGTCAGTTAGATAATGTTATAACCATTGAAAAAGGCTTGTATTACAAAAAGCTGACCATCTCTTCTTATGAACAAATGAGCAAATGTTACAAGCACAAACGATGAAAAGAAAGCTTAACAAATTTGTAGTTGTACAGCCTGAATCTTCAAATTTTACTGTGATCCCTCAAGTCCTATAGCAGCTTGTTGATGTTCAGATGACAACCGTATTGTATATGATGTTGTTGTTTACATAGGTAAGCACTCTTTATGTTTTGTCATGTATGAATTATCACCGGTTCCTATTTATTACAACCCGATTCCAAAAAAGTTGGGACACTGTACAAATTGTGAATAAAAACAGAATGCAATGATGTGGAAGTTTCAAATTTCAATATTTTTTTCAGAATACAACATAGATGATATATCAAATGTTTAAACTGAGAAAATGTATCATTTTATGGGAAAAATAAGTTGATTTTAAATTTCATGGCAACAACACATCTCAAAAAAGTTGGGACAAGGCCATGTTTCCCACTGTGTGGCATCCCCTCTTCTTTTTATAACAGTCTGCAAACGTCTGGGGACTGAGGAGACAAGTTGCTCAAGGTTAGGAATAGGAATGTTGTCCCATTCTTGTCTAATACAGGCTTCTAGTTGCTCAACTGTCTTAGGTCTTCTTTGTCGCATCTTCCTCTTTATGATGCTCAAATGTTTTCTATGGGTGAAAGATCTGGACTGCAGGCTGGCCATTTCAGTACCCGGATCCTTCTTCTATGCAGCCATGATGTTGTAATTGATGCAGTATGTGGTCTGGCATTGTCATGTTGGAAAATGCAAGGTCTTCCCTGAAAGAGATGACATCTGGATGGGAGCATATGTTGTTCTAGAACTTGGATATACCTTTCAGCATTGATGGTGCCTTTCCAGATGTGTAAGCTGCCCGTGCCACACGCACTCATGCAACCCCATCCCATCAGAGATGCAGGCTTCTGAACTGAGCGCTGAGAACAACTTGGGTTGTCCTTGTCCTCTTTAGTCCGGATGATATGGCATCCCAGTTTTCCAAAAAGAACTTCAAATTTTGATTGGTCTGACCACAGAACAGTTTTCCACTTTGCCACAGTCCATTTTAAATGAGCCTTGGCCCAGAGAAAACGCCTGCGCTTCTGGATCATGTTTAGATATGGCTTCTTTTTTGACCTATAGAGTTTTAGCCGGCAATGGCGAATGGCACGGTGGATTGTGTTCACCGACAATGTTTTCTGGAAGTATTCCTGAGCCCATGTTGTGATTTCCATTACAGTAGCATTCCTGTATGTGATGCAGTGCCGTCCTAAGGGCCGAAGATCACGGGCATCCAGTATGGTTTTCCGGCCTTGACCCTTACGCACAGAGATTGTTCCAGATTCTCTGAATCTTTGGATGATATTATGCACTGTAGATGATGATAACTTCAAACTCTTTGCAATTTTTCTCTGAGAAACTCTTTTCTGATATTGCTCCAGTATGTTTGGCCGCAGCATTGGGGGAATTGGTGATCCTCTGCCCATCTTGACTTCTGAGAGACACTGTCACTCTGAGAGGCTCTCTTTATACCCAATCATGTCAGTTGACCTAATAAGTTGCAAATTGGTCCTCCAGCTGTTCCTTATATGTACATTTAACTTTTCCGGCCTCTTATTGCTACCTGTCCCAACTTTTTTGGAATGTGTAGCTCTCATTTGGCATGACATTTCAAAATGTCTCACTTTCAACATTTGATATGTTATCTATATTCTATTATGAATAAAATATAAGTTTATGAGATTTGTAAATTATTGCATTCTTTTTTATTCACAATTTGTACAGTGTCCCAACTTTTTTGGAATCGGGTTTGTAACTGGAACATCTTACTTCTATGCTTTTCATGTAATACAAACACCAGGTCAACGGAGTTAAAAAGTGACAAAAAATCCAAGTGCAAACACCCTTTACTGCAATCAATACACCGCATCAACTGCCCTTGGGTATGTAAACATATTGCTAATTTGTCATTTCAGTGTTCTATATACCTTGACTTGCTTTTGGTAGTTGGGATATTGTGTGAAGAAAAAACAAATCAAAACAGTAAAATTAACACTCAAAATCTTTTCTGGTGAGGAGTCTACAGGCCGAATATGAAAGGTGTCAGACCATATACGACATTCATTTCACACTAATATGTGCATCATAGAGGGTTGAAAGTGTCTTCATAATGCATGCTGACATTTGTATCGTTGATGACAGGGGCAACAAAATATTGACACTGGACAAACCGGCATGAGATGTGTCAGTAAATTTATAGTTTTATCTGTCGTGACTCCTAATAGGGCTAATATTTATTTTAGAAGAAGAAGAAGAAGTTTTATTTATATAGCGCCTTTCCATATAGCTCAAGGCCGCTTTACATAGTGTTAGACAGTACATTTGTCCACATACACAATAGTACATTAACACACCCACATACACAATACAAGCACAGGTCTTATATAGCCATATTATTCAAAATACAAATTAAATAGGTATGTCTTTAGTTGGGTCTTGAAGGTAGACAGAGATGAGATATTGCGTAAGAGATATATAGGGGAAGTGAATTCCATAATTTAGGAGTATTGACACTAAATGACTTTCCACCCACAGTGGACAGCCGGAAATGAGGAGTGGACAAAAGACTAAGCTCAGATGATCTGAGGGACCGGGCAGGAGAGTAGTGGTGGAGTAAGTCAGACAGATATGGGGGTGCAAGACCATTTCATGCCTTAAATGTTAGAAGTAATGTCTTAAAGTGAATACGTGATGCCACAGGTAGCCAGTGAAGATCATGCAGTAGAGGAGTTATGTGAGCAGAGCGACCTGTTGGAGGTGAGAACTCTGGCTGCTGAGTTTTGAACAAGTTTTTTAGGAAGACCAAGAAATAGAGCATTGCAATAATCCAGACGGCAAGTGATTAATGCATGAATTAATGTTTCAGCATCAGCCTGAGTGAGAGAAGATCGAAGACGTGCAATATTACGAAGATGGAAAAAAGAGTTTTTAACAACAGAAGAAATGTGAGAGGCAAACGATAGAGATGAGTCAAAGACGACACCAAGATTACGGACAGATGAAGAAGGCTTAACATAGACCCCATCAATTTCAAAGGACAGGTCTATCCTTTTACTGAGGTTGCAGAGCCAATCAGGAATTCAGTTTTGCTATTATTTAGTTAGCAAATTTATGATATAGTTTTAAAAGGATGAAATCTGTTTCTCAGAAGTTAGCAGAAAAAAAAAAACATTATTACACAAAAATATTACTCTTTAAAATTAAGGCTAAACTATTTTTTTGATTAGAATTTATTATTCTAGTAAGTTTATTTATAAATATATACACTATATTGATGAAACCTACAGTACGTACACAGCAGCTTATGAATATATTTTTTACACTAAACTGAGAACACTTCAAGCATAAAGATCACACATGTGGGCTTTTTCCTACAAAAACCTCATGGTGAAATATGTGAAGTAGCCACTTGGGAAATAAGTGACAACGTTCTTTTAATAACTAACACACGGTGACACTTGTCACATTGAGTAAGTTATGCAATTTCAAAGAAGGCCCATGGGCTCAGCGTGACTGATGAAATGTTGAAAGAGATGCTGAGAGGATCATAGCCACGTACTGGCTGTATAATAAGTTTAATGACAGGGTAATCTTCCCTACTTTGTTACTTTTACTCCTTTACTGCATTATCCTAAGCCAAGCTAACATGTAAACTACAGTTTGAGGTGAGTTGTAAACAGAAAAAAAATGAGGAAAAAGAAAAGCAATTAGTACATACTAAAATCTGATCAAAATTGCACACAGCAAAAAATTGGCACTAGTGCAATTAGTGTGTGCATTTGTGGCCACAGGATTCTTTATGCCTTATAATAACAGGGAACGACAAGCACTGCAGATAAAAAATGACTTTTGATCAATTAAGCAATTTCTCTGCTTCAGGCAAAATATTTCCTGATTTAAATAATCTACAAACTAGCTGTAATGGGATGTTGTTTCACTGATTAATGGAACATACTAGTTTATCTCTACAATTTGTTTATTTGCAACTGTGATCCTCATGGATATTTCCTGTTTGGCCCTTCTTAAAATTGTTGTGAAGTAAGTACAATAGGGCTAAAGCCTCACCTTAAAAAAAATCTACGGGGTTAAATGTTTAAGCAAACATTTAACCCAGCGGTTGGGTTAAAGGTTTGCTTAAAACAACCCAATCGCTGGGTTAAAACAACCCAATCGCTTATATTAGCCATCTATTTATTATCATGTTAAATATTGTACAAACAGCAATTGGGTGCTTTTTACCCCAAATACCATACTTTTACATATTCTTCAGTTAACTGCAAATTTAATTAACTTGAAGTCATCAACAAGATCTTTGTCGTGTAGTGATTTAGAGAAAAATCAAAATCAAATGCACCTTTAGCAATGAACTTTACTCTCAGTCCATTTCGTAGCCTATGGGCCTGTCCCAATACCCACAAGTGCAGCCTTGGCCACATGAGAGCATGTGTTAAACAGGAAGTAAGTGCACAAGACTGTCCCAGGTCTGAAACATAACAAAGCTCAGTGCCCTTAATGCACACTAAATTCACATTATCTCTAAAACCTGCTAGTAAATGCTTCGTAAATGCTAGTAAAAGCCAGGGGTGGCCAACGTCAGTCCTGGAGAGCCACAGTTCTGCAGAGTTTTGCTCCTCCAACCCTAAACAAACACACCTGAACAAGCTAATCGAGGTCTTAAGGGTTACTAGAACGTTACTGGCTGCGTCTGACACCTGGAAAATGCTGCCTTCAGAGGACACATTTCAAAGTAGGAAGGCATCGAGGCACGTCCGAATCTAATGTTAGCTTCACTTCCTGTCTCCTGAGATACCTTCATCTGATCGATTTTTGAAGGCAGCATAGATGTATCCTTCGGTGCCTTTGATATCCCACAATCCTGTGCGTTCCATTTGGTGACAGTTGAGCTAGAAAAAAAAAAAGATGCCGTCCGAAAGTTGCGGTTACTGATCAGTTTGTGTGTAAATGTACATTTTTGACCAACAATTACCACTTCTGATGTCATTTCTAGTGAGAAATTACTAGTGTAGTAATTAAATATTTGTTTAGTTCTCACCAAAGCTCACTCTATTTTGCTGTAGATCATTAAATGGTTACGCTGCCTCAGAAGTCTGTCCGAAATCAGTTTTATGAGGTGCCTTCATGCACAAACGCAGCCTTACAAGTCATTGTTACCTCCATTCTCCACGATCATGTCTGAAGACGAGGTGTGTGCATCCAACCTGGTTCCTCTTCTCCGTATCTTATGAGTCCCTGCACCTGTAAGATAAAGACATTCCATTACACTCTCATCCGCTGGATTCAAAGTCTCCATTGAGTGTTTACTCACCTGTTGAACTGCATATTGCCTAGTGCTGTCAAAATAAACACTGTTAACCATTCCTCTTTGTGTCCTGAGTGTACGTTCCGTAACCGCTACAGGCATGTGAGGTTTTTATCAGGGTTGAAGCAAAACTCTGCAGGACCGTGGCTCTCTCCAGGACCAACGTTGGCCACCCCTGGGCTAAGTGTATCCTAACATTCATCATGTTCAAGGACTGCTGTGCTCGAAATCAGGAAATGTCGAGGACTCGAGGTAAACTTTACAGTGTAAGTTAAATTAATTACAATTTCCCAGCTAATGTTCTAAGAATATTTTGCGAACATTTCCATTAGGTTATGAAAAATTGTAATGCAAACATTAAAGGAACATTCCAATTGATAATTTTTCAGATAACTTGCGAACGTTGCTTTTGAATCTTCTCTGAACATTCTGAAACAAGTAGTAACATTTAAACGTTAGACGTTAATGGTTTGTTGCTTTGAATCTGTGTCCATCGCATGTCTTTTCTTTAGAGCACACTGTAGAGCCTGAAACTTTTCATCCCTCTGAAAGACAACAGGCCTCTAATTAGTACTCTGAAATATCAGTGTTTATTCCCTCAGCCTGGAGTCCCCTCTCTAATGCTTGCGGCCATACTCAGCGGAAGCATTAATTACATAGTGGCTTATCAGATGCGGCTACATTGTGTGCAGCTGCTCGCTACCCATTGATTTTCCAAGATTGCTGTGAAGTCAGTGACATAAGGTCAGTATCTTGCCATATTGATAAGGTTAATTTCCCAGCTTCTTTTCATTGTAAACAAGGGCAGAGAAGTGGAAAAAAATACCACAATTTTCACATTAAAGTAAGTGACTGTTGACATTTATAAATGGATGTTTATGGGTATGAGTATGTTCACCATATATAGTAAATTAGTTCCAAAACATTCAGGTTAAAACTGAAAATGTTTGTTTAGGTCTTCTGACTCATTTTGAAGGACTTTTTCAGTATAAAGAACATTTGTCATATAATGCCAAGGCTCGACTATGGTGAATTCTGTTTTAGATCCCATTTTATCCACTGAATTTGAATTAGTTTCTTTACAGACCTTTTCCTCCTACAATGTTATTCTGTCACGATTTGATACTATTGGTTCAGACCTAGTGATTGTCATAACTGTCTTATGACAGGGACTGTACCAGATTGCTTCAAATTAGCTTCTGTGTCAAAGAAGCCCTCGCTCGATCCTGCAGTTTACAAAAATTTTAGACTGATTTCTAACATGCTGTTTTATATCCAAAATCCTAGACAAAATAAGCAATTACAAAACTATTTGAACTACTAACTGTCACGTTTTGAGTCTGTTCATGTTTAGAGTTTGTCTTTGATCTGTTTTTCTGTTCTGTTCATGTCTGTGTTTTCTAGGTTGGTTTTCAGTTTGTTAAATAGTTTCTTTTTTTCCTGTTTAGTTTGATCAAATTTCCCTTGTTCCCTTTCCTTATTGGTTGTCTAGGTTACAAATGGTTTGAGTTGTCACTGGTGTTTCACGTTTCTTTGATTGGTTTGTTCTGTCTATTTAAGCCCTGTGTTTCTTTCAGTTCATTGCCGGTTCTACATTGAGTTCTGTGTGAATAAAAGTGTAACTGCTACATTCATCGTTATTGCAACCAACGTGTGACAGATGACCTGACCTTAAATATGGCTCTAGCCGCAGTAAAAAAATTTCTCTCGCAGGGGAACCAGTCCCTCGAGAGGTGTTCCTGGATTTACAACATCAGCCTGTGTGTTTTTCCGGAGACGGACCTTGAGGGATGTTTAAGGAGTATTTACTCCTCTGCAATGGTTCCCCTTTTACCATCGGCGAGAGTGAGGAGAAAACCAGTGTGCCAGCCACAGCCACCATTCCAGTGAGAGAAGCTCCCAAGTCCGTTCCAGTGAGAGAAGCTCCCGAGTCCGTTCCAGTGAGAGAAGCTCCCGAGTCCGTTCCAGTGAGAGAAGCTCCCAAGTCCGTTCCAGTGAGAGAAGCTCCCGAGTCCATTCCAGTGAGAGAAGCTCCTGAGTCCATTCCAGTGAGAGAAGCTCCTGAGTCCGTTCCAGTGTGAGAAGCTCCCGAGTCCGTTCCAGTGAGAGAAGCTTCCGAGTCCGTTCCACTATGTGAGCTTTTTGAGTCCGTTCCAGTGTGAGAAGCTCCCGAGTCCGTTCCAGTGAGAGAAGCTTCCGAGTCCATTCCACTATGTGAGCTTTTTGAGTCCGTTCCAGTGAGAGAAGCTCCCAAGTCCGTTCCAGTGAATGAAGCTTCCCAGTCCGTTCCAGTGAGAGAAGCTTCCTAGTCCATTCCAGTATGGTAGCTTTCTGAGTCCATTCCAGTGAGAGAAATTCCTGAAGCTGTTCCAGTGTGTGAGTCACAGAGTCTGCCCTTCTGAAGTTTTTCAATAATATTTTAATAACTACTGATTCTGGTAATATTATGACTTTAGAGCTTTTAGATCTCAGTTCAGTGTTTTATTTTGTTTTATTGAGAGAAGCTTCCTAGTCCGTTACAGTATGTGAGCTTTCTGAGTCCGTTCCAGTGAGAGAAGCTCCCGAGTCCGTTCCAGTGAGAGAAGCTTCCCAGTCCGTTCCAGTATGTGAGCTTTCTGAGTCCATTCCAGTGAGAGAAATTCCTGAAGCTGTTCCAGTGTGTGAGTCACAGAGTCTGCCCTTCTGTAGTTTTTCAATAATATTTTAATAACTACTGATTCTGGTAATATTATGACTTTAGAGCTTTTAGATCTCAGTTCAGTGTTTTATTTTGTTTACCAAGGGACTTGTTTGGAGCGCTGAATTAGTATTAGAGGCACTGTACTTGACTGGTTTCGGTCCTTTTCGTCTAATAGAAGATTTTCAGTCAGTATTGGTAAGCATTCCTCTGCTGTAGCGCATTCTACATGTGCTGTTTCACAGGGATCAACTTTGGTGCTGTTATTGTTCTCGCTCCATTGACTCAATCTTTAGGAGATTTAGTGTGCCGTATCATTGCTGCCGATGATACCCAGCTCTACATGCCATTTAAGCGCAATGACAAGTGTGCTATAAATCAGCTAACAGCCTCCAAGAATTGAAAACATAGCTTACCAATAACTTTCTGCATCTGAATGACGATAAGACACAAATTGTTCTGTCAAACGATAAAACTGATCTGAGCACTGTTGATCTGGGCTCTCTTACCCCATATTACTCTTCTGAGGCTAAGGATCTGGGTTTTATGCTGGATAAACTAATTAATTCCACTGTGAGTTCCAGCTTTTACCACCTCTGAAGACTAGAGAAAGTTAAACCCTTCCTATAAAGGAAGAGCTTTGAGACTGTAATTGCAACTCGCTATATTATGGGCTGCCTGTCTCATCTATTCATCGACTTCAACTGATGCGGCTGCATGTTTGCTCACGGGCAGTCACAAATGGGATCTTATACTCATTGCACTGGTTACTGATCCATTATCGCACTGAATTCAAAATTCTGCTGTTTGTGTACAAAGCTTTAAACAATGTGGTGCCTCCATACCTCCCAGAGTTGATTATTGTACACAATCCAGCCAGATCACTCAGATCACAGACTAGGCATCTACTACAGGTTCCCAGATCCAGACTAAAATGCAGGAGTGACAGAGCTTTTGCAGTTGTTGGCCCCAAGTTATGGAACAATTTGCCATCATCTATTAGAACAGCTTGGGCGGTGTCTGAGTTTAAAAGTCTTTTGATCTTTTTCCTGTGCTTATAATGTTCTGTGACTGTGTCCTTTCATTTTAATGTTGTGTTTATGTCTATGCAACTTTGTACAGCACTTTGGTCAACTAAGGTTTTTAATTGTGCTTAATAAATAGATTGAACATTTGAGAAACATTTTAAGCTGTCTGGAAAACAGCAACCAGACCCAGGATGCCAGAGCAATTTTAGAGAGTGATAATAAAGAATCCAAACGTGTGTTCTATAATAACTGCACATAAGAGGCTCTTTATGTACTGTATGTTAAGAGTCAGGAACAACATCTACTCTCCAGATGGCAAATTACTCTAATGCTACATGTGTCCCCGCTATTACAATCCAACAGGCATAACTTTGTGTGCGAACTAAAAACTGTTGGGAAAATGGATTTGGGAGGGTGTAGGTGGTTGAATAGGAATGGGTGGGGGAATAGGATGTCAAAGATTATTGCTAATAAACTTGTGTGAGTCATGCTTTAATTACCTAGGTCAGCGTGAATCTGAGTCATATTTTTTTCCCATGATGGTCCTGGGTCACTGAGACCCCAAGTTACCCAACTGATCAATAAGTGAGATGGTAGATAAGCCAGTAAATCCCCCTGTCCATTAAACTAAAGCCAACATGCACTTTCCTGACACAATAGTGTCAAAATATGGCTTTATAATGCTTACAGACATGTGGTACCTTAAAGTTTTGGGGTTTAACAGTTACGATGCCCATTCTCTCATCCCTCATCTATCTTTTTTTGTGGTCCTATGCATTTGGATATTAAGGCAGAGTAAATGAGTTTTTATTTTTGGGTGAATGAAACCTTTAAAAGTGCATTTATGTTTTGCTGGCTGATTCACACAATAAGTGGATTTGTCATGCATGAATAATTTATTCTGAAACCAAAAGTGTTTGATAATAGGACAAAAAGTCCATACAAAATAAAACTGCATTTCTTAATATATAAAGCTGTTTTTTAATTCAACATAAAAAAATGAAGCTTTTAATAAACCAACAATGTTGGTATCTTTGTCATATTGGTATTAAATTGCTTGTGGTTTCCTCATTTTAAGAGGTTTTGGAGAAAAGCATCTGCTTGAATAATGAAAAATGTACCAATATTTAGCATTTAGAAACAGATAGATGATCAAATTAGTGTAAAAATGTAGTGTAAAAACTACAAGGGCAATCACATATCTACAATATACACCGATAAGGCATAACATAATGACCACTGACAGGTGAAGTGAATAACACTGATCATCTCTTCATCATGGCACCTGTTAGTGGGTGGGATATATTAGGCAGCAAGTGAACATTTTGTCCTCAAAGTTGATGTGTTAGATGCAGGAAAAATGGGCAAGTGTAAGGATTTAAGCGAGTTTGACAAGGGCCAAAAGGCCAAGGGAGCAAACCACATATCATTCTGATAATGTGAATTATATGTGTTTCCATCTCACCTATATGCATTTTAACTCTGCAGCATGGTTTTCTCCATGTTGTTTTTGATTAATCCTCTTAATTTCATTCCTGCCTCATTCCTTTTCTGTCCCTCTTGCCAATAAATTATCTCTTTAACCTGTGCAAAAGCTCTCGTCGTATTTATTTCAGTACCGCTAAAGCTACTCAGTCATCCAGTCCCAATCATCCAAAACTCCAGCAATAACCCTCTCGTAAAAGGATATTCACTGATTATTTATTCACTTTGATATTTAGCCGATATTTCCCAGTGGCATTATGCTTAACTGTGAATCAAATCTCACTCTCCTGTGTGCGTCATGATGTGTGGCAGTAAACAACCACAGACTTCATTTTACCTAGACAGGTGGACACATTGAGATACTTGTTTTCTTGACATGTTTTACCTCAAACATACAAATATGAATGATCCCATTGTTCAAGTACACACATACAGGCACATTAATTCGCAATATTCCCGGAAATGTGAGGCCATATCCCAATGCTGAGAATCTTACTCTAGAGCCCATGACACCAATGCTTGACATTTTCATAATGAGGAGATATTAAACAGACATTGGTGCAATCGTATTATCTGTATCTACAGCCCACTCAAGGGAGCTACAGCCACACCCTCAAAGAGGACAAAGCTGATTATAAAAGGCTGAATTTAGGATTTTTGTTCTTCCATGACACTCAAACGCCTTGCACTTACCAGTTAAGTGCGAATTTGATGAACGTTATTGCAAACCTTCTATTTATTTTAATAATGTGATTTAAACAGTATCTTGTTGACATCAATGCAATCAAGATCAGAAGGGAAGTTGTTTGCAAAAAAAAAAAAAAGTGAAAAGAACATCAAGGCCTGTTGACTACAAAAAGGTAGCTTATTTATTTCCTATACTTGATTTCATCCTCATATCCTGCCACAATTTACACAATAAAATGTACTTAATAGCACCGGGTGTTGAATTCCCTCACTGCATAAAAGGCTTAAGTTTAATATAACACAATATGATATGCATGCTTGTCTCCACAAACAGCATTAATATAGGACTCAGATGTTATTATTTATAGGTCATATCTGTAAATATCATACAATTATACTAATTGCAATTGAGGCAATCAGTTGCCTTCAGTGTTTTAAGTTTATGTAAAGTTTAAGTAAGCAGAATTTGCTGATTTTTATTTTGTACTCGTACATTTTAATTGCTCTGAACTTGCAATATTTGAGTAAACTAATTCATACATTTAACTTAGAAATATCATGTAATCTCAAATTTTTAGTAGTGGAAACTTGACTGGCTTTAACTAGCTAATTCAATAAATGCCACCTTGCTAATTGGTTACACAATGCTTTAATAAGGCAAGGCAAGGCATGCTCCACTCGTCACCATGATGGTAAACCCAACATAACAGGAACTCTTCTAAACTAGCAGAGCAAAACATTAAACACTACTAAATCTCCCACTTAACATTAATCTTGCACCAAAACAAAAAACATAATATAGCACTTAAATTTGGCATTTACTTTCCCTTTTGAGTGTTATGGCTAAGTATGCTGGGAAATAAAAACGAATTTAATTCGGTTAAATTTAAGTTAGTCTAAATTAAAAGAAACAAGTTCATAAAACTCAAAACAATGAAACAATTCAGATTAATTGTGTCAAATTAAATGTGTCAGTTTTGAGAATTCAAAAGTAAAAGAAAGTTCTAAATACTCATAAAAGTTCATTTGTTTGAACTAATTTGTTCAATTTGAGTTGGCTCTACTCAAACCAATTCATTATTTTGAGCGTTAGGGTTTACAGTGTAATCGTAAATGAACATCGGAATCATTTACAGGATTTTTTTTTCATGTTTAGGAATACTATGGCATCCTAAAGTCACACATTTCCACCTTTCTGCATAGAGAATCCTAGAGAGAGTAACTTGTTTTGGTAATTGGACTCAAGGGAACTTTAGCCTGGAGCTGTCCACACCATGTGGTGCTGAAACAAACACTGGAGATAGATGACTGATACAGACATACCTGCAGTGTTACGTTGTTTACATTACTTATTTTTTACTTTTCTTTTGTTTGCCCACAAACATTAAAGAAACTAGCTTGATATACCGTGTTTGTCTAATGTGTAATGACTGCTGTCAACCAGATAGATGACCATATTCATATTAAATGAATCTTTAATAGTAATGGTATGTGGACCAATATTTTATTCTACATTTCTTTGTTTTGTCTTCTGTGTGATCCTTATGTAACCATGGACCACAAAACCAGTCATAAGTCTCACGGCTATATTTGTGGCATTAGCCAACAATACATTGTATGGGTCAAAATTATAGATTTTTCCTTTATGCCAAAAATCATTAGGATATTAGGATATAAGATCATGTTCCATGAAGATATTTTGTACATTTCCTACTGTAAATATATCACAAATGTATTATTATTAGTAGTAGTAGTAATATGCATTGAAGGGCTTTATTTGGACAACTTTAAAGGTGATTTTCTCAATATTTAGATTTTTTTGCACCCTCAGATTCCAGATTTTCAAATAGTTGTATCTCGGACAAATATTGTCATATCCTAACAAACCATAGGCTACATCAGTGGAAAGCTTATTTATGATGATGTAACCTATAAATCTCAATAAAAAAAAAAATTAAAAATCTACCCTTATGACTGGTTTTGTGGTCCAGGGTAACATATAATAAATGTACATACAGTTTGTAGGTTATCTCAGCAAATGTTGTATCATTCATATATATATATGTGTGTGTGTGTGTGTGTGTGTGTGTGTGTGTGTGTGTGTGTGTGTGTGTGTGTGTGTGTGTGTGTGTGTGTGTGTGTGTGTGAAAGCCAAATGCATTTTACGTTAACACAAGTAATCGTATGTCTACACAGTACGCGAAGATGTTTCAGTTGTATTACTCATAGCGTTGACCACTCATATCACTTCATTGTTTGTGTAAATTAATCACGTGCCATGGCTCATTCATCGTGACGTACTTTGCAGATCGATTTACGAAGAGGGTGTGTAACTCCCGAGAGTTCATAATGTTTGGCTGGGTAGTCAGACGGAGAAAGCAGCACAACAACCGGCGCCGACCGACGGACTGACGCGCACGAGAGCATGAGGAGCAGCAGTCAGTGTGAACGCGAAGCAGCTCAGAGCGCGATGAGCCCAGCACACAACTCCACCCTGATGATCGCGGTCCTCTTCATCTCCTTCATACCCATCACCACAAGTAAGTCTTCAACATCCTTTTACTTCTTTAGTGATGTTAGAATAACTTTGTTGGCCTAGTACTTTATCTCTCCAATGAGAAAGCTGATTATCCCTTTGAGCAATTGTCTTCCCCCGCCCAAAAAAAAAAAAAAAAAAAAAAAAGTATATAAATTAACTTACTTCATTTAAAAATGTATAAGTTTATAATGTTTTTTTTTTTTTTTTTTAGGTATCATGTGTTTATATATATTTTGTAGCATCATATTCAGTCCCACTTTATATTAGGTGGCCTTAACTACTGTGTACATCAATAAATAAGTACAATGTACTTACTGTGTTCATATTGTATTGCACACACATTTGCTGATATTGATGTGGGATACGGGTAAGGTTAGGGACAGGTGTGGTGGTGTGGGTAAGTTTAAGGGAAGGGTCAACAGTGTAATTATAAATGTAACTACAGAAATGAATTACAGATGTAATTACATGCAGGTCATTTTTAAAATGTAAGTACAATGTAAAAACATGTATGTACACAATAAGTGCATTGTATCAAATGATTAATTAAAATGTTAGTACATAGTAGTTAAGGCCACCTAATATAAAGTGGATCCTCATATTCTTTTAAACTTTTTTTTTTTAACCAAATCAAGGGGAGGTTTACCAGCTGTACACTCGGAGAGGTACAGCGCTGTCATAATACTGAAGGATCAAAACAGAATACTCTCAGTATTTATTTAATATCTCAAACAGGGATTTTTAAAATCAAATCATTTGTGTTGCTTCAAAATAGCTGTTGAAAATTTGTTTTGATGTTTACTCACAACTGTAAAAATTACATATATAATTACATTGTAGGGGTGTAACGATACCCTCATGTTACGATTCAATACATATCACGATACTGAACTCATGATACGATATTATTGCGATAAGGTTAACAAAAATGTACTGTTGACTCAAATGCTAAATCTGGTATTACATTTATTACATTACAATTTATATTTTGGGTGAACTGTACACAATACAGATTGTTGCATTTTTGTATTGCAATATATTGTGACATTATATATTGTTACACCTATATATATATATATATAGATAGATAGATAGATAGATAGATAGATAGATAGATAGATAGATAGATAGATAGATAGATAGATAGATTAATCGCATCCAAAATGTGTGTGTACTGTGTATAATTATAATGTATATATATATTAGGGGTGTCACAATATATCGCAACGAAAATGGCAAACTTGTACCAATGTAAAATCTGTTCATTGCACTTTTTAATCACACTGGATTTAATTACAAATGCGAATACATGCCGAAAACAAATACAACTGACAGACTTTACTGTGAGAAATTAAATAGATGGAATACAAATAATTATTGCAACAGGTATTTAAAAAAGTGCTTTTGCTGTCCTCCCCTAAAACTTCTGTCTTTGCCTTGTCTTTGGATTGACTGATTTCATGCTTGTATATGATTTTGATCTATATCGAAGGCTTAGGTAAACTTCAAAATGGTTCAAAATGTGCTGCGTTAGTGTGTCAGTAGATAATAAGCAGGAATGCGTCACTGTGATGCATTAACTACGGGCTTGTAGCTTAAATACGTATAGGGCAGTGAATTCTGTTAAAGTGCCTTGTTAGGTCGCGAGAGACTAATTAGAACAATAAAAGCAGATGTTAGATCTTTTCCAATAATGTTGGGGTAAACAGTGTTATCTGCCAGATTAATTTTTGTGATTTATAATTATTACACCACAAGGATAAATATGATAATCTCCAGTATAGCAATAATGCATTCACTCTTTATACCGAGAGCTATTTACCGTCAAACTGGATGCAGTCATGTACCTGCTAATTATGATGTCACTGAGAAAAAAAAAAAAGTGTTATTGTACGGCAGAGAGCTTGACAATTTTGACAGCAGTAATGTCACAAGAATTTGAATAATATAATGATAGTATAAGAAATGCCAGGAGAGATGTTGTAGACTTAACAGCTGTGTGACATATTTATAAACAGATAGAACTGTGCCATCACGAGGTAGATGCAAATTTTAACAACATAAGTCTTACATTTTTTTGGTACTGTCTTTACTATTGATTTCTTCCTGTTTTGCCTATACTAGTTACAGCCTAATGATCTCACCAATTCTAAGACTTAAATGAGTCCCATAAATCAATCATGAAAAACACCTTTTGTCAGTAATGGTTCAAAAAGAAAATCAAGATCCCAGAGAGACCCATACAATAGATCAATAAACTAAAAACTCTGCTAAATTAGAGCTTATTCCATTGAGGGAAGAGGGCAAAATTACCAAAACAAGAAAATCGACAAGCAGGACTAATTAATTTCAGACCTTTCGAACCAAACCTCACAAGGATTACAGCTGTCAAGGATTACAGATTGATTTCACTGCCAATTTTGTGACGCAGCGCCAGGAACCCTCTTGACAATGAAGACTGCTTTAGAATTTAGACAGGTAGATAGCATGATAACTTCACTGTTTGTAACACTAAACGGTAGGGGTGCAACGGTTCAAATTACTCACGGTTTGGTTTTTATCACGGTTTAGGTACGGTTTGGTATGTGCTGTGGGAAAAAGGACTACTGTCAAATAAGAACAAATAATCAAAGTACTAGCAACAGCGTAAATACATACAGTAGAGCAAAGATACTAATAAAATAAACAGTGCTTTCCAGGTTTTTCAGGTATCGAACAGTAGTTTTCAGGTACAGATATTGAATAAAGTAGCTAATCAAATGTAAAACAACATTGCACATAATCTTCACCGTATAAACTGAATAAAGATTAATCATTATTAATTAAGTTACAAAAGCTATCATGACCATGGACCACAAAACCAGTCAATTTTTTTTTAAACTGAGATTTATTCACCATCTGAGGAAATAAGCTGTCCATTGATGTATGGTTTGTTAGGACAATATTTGTCCGAGATACAACTATTTGAAAATCTGGAATCTGAGGGTGCAAAAAAATCTAAATATTGAGAAAATCACCTTTAAAGTTGTCCAAATGGAGTCCTTAGCCATGCATATTACTACTAATAATATTTTTTTATATATATTTAGGGTAGGAAATTTACTAAATATCTTCATGGTACATGATCATTACTTAATATCCTATAATGATTTTTAGCATAAAAGAAAAATCAATAATTTTGACCCATACGGCTATTGCCACAAATATACCCGTGCGACTTATGACTGCTTTTGTGGTCCAGGGTCACTGAAATTAGTTCAGTCAAGAGCAGTGAGTGATTTCCTTGTCTTTTGTTGTTTGGTTAACATTAAAAACACAGACAGCAGGAATAGGCCGCTGTCACTTTAAGACATACTGCACGGATTCAGTACATACTGAACACATGCGTTCTTTCTCGACTGTTTAACTTTACTTAAGAGACATAGCATACTATGTTTGCTAGGATACTAACCAAGACGGGCATGTTGACATAATTTGTATGTGAATTTGTCTTGAAAGAGAACTCAAAATGTACACGATGAGTTCGCAAATCTCACAGCGCGAGTTCATAAGTCTTGCGCTCAAATGTTTAAATTAGCAAGGCTTAAAGGGTTAGTTCACCCAAAAATTCAAATTCTGTCATTAATTAATTCCTCACCCTCATGTCGTTCCAAACCCGTAAGACCTTCGTTCATCTTCAGAACTCAAATGAAGATATTTTTGATGGAATCCAAGAGCGTCCTGACCCCTCCACAGCAATTTAAAGCTGCTGTCCGTAAATATTTTTGTGTTCAAGATTTACAAAAATTATATAATGAGAATGTACAACATAAATCCATTTTCCAAACCGTGTTTTTGTCTTACGCTGAATCATTATGGTACACTTATAATAAGTGTTTATATTGGGACTATTTCAGAGCGGTCTGGTAGGAACCGCTGCGGAGGAGCACAGTCCCTGCCTGACTCGCCATAGACATAAACTGAGAGAAGTAGCTTCAGCTGCAATGTTCTTCCGCAAGACGCATTTCTAAGCAAAAAGTTACAGACTACAGCTTTAATGAACACTTTCAAGGTCCAGAAAGGTAAAGACATCATTAAAATAGTCCATGTGACTCCAGTGGTTCAACCTTAATTTTATGAAGCGACGATAATACTTTTTGTGTGCAAAACAAACAAAAATAACAACTTTATTCAACAGTTGAGATCTTGGCAGAACCACTGGAGTCACAAGGATGTCTTTCCTATCTTTCTGGACCTTGAAAGTGTTCATTAAATTGCTGTCTATGGAGGGGTCAGAGAGCTCTCGGATTTCATCAAAAATATCTTCATTTGTGTTCTGAAGATGAACGAAGGTCTTACAGGTTTGGAACGACATGAGGGTGAGGAATTAATGACAGAATTTTCATTTTTGGGTGAACTAACCCTTTAAAATGAGATTAGTTTAAACACAGATAGCAACGTGTGCGTTTCAGGTCTCACCCGTGCTTGCGCTGTCAACACCCGGGTGATGATGAGCCGTAAAGTGTCATAAATCATACGGCACTGGCATTGAACAAAGTTTAGGGGAAGCCAGAATGCGTATCCATCGACACAAACATACATTAGCCTAACTCTGTCTGTCTGGTTTATTTATTTTCAACAAACCATATCAGAGATGCACATGCGTCGTCAGATAGGAGATGAACCGAGGTGCGTGCCGAACCGTGTGTGGAGAACGGTAGGCCTACGGTTCGAATTTTTTTTTTTTTTTTTTTTTTTTTTTTTAAGAACGGTTTACACCTCCACTAAACAGTATTTGTGAAATATATGTAACGTTAATAATGTTTTCTGCGTGAATTGCAGGTGCTCCAGTGCTCTTGAATCCATCTTCAATAGAGCATGAGCAGCTACTAACCCAGGTGTGTATGATTTACTCAGTCCTTTCATTTTTATTGTCTCCCAACAAATCATCACTTATAATGCCCCATGTCATATAAACATTTCCTCAGCGACAAAAGTTCATCATAAATGACTTATCCCATATTTGTTCAATTTCAGTACGTGAACGTTGCTCTCTGAGGAGATGATTACACCTCTGCTTTGTTTACATGTGCTAACTGTGTGTACATGAGCAATTACATGAGTGAACCTGGGGAAAATATAAAAGCACATTTGGGAAAATGATAAACAGAATGACTTGATTCATTTTGAGTTTAAACTTTTTATTAGTTCTTTGAATCTCATTTTTGTCTTTTTTTTAGATAACTGATCTGTGCTCGTTCTACCTCTCCGCAGACCAGTCCTTTAGAGTGAGTAATGGAGTGCACTTGCCTTTTGCAGTAGCTATGTGTGTGTGTGTTTTTGACGCAAACTAAGTGAATTATGGAATCATTGTAAAAACATAGAGCATTGGGAAACTTTGGGTTTACTGCACTGTGAACCCCAATTAACTGTGTTCTTAACATTCATTTTTGAAACACTTTGAGCACATCATTTAGTTACTTGACTTATTTGGCTCAGCCTCAGACATTCATCCTTTTTTCCCCCCTTCTTTTAACCTTTGCCAGACGTCTGATGTCCTGGAGGACCTGTGTTTCCTAATGCTGGGATCACTGCAAAAATCGAAGGTGAATATTATTCATGCCTACAGGGAATCAGTATGCGTAGATCTCTGAAGAAGATATTCATATTAAATAGTTGTGCTATTCAGGGGTGCGTTTCCCATACAACGGCGTAACTCGCTGCTAGTACGATGCATCGTCGAAGACATCCCCTGCGTCCCAATGTCCATACTATCAATCCTAAATAGTATGTGAGATTAGAATAAGTGTGTTCTAAAGCATAGTATGTTGAAAAGAGTATGTCAAAAGTCCCCAGATGGTCTACTATTTCCGGTAGATTTTCGATATTTCGAAATATTTCAATATTGCCTACGACCTGTTGCGCTTTGGAGGAGGATTCAGTTAGAACAACAAAAATAAGTAAAAAGTGTTAAAAAACGACAAAATATGGCGGAAATGCACGACCGACGTTGAAAGGTTTGAGTGACTATTCTGACTAATAATCAGTTTAACCTGATAAAAAATATTTAGCTAATGTTATCCGTGTTATATTTCATCTGCAATAACAATGTGGACTTTTATAAAGATCCGTTTGGCCCTTAACTTTTAAATGCATCATTATGCATTAATATGAGGACAGTTTCCAGCATGAAAGACCCGGCACTGCAGATCATCGTGCTACTGCATTTCTCTCTGATACGGCAGGAAATGAAACGTGGAGGATTTTAACTGTGACAAGACTGACATGCCAGTTTACGGTGACAGGATGCGACAGAGAGCAACCGTTAAAAAAGACGCAATTGTATGACGTGATAGTAGAGCTATGTCCCAAAGCTTGTCTATCTTCTGCTACACACTCAAAAGTATGTACTTTTTCTTCCCAAAAAGAGTGCATCATTTTAGGGAGGGCAAAACAGCCATAGAACTGCAGCACACGCCTGTCAATAAAAAAAAAAAAAAAGTGAACAAGATGCACGTGTTGGGCATCTTCTGGGCATATTTCAGGCATATTTCAATCACTAAAACAGCAGGAAGTTTTTTAAATGCTTAACGTGAAGAACACTATAGGGTGAGTTGCACCAATAAGGATTAAATTAAACAAAGTTTAATGCTAATCAAGGTTTTGTTGATCTGGGTTTTATTTTAAATCGAGTTGTTGCACTACTTAAATTTAAACACAGATTAACTACACAGAAAGACAGTTCGAATTAAAGGGCTGATCGAGCAGCACAGGCGGAGGGCGAACCAACGTCAAATCCCTAAAGAATCCTTATTAGTGCAACCCACCCTTAAAGTGCCTTAATGTGCTAAAACAGTGATATTAAAAAATCAAATTCAGTTCACACCTTTTTGATGATGCATACTATATACAGGCAAGTAGATGAGCCAAGAATATGAACACAATGCATTTTCTTTATAATGGTTTTCACTGGAAAAACACTTAACGAGAAACCTTGTGTTGCATCAATATTATGTGTTCATCTGCTTTCCTGTACAAAGTATGCATTAACGATAAGGTGTATATTGAATTTGGTCTTTTAATGTCTTACTACATTAGAACTTACTACAAACCTGGTAAAAATGACTAGCGGGCAATGGAGGAAAGCCTTGTTTTGTTCCTATAATGGTGTGACGTCACGTGAAAACTATGAATTGTCGCAAATTTGTCATTCAACCACATTGGTTGATGATATTACGCAGGTGGTGGAGTAATATCTTTTTTTTAATTAATCCGTTTGAGATTGAATTAATGCCAGATTGTTTGCTATTCTAAATAAAAGATATAGATTGTACTTAAAGGGATAGTTCACCCAAAACTGAAAATTACCCCATGATTTACTCACCCGTCAAGCAATCCTAGGTGTATATGACTTTCTTCTTTCAGACGAATACAATCAGAGTTATGTTCAAACAATATCGTTGCTCTTCCAAGCTTTATAATTAATAATTTTAATTAAGAAAAATATCCATATTTAACATGTTATAAAGTCAAATATCTAGCTTCCGGCGGACCGCCTTCCGTATACAACTAACTAGTACTGTGGAGTACTTTTATGATGGATGGATGCCCTTTTTTGGTCTTCAAGTTTTTAGCTGAAATTCACTGCCATTATAAAGCTTGGAAGAGCCAGGACATTATTTAATATAACTCTGGTTGTATTCGTCTGAAATAAAAATGTCATATACAACTAGGATTGCTTGAGGGTGAGTAAATCATAATTTTTAATTTTTGGGTGAACTGTCCCTTTAATGTAATGCTTATTTTGCTTAATATATGGATTTATTAAGTCCACATGTCATGCAAACAAGAAACTAAGCTTCTAACCACAGCTCGAGAGCTGTCGTTCCAACCACACAACTTTGCGATGCTGTTTGCGAATGTTCGTTGGAACTATGGTTCCAGGAAACACAGACTGGTTGAACTATGTTGATAACGACGTAACCTGTGACCATAGTTGGCTAATGACGCTTTCGGGAAACACACACCTGTTTGTGCTTTCAGCTACCAAGCGTGTAACACTCTCAACTCCATTTAAAGGGATAGTTCACACAAAAATCCAGTGTATAGCGTAGGTCACGTTAGTCAAGCTCGCATCAGCTGACTGTCAGCTGATCACGTCTACCTATAGGAATACGACGTCTATCACAGCATGCATATATATAAGCTCCTCAGTACTATCAGCAGCTATCGCGTTTCTCCAGAGCTAATTACCCTCCTCCATCTCCAGCTCCTCCTCTCGTCAGTCAGGATTTGGCATTCTGATTCCCCCTTAATCAGATTAAATTCCCGAATTAGGTTGTACAGTTTAATATTGACATTAATGATATCTGCAATACATCATTGCATCTGTTCTGTTAAACCTATATCGCTGCTCTCCCTGCTCTTATCCATGCTAGGCAGCATGGATGCGCAGGGAGTTCTTGCCCAGAACAGAACCATACCGGCAATCTAAACTATATGTTAATTGTCTATCATCTTTTACAATAGTGATCCTGACAGAATTTAAAATTCTGTCATCCTTTACTCACCCTGAAGTTGTTTCAAACCTGTATGAGTTTCTATCTTCTACTGAAAACTAAAGACGATATTATGAAGAGCATGGAGAACTAAACAGTTGGACTCCTTTTCCATATTAGGAATAAAAATACTATGGGGTCCATCAACTGTTTGGTTTCTGACATTCTTCAAAATATCTTCTTTTGTGTTCAGCAGAAGAAATAAATTCAAAGAAGTTTGGAACAACTTGAGGGTGAGTAAATGATGACAGAATTTTCATTTTTGAGTGAACTATATTTCCCCCCAATATCACTGCATAAATAAAAAGTATTCGGTCTGGGTCTAGTTATCAGCTACTGAACCACTTTTAATGTTTTCTAATACACTGAAACAATTATAAAGTTATTTGTGAAGGCTGTAATTTATAGACTAATGAAAGGACAATTAGTTTTTATGATTTTTCAGCTTTTTGCTTCTTGTATATGCAGGAGATCACAGCTCGAGAGACCAGCAAAAGGGTGAGCATGTGACGTTTTTCAGTAAAATTAAAGGTCTCTTATTCAAACACATTCACTGCAATGATAATTCAATGACATCACTTTTTTTCATGGATTATGGTGTTATTTTTCATTGTATGAATGTGTTTCAAGTTTTTGTCTGTATTGATTTTGGTGTTTTTTGTGTTTGCCTTTTAACTTCTGTGTTTGTGTGTATGGTTTTGTATTTGTGTGTCTGTACATGTATGTACAGTTCTTATTTCATTACACTAAACCGATTGGTGCAGGAATTTCAGATGGGACGGTAGGTTTCCTCAAGAGTTGTTCAGTCTGTTGCTTTCAGCACTCAGCCACTGTTGCTACGCTGCACTGTCTTCAATAACACTCGACGGCAAAATTGCAATCTGTGATCTAATACTCTGGCATTAAATAAAGCTTAAATTAAATAAACTATATTTTAGGACATTGCACAGTTCCCTTTTGGGCCAAGGTTATGCAAAAGCAAAATCTTAACTACATATATCAGGGATAATGTGCGGTCAATGCGAGAAATTAACTAAAAGAAAAGAAAATATTACTTGCAAAAAAACCTTGACAGGATGATCAGAATTTATTACACAATACATAAATGCATGGATATGAAATAGATTTTTGCGTATTATTTTACCTGTGTATTATCTTTATAATGCTTCCACTAAGTATTTTATTTACTCTTACTATACATATAAAACGATCTACTCTTTAGTTCCCATTGCATGTAACCTCTGATATCCTATGATTCCTCCTTGATAGCATCCACACTTATGAAAAGAACATTATTCATAATCTCCTATTTATATTATAATTTGCACTAGATTGTCCTTTGAAATATCACCTTTTTTGTGAATTAATATTTGAATTTTGGCACAGACTCAAACCAGAAGAGAACCTAATTTCATCCTTACATTAGTTTACATTTTATGAATTTAATTTACATGCCATTTTGTGTTGATGCCATCAGAGGAACGCTTCGGTTTCATCCTAACTGTCCATTCGTTGCATGTCCACCACATAACAGAAGCGTTGTCTTCTTGGGTCTATGAATTCATTTATATTTATACGCAGAGGTGCACACAACTGGTACTCGTGTGGTAAAAATAAACGATGTGCAGCAGAAAACGTGGAGGGAAGCATTTTTGAGTACCAATATTTTGGGGGATGCGTTTAATTACTGGACCAGGCCCCACAGTTCGGCACGCATGTGATTCGCGGAGTAACTGCTAAGTTTAACCATCATAGAGTGAAAGTTTATCATTTGGCATGTGTTTTGTCTTGCCAATTTACACATTAAAATGATTTTAAACGCAGAAGCGTTTACTTGCGCTTAATTGGAAACTTACACACAAAATTATGTCAAAATACCCATCTCGGCAAGTATTCTCTCGGTTATGTCATTCACGAGTTCACACTTACAAATAATCAGATAATAATTTGTGTGTGTGTGTGTGTGTGTATATATATATATATATATATATATATATATATATATATATATATATATATATATATATATATATATATATATATATAGGCCTCATCTCGTACTGATTGGATAGGCAATTTGAATATGTTAATTTCAGTACCTGAATACTACTGTTAGACTTTGTTAATCTCTGCTTGTAGTTTGTGTATTTGTTCTTATTTTATTATTGACTGTTTATAGGCCCTATTTTAATGATCTGTGCGCATGGTCTGAAGCGCATGGTGCAGGTGCAGGTGTGTCCAAATCCACTTTTGCTAGTTTAACGGTGGAAAGAAAACGGTCTGCGCGCCAGGCGTATGATCTAAAAGGGTTGTATCTAGTCTCTTAATGAGTCATGGGTGTGTTTTGGGTGTAACGTGCAATAAATAAATCAAGTCTCATCTCCCGTTCCCTTTAAAAGCCAGTTGCGCATGCATCATGGTGGATTCGCTGTGGTGGAATATAGAAACCCTTAACCTGACAAGTCAGTTTAAATACATGTGTGTATTTGCCACGATTGCTTAAATAAGTAGCCAATTTCATTCGTCATTACAGCAAATGGGTAATTCGGATACATGCAATGACTATCCATTATGACATGTTGGCATTTTTATCTTTTGTGTAATAATAATCTTTTACATTGTAATCCTTTTATTTTTAATATTTGTCATGTTTGTGTGCTGCTGCGTGTCCCTGTGTGTGTGTAATAAGCAGAGTGTACGTGTGTTGTGCACCCGCCTATAGGCGCATATTACTAACGTGCTCTTTAAATAACACAAAAAGTACTGCGCCATTGACTTGTTTTTGTTGGTCAGTGGCCCAGTTGTTTTCAGTCAAAATAGTGACAGGCGCCAAAAATGCGCCTGAACACACCTGGTTTTCAGACCAGCACGCCCATGAACAAAGATGGGCGTGAGCGTATTTGCTATTTAAACAACGTGGCGCTGGACGTGAAACTGATGACTGCGTCGGGCTGAAACTAGCAAAAAAACACTTGCATTGCATTGCGCCGGGTATATGATAGGGCCCATAATGTTTGAACTTTATTAGTTAGGCTAGTTGTTTTTTCTGTGGAATCAAAGTACTTGAAGTGAGCTTTAAATAATGTGATGACGACAGCTTGTAGGATAAATGTGCCGCGTAAAGTGTGAGTACCAAGCAGCATCTCCAGGTGCTCCCTTGAGACCCAGACCAAAAAAGTTATGTGCACCCCTGTTTATTATGCCCGTTTTGTGATATGTTTCAAATATGCAGCCGGGTGTACTACATATTCATAGCATAATTGCTAAATAACACTCAAAAACATTACCCTCTGATGTTGACATCATAACTTCACATTCCCCCACATGTGCTCTGGCATGGCCTGCATGCGACTGTGATTTTACTGAACATCAGTGCACCATGTGTGCCAAATGAACACTGAGCCACACTGAGGACAGATAAGTGTCCTCTCTGCGACCCCTGGCCAATCCCAGGAGCAGCTGTTCATGGTTTTCATATCTCTCCATGTCTGTCTTCATGATATCTCTCTATATATGTGTATGTGTCAGTCTACTGTGTTGCACCCTCTTCTGGAGCTCATACCCCAGCTTGCCAGAAGAAGAAGCAGGAGAATGAAATTAAGTGTATGTATCCTGCATGCTTACCTTCATTCAGACTACATTAGCACTGTGAGTATGATCACTAAAATGACAACATGAAAGGCTTTTTTCCCTCCAATTAATATTTAGTTTGGGTAAGTGCCAAGACACCAAATATTTATATTCAAAAGTCAGTTTAGAGTTTAGGACATTGAATAAAATGTATCTGTTTATTTTATTTATTACTGAGGAAAATCATGCTTGAGGTTTTTTTTCCTTGTCTGGAAACACAAATAGGGTTCATGACCATTAAATATTAAAGTCTGTGGCAATTGCATAAATAGTTGATAAAAACAACAACTTTGGAAGGATGTTCATGGAGACTGACTGAAGCGTCTGTTCCTCTCAATCCTCGGTGCTGCTTGATGAAATGCCGTATGCTGTTTGACAATTTCTCATCACGACTTAGCTCTAGGGCTTCTTTTCTGACCATCAGTAATTGTTGTTAAGTGTTAATTATTAAAGTGTTAAGTGTTAATTATTATTAAATCAGACAGTGTGCATATCTGTGTTCTCTGGTTGATGTTGGAAACATTGACATTGACATAAAAGTCAAACTACCTTATTCAATCCATATATGTGGAACTTGTAAATATATTATTAATTGTATTAGTCTTATATTACAAGAATACATATACACTCACATTTAAAGGTTTAGGGACAATAAGACTTTTAAATGTTTTTGAAAGAAGTCTCTTATGCTCACCAAGGCTTCATTTATTTGATCAAAAATTTTGATTTTTTTTTGTGTGTATATATACAAATTTACAAATGTTATACATTTAGTTGATTACAATTAAATGTAATATTCCCAGTGTAAGGTTCATTTTTTTATATTTAACTTTAAAAAAATCTCTACATGATGTAACCCATGCTTGCACATTCGTGGTTGCACGAGGCTGACATGTGCATGCATGAGTTTGAGTCCATGTACAGGATGTGAAATGGCTCAACCTTAGTTTGATTAACTGCTTCTGTCCATTTGGGAGGTAATTGTACACTAAAAGTGTTATTGTGCTATAAGAGTAAAACACACAAACTGAACAAGAATAAACGATGACTGCCTCACTCGTACACAGGAAATGGTCCTGATGGATTTTGTTGGGTAGATAATGTGTTTTTCCCCTTTAACAACACTGCCCTCATAAGACCTTTGATTGACCTTTGATTTAGTGTGTAACAGCTACACAACGTTCAGTAGCAGCATCAGAATGTGTGGTCTGAACTATAACAATTCCTTCTGTGCAGGATGATCTTCAAGGGCCAGGACGGATCCAGAGCAGAGGGTACTTCCTTTATCGGGTAGGGTACAGTATATATGACAGCTGTTTATTGTTCAACACATCAAGGAAAATGAATGATCTTTGCTTTAAGTTTTGAGTTGATCCCCTTAACTGGTGCCCCTTAAATTAGGTATCATTCGAATTTCCAAAAATTCAAAATTCATCCAACATTGCATTACCTTGGAAAAGGTACTTTAAAAGCTTTTAGCAGGCTCCTCCCCTAGTGGCCAGTGTTATGTTTCATGTTACAAAATTTATTTTAACGATTTTATAATAATACAGAAAAAAATCTAATATTGACAAAACCCATATCCAAAAAGGTATGAAACTCTTCTTGTGATAGAAGTGATATTGTGACAAATGTATTATTATTACCAAAGGAACTTCAATTTTTGTGACATCAAATTAAAACTTGGTTAGACATATGGCTTTCATTTTATAAAAAATTTAGAGTAATTTTTTTTTGTATAAAGAATGTTTAGTACAGTACATTTGTTTTACTGTAAACTTTTGGTTAACAATAACAATGCTGCGACACACATATACACTCATCTTATTGCTTAGAGAAAAACACTTTTAGTAAATGTTTATTTGTGCTTTGTTGCAGCCACGAAATGGAAGAAGATCGGCTGAGTATGTGTAAAACAACAAAGAATTGAAAAATCAGGTATTTCATAATGAAAGGAGAAAATTATTTAAATTATTCTACAAGAGCACTGCATGGGTCTAGAGTCACAGGACAAAAATAAAATTTACAGTGCCCTCCACTAATATTGTCGCCCTTGGTAAATATGGCTGTAAAAATAAATCTGCATTCACAAAATTCTAACTTTTCATTGAAGTAAAACAATTGAAAGTGGGGGAAACTCATTATGAAACAAAATGTTTTTCGCCAGTTAATGTTGGCTACAATTATTGGCACCCCTAGACATTTACTCACCCCTAGAGTAAATATCTCTGAAGTATATTCCCATTCATATGTATGTTTTTTTTTAGCACACCAGGGTGACTAGGAGCATGAAATTGTCCAGCCATGACTTCCTGTTCCACAGGAATATAAATATGAGGAAACACAAAGGTCAAATTCCCTTAATCATTCATCACAACGAGTAAAACCACAGAATATAGTTCTGATGAGCAGCAAAATATTGTTGAGCTTCACAAAATAGAAAGTGGCTGTAAGAAAACAGCTAAAGCATTGAAAATCCCCATTCCCATCGTCAGGGCAATAATTAAGAAGTTCAATCAACTAAAGATGTTACGAATCTGCCTGGAAGAGGACGTGTGTCTGTATCGTCCTAATGCACGAGAGGAGGAAAGTTTGAGGAGAGTCTTTGTCTACAAGATCACAGCTGGAGAAGTGCAGAGATTAGATGAGTCTTGGGGTCAGAAAGCCTAAACATTTTTTATTAAACAGCACCTATAGAAAAATCCTCCTCGCTCATCCAAAAACAAACTCCAGCATATTCAGCTGTCAGACACGACTGGAGCTTCAGACGGGACCTGGTTCTGTGCTCAGATCAAACTAAAAAAAGAGCTTTTTGGCAGCGAATCCACCAGATGGATTTGGAGCAAACAGGGATTAAAAAAAAGTAACCCATGTCCACGGTTAAATATACCGCTGGATCTTTAATGTTGTGGGCATATTTATTTTTATTTTTTTTGCTGGAGGTCCTGGACATTGTGTTCAGATTCATGATATCATGGATTCTAGCAAATACCAACAGATACAAATCAAAGCCTGACGCTTCTGCTAGAAATCTGATAATGGGCCGTGGTTGGATCTTCCATCAGGACAACGATCCAAAACAAACATCAAAATCAACACAAAAATGTGTGACTGAGCACAAAATGAAGCTTCTGCCATGGCCGTCCCAGTCCCCTGACCTGAACCCTACAGAGAATGAGTGATGACCTGAAGAGAAGAGCTGGGAATCTGAAGGATCTGGAGAGATTCTGGATGAAGGAATGGGCTCTGATCTCCAAACTCTTCAGGCATTACAGAAGAAGACTCAGAGCTGTTATCTTAGGAATTTGGTGCCAATAATTGTGGCCAACATGAACTAGAGAAAACATTTATTTCATAATGAGATTTTCCCTCCACTTTCAGTTGTTTTACTTTAGTGAAAGGTTAGAATTGTGAATTTTTTTTTTTTGAATGAATGAATGAAAGAACAAAAGAATAAACAGTGTAGATTTATTTTCACAGCCGCATTTGCTCATATTTACCAAGGGTGCCAATATTAGTGGAGGGAACTGTAGCCTACTGATATGCAACGGCATTTAATGGCATTAGAGTGTGAACTTAAACCCACAAAAACATATTTGATCTATACTAATGTCTCTTCTTCATTAACAATTTCAGTAGTGCCAGACCCTATACCACAGATGTGCTGATCCAGAGCCAGTCAACCTGAATGAAACGTCTCGACACTCATTCCAGATCCCCCCCCCCACACACACACACACACACGCCTCCCCTTATTGAATTGTGATGTTGAATGTACAGACAGAATCCAAATAAAGTATTTTATCTGTCCAAACGTCCTGTTTGTGTAACTGTGCTGTGCCTTTTGAATTAAAAGCATTATAAAATGTTTCCTCATTGTGCCAGTGTGATTTTGACCAAACTGACTGTATGTGTTTTTATTGTTATTGGAGTGCCACCAAAAAACAAAGAAATAAAATCTTTCTTTTTTTTTTTTTCTCTCCAGTTATTTTATTGAAAGCACAAGTGAGACTCTGGGTTATTCATTCTCCCTTTCTCACGGTGAATGTGTGTGTTTTTGTTATCATACTATCTTCAACGATTAGTCAAAAAGCATTAATCAACCTTTACTTCCGATCACTTTCATTTTAATTCGATTTGACCATCTAAACAGCATGTTTCAAGAACTGCATCATTTTTGATAAATGTCTCTTTTCGGTCCTTTATCAGGTTTAGCAGAATCTTGCTTATGGTCTATTGTTCTCATAAATACACATAATGTAATTATTAAGACGATCTGGGGCCTGAAATAATTACGTCATGGATCGTGACTGCATTTCCTTTAAGAAAGTTGTGAAGAAAACATGGGTGGGTAGATGTGGAAGATCACTTGACCGGTTCTAGACAGACAGACCTAGAGGGTACGACTCGAAACACATTGGTCCTGTAGTGGGTGTTTTGTAGGGGGCTGGGTGTGAAAAAGGAAGCTTCGGGGTTGTGAAAAGACGTCGAATGCAATTAATCTGAGGGTATGAGGAAAGTACACAAATTCAATGCACACAGAACCTGTTGAAGATCTATTTTATAGGCTTTGGGTTACAAACACTAACACTTCTGGTTTATTGGTGACCAATGACCCAGCAACTGAGATTACTTTCCACCTCTGATATTTTTTATGTCTTTGAGGAAGATACATTTTTATATTAGAAGCTTTTATTAAGAACCACTTTCTCCAACCTCATTTTAATCTTTAAACAAATACACTTAAATTGATGTCTTGACTAACATGTAAAGTACTCGATTATAATTTTAACTGTAGTGTGTTCTTCAATATAACATTTAAAGTTAATACATTTTAAATGTATTAAATTGCAACTTCATTATTACAAATGTGAAAATATGAACATATTTACACTGATCAGGCATAACATTATGACTTAATATTGTGTTGAACCCCCTTTTGCTGCCAAAAACAGCCCTGACCCGTCGAGGCATGGACTCCACTAGACCCCTGAAGGTGTGCTGTGGTATCTGGCTCCAAGATGTTAGCAGCAGATCCTTTAAGTCCTGTAAGTTGCAAGGTGGGGCCTCCATGGATTGGACTTGTTTGTTCAGCACATCCCGCAGATGCTCCATTGGATTGAGATCTGGGATATTTGGAGGCCAAGTCAACACCTCAAACTCGTTGTTGTGCTCCTCAAACCATTCCTGAACCATTTTTGCTTTGTGGCAGCAGGAGCATTATCCTGCTGAAAGAGCCACAGCCACCAGGGAATACCGTTTCCATGAAAGAGTGTACATGGTCTGCAACAATGCTTAGGTAGGTGGTACGTGTCAAAGTAACATCCACATGGATGGCAGGACCCAAGGTTTCCCAGCAGAACATTGCCCAAAGCATCACACTGCCTCCGCCAGCGTGCCTTTTTCTCATAGTGCATCCTGGTGCCATGTGTTCTCCAGGTCCAGTTCTCATGCTCACGTGCCCGCTGTTGCCGTTTTCGGCGGTGGACAGGGGTCAGTATGGGCACCCTGACTGGTCTAAGGCTATGCAGCTCCATACACAACAAACTGAGATGCACTGTGTATTCTGACACCTTTCTATCAGAACCAGCATTAACTTCTTGAGCAATTTGAGCTACAGCAGCTCTGTTTGATCGGACCACACGGGCCAGCCTTCGCTCCCCACGTGCATCAATGAGCCTTAGACCCATGAGCCTTAGACCCATGACCCTGTCGCCGGTTGACCACTGTTCCTTCCTTGGAGCACTTTTGATAGATACTGACCACTGCAGACCGGGAACACCCCACAAGAGCTGCAGTTTTGGAGATGCTCTGACCCAGTCGTCTAGCCATCACAATTTGGCCCTTGTCAAACTCGCTCAAATCCTTACGCTTGCCCATTTTTCCTTTTGTTTGAGGAAAAAATGTGAAGATTAAGAGATGATCAGTATTATTCACTTCACCTGTCAGAGGTCATAATGTTATGCCTGATCGGTGTATATAGGCTATATGACATTTTCGGTAACACTATTTTACAGTGTCATTTTTACATATGTCACATGCAGTTACGTGTGAGCAGCTCTGTTTGGTTGAGGATACGCATCTTCTCTTCTCCAGAAAGTAACAGAAATATTGAATTTATGACCCATATCGTTAGATTTTTTAAAAATGATTACTTTATGCCTATAACCAGTCACAAAAACATGAATGACTTTATATCACTTTTTCCTTTTAAGACAGTAAAGGGCTCACATACTGTTCATTTTCTGCTAATCTTCATTAGCATAATTGTTTTTACATAATCAGATGTACAGACAAACTGTCTATCTATAGCATGTGCAATGTCAATTGTTATTTATTAATGTATTCAGCTAACAACTGTTGTTAGAGGACTGTCATTTTTCCTACAATTTGCCGTGTCAATAAAAAATAAAAGAACCTAATGGACACACAATTTAGCTTTTATGTAAACCCTAATATAGGCAACAATATATTATAAGACCAGGCAGAGAGGACTAAAAAAAACAATATTAATAAATAATACTAATAATATGAAGATATACTAATATTAATGAAAATAACCTATTATTAAAAAGGTTATTTCTAACACCATAAGGTCCTTTAACACTTTCAAAAGGACGGTTCTTTATGGAACCTTATAAAAAGGGTTCCATTTAGCACCTACAACGGTTCTGCTGTTGTTACAAGCCAAAGAACCCTAATTTGCTATTGCTTAGAACCATTTTTCTTAAGAGTGTGTGCTAAAGTGTACTTTTCCCACAAGCAAATAAAAACATAAAGCGATAAGTGTGGTGGATAGTGTGGTGATGTTTCTAAGCTTGTGGCGAGAGTACATTTATAACTTAAAAATCAAGCCAACCTCACCATAGATTCAAAATCATGAATTTAATATGATAGCAGCACCACCGTGTGGTTATTTTCCTCTGTATTACTGGCACGATGTCTGAAGCTTTGCGCCACTGGGTGTCACGAGATCTCCACGCACTCATAATAGAAACAAACAGTCGGATAGAAATATTAGATTTTACTACATATTTTCCGTCTTAAAAATGTAGTGGGCTAAGCAAGTTGTAGTCTATCATTACTATTTACAAAAATAGTTGTAGGCATAATAATAGGCCACAACTGCAATTACAATTGCTTTACACACGGTTCGTTTTTTGTTTTGTTTTATCTTTTAGATTCCACAGATCCCCAAATATGATCATCATCGAATGAGTTACATATTTTCAGGGTATGTAAGTAGCCATGGCAACTCACTCTCTGAACATAACCTGCTCCAGAGCAGCTCATGGTCCAGGGTTAGTTTGCTTAAGAGGTATTCAGATGTGTTTTATATAATTAATATAGTTATTAATATAACCACATTTGCTTATATATTAATTCTAAAGAATTAGAATTTAAAAAAATATGTTAATGCAATTCAAATATATTTATTATTTCTTTTATTGTCATCTCACACATGGATCTGCATTCAGTTAATTAGCATCAAACAAATAATCCTTATTCTCAGTGAATAAAGATTACTTTATTAAAAGAAAACATTGAAACTGCATTAAGTAGTAGGTTATGTAAATTGCCATTAAAGTCGTCATGAAATCAAAATTGACCCTATTTACTTTGTTAGCACACATTACAGGTCTTAGGGTGAACAATTAATCTGTGCAAGTTAATACACAGAAAAAACGCGGTAATCTTTAATTAAAATCTGAAAAGTAACTGGAAACGGCATTCCTTCTCAGATGATGTCAGTTTGACGGCATAGATTTGAAAATGCTTAACCACTCCCCTCCGACCGTTCGTCTGCTATGAGCCAAGAGATGGAGAGGAGGAGCGCTGAAGTGAAACCCTGCCCTCCATTCAATATTCCCTTTCACTTGGAAATACGTCACAGCACTGCAGAAAACTCACTTGCTACTTCCGGTTCACTGGGACTTTAAACAAAAGAAGGAGGAAGTAAAATGGCGCGCTTTTCCTTAGCGTCTGTTTCCATGGTGATTCATGGATTCATTGCTCTGTTGAGAATGTCTTGTGTGTTAACCGGGAACTTACTCCAGTTGTCTGAACTTACTCCAGCACTCGTTGTTGAAACCAGCATACCTCGAGTAAGCAAGGTTTGCGTTAATCAACCAGGAGTTCAAGGTATGGTACGGTAAATTAACCTTACTTTCTGGAATACCCCCCTGAAGGTGTGCTGTGGTATCTGGCACCAAGATGTTAGCAGCAGATCCTTTAAGTCCTGTAAGTTGCGAGGTGGGGCCTCCATGGATTGGACTAGTTTGTTCAGCACATCCCACAGATGCTCGATTGGATTGAGATCTGGGGAATTTGGAGGCCAAGTCAACACCTCAAACTCATTGTTGTGCTCCTCAAACCATTCCTGAACCATTTTTGCTTTGTGGCAGGGAGCATTATCCTGCTGAAAGAGACACAGCCACCAGGAAATACTGTTTCCATGAAAGGCTGTACATGGTCTGCAACAATGCTTAGGTAGGTGGTACGTGTCAAAGTAACATCCACATGGATGGCAGGACCCAAGGTTTCCCAGCAGAACATTCCCCAAAGCATCACACTGCCTCTGCCAGCTTGCCTTCTTTCCATAGTGCATCCTGGTGCCATGTGTTCCCCAGGTAAGCGACGCACACGCACCCGGCCATCCATGGGATGTAAAAGAAAACGTGAT
>CM031962.1:6714713-7019713 GCA_018749465.1 Paracanthobrama guichenoti | reverse complement strand
TTATACTGATGACGGGTTATGCAAATACACAGAAATGCATACTTTAGTTGCTATTTTTTATAAAATGTTTACATTTTTTTTTTTTTTTTTTTTGACAGTGTTATATATTTTATTGACTTGTGTACTTACATTATCCCAAATGTCCACAAGAATGTTTAAATCCAGAGAATGAATCCATTTTAACCAGGACACGGACCGTGTCCATGCATCGCCTATCAATGACATCAATGCGTTACCCTTGATTTTTTATAAAAAAATTTATTTTGTAGAAGACACTTTAATATATCATGTGTTTTATTAGACAGGTGAGCAACTCTTTGGATCGATTAATCGACAGAAAACTAATCATTGTTATACAGCTCAACACAGTCTTGTTTTCTTGATTTACTGTGAGTACCATGTTTTACCATGTCTAATATTAATCTAATAGTGTCTCATAGTAGCCGCTGAGCGAACGCACAGAGTAGCATTATAACATAACTCTCAACACACTCATATGTATGTAATATGATAAAACAGCGCGGCGTTACCCCACATGCACATGAGCAGAAGTGCTCGTCTGCGGCAGAATAAAAGCTCTGCAAAATCACGGCGTCATCAAGCTACGCCTTTTGAATAAGTGACCTCTAGCGGCGAAAATTACATATTGTGACTTTAACCTTATTCAAATGGCCAGAAATGCATTTTTTTTTTTTATTTAGTTGCTGTTTTTTCCAGTGTAAAACTGTTCTTCTTATCTCATCACAGAGTAATTTAGATTTATTAAATATTTGCTGAACAATTTGATAACTTCATTCCCATATTTCCCACGGTTGGTCCTGGGATTTTGTAGCTCAGCGAGTGGATACATCCATCCATGGCTCAGCATTCAAAGACAAAATATGATTTATTGAGCACTGGTAACATTTTCACTTTGAGTTCAAGAGGTTTGTTGTTCTAATACTTCCTTTATAATTTTTTATTTTTTTAAATATGAATAAATCAAAAGTGCCACTGAATGACAGTGCTTGTATATCATGAGCATGGACAAAAATGCAATGTTAAAAATATTGCTTCTGGATTTTAATATACGAGATATATCCCACCTGGCACTGTTAATTGTGCCTTTGTTTTTAGGTTAGCTGTGGATGAGGTGTGTTAGTTTATCACCCAGCATTTCTTATCTAAAAAGCTTGTGTACACGTGAGTTATGAATAACACTCTGTAAATAAATGCAGTGTTGGCCACATGATCCCAATAAAAAAGGTGTTTTTCACCTTCACAATGTTGATCAACACCAGTCCTTCACTTTAAGACTGAGTTGGAGAATGGGGATGTTGTTCTTTGGTAAAAACAGTTATTTGACATCACATTATTCCCCTTACTAAAATGCACTGTATCCAAGTATGCTATAGTTTTGACTGTCATGAGAAATTAGATCTCCTTCAAACCGTGTAAGAAATGTCATTTTTATGCCAGTGGTGGCTAATACCAATGCTTTGTGTGAAACTATGTAAGCGCTTGTTGTTATGCTATTGAGAAAATCAAAAACTTGCTTCCTGTGACTTTGGTTTATTTGATTTGTTTGTACTGTATATCCCCATTGTAAGATCCTATACATTGTTTGAACAAGTTGAGTCAGGAATTGAATTTGGTGTCTATGAGGGCATTCAGGGACAAGTCACCTGCAAATGTCATGCCCATCTGACTTAACAGGTTTGGCCGATAACGCTTTTGATGTGCAAATCTATCACAACCTTGCACCCTACTTTATCACATCTGTAAGTGTGTTGCATTGGCTGAATTGCTAGGTTACAAAACCAAACCGATCTCTGGGTGTTGTTTTTATGTATTAAAGGCATGCCACTCAAAGTGTAAGGTCAAGAAAATTAATAAGAAATAAGTGAGGTGTGTGGTTTGTTTAGTATATAAACTGTAATTTAGGAATGAAAGGCTGTATAGAGGGCACAGGAGTCAGTGCAGGTCACTGAGTGCATAATTCATATTAAGACCTTTGGTTACATGTTATTTTAAGGAGATGTAGTTACATACTCAAATAGTAATATTAATTAACTACATGCACTTACTTACTATAGAGTTACGGTTAGGGTTTGGTTTAGGGCTACTTGTAATTATGCGTATTTTACTGCTATTACTATAGTAAGCAATAATGCAAACCTTTCAATGGATTGCCACTGTACCCTCTTGAGTTCATGTTTCATTTGACACTATTTGCCGATGCTAGTTTAGAGCTGTGCTTTTCAAGGATTCTCTTTGAGGTCTTTGAGTTGATTGGCTAACAAAAAAAGCGTGTATACATTCTTCTTTCAGAGATATATTAAAAAATATCCTGGCTCTTCCAAGGCTCACCCTGCTTTATAATGGCAGTGAATGGAGGATGAGATTTTGAAGGCCAAAAAAGTGCATCCATCCATTATAAAAGTACTCCACACGGCTCCGGGGGCTTAATAAAGGCCTTCAGGAGAAAAGCGATGTGTTTGTGTAAGAAAAATATCCATATTTAAAGCTTTATAAACTAAAATAACTAGCTTCCGACAGATGGTCATATGCATTGATTTATGGCGAATGACGCATGACCTATTGATGAATGCGGAAGCACGGGGGATAGAGCAAAACATCGGTCACAAATTAGAATTTAAAAATTCTCAATTTAGACCAAGAAATGTCGGAGGATTTCAATATAAGAGAAGAGGAGATTGAGTTTGTTGCCCAGCCCTATTTGTTTGAACTGTGAGAGGCGTCAAAGCTTACGCTACTCCTACATCCTATACGTCATTGCGTCATGGGTTACTCTTTTTGCGTAGGTCGTCTGCCGGAAGCTAGTTTTTTTAGTTTATTTTTCTTACAAAAACTCATCGCTTTGCTTCAGAAGGCCTTTATTAACTCCCTGGAGCCATATGGATTAATCTTATGATGGTGACTATGATGATGACTTCAAAATCAGGACCGCCATTCACTGCCATTATAAAGTTTGGAAGAGCCAGGACATTTTTTAACTCCGATTGTGTTCATCTGAAAGAAGAAAGTCATGCAGCTAGGATGGCTTCAGGGTGAGTAAATCATGGGATAATTTTCATTTTTGGGAGAACTATCTCTTTAAAGGTATAGTTACCCGCCCTCCAAAAAAGAGAAAACATTGTCATTGTTGCACGCCCTTGTGTCGTTCCAAACCTGTATGAATTTCTTTCTTCTGTGAAGCATAAAAGATAGCCTATTTTGGGAAATCACAGTTTTTGTCCGTATATGGAAGTCAGTAGTGATCAAAACTGTTTGGTTACCTACATTTGTCAAAATATTGCCTTTTATATTCCACAGAAGAAAGAAAGTCATGCAGGTTTGGAACAGGTAAATGCTAGAATTCACATTTTTTTTGGTTTAACTATCACTTTAACTGATTGTGTTAACATTAATGTTGTAGTCTTTGTCATCTCACTTCAATTAAAGAACTGACAGTTATCCAGTTCTTAGCTAGTGAACATTTGGGTTTATTAGCTAAAAATAGCAGTCTAGTTCATTTAAATTAAACTAGAACAAAACAACAGACTGGCAAAATTATTTATTCATAACAGAAAGGAGAAGAGATTGAGAGATTTAATTAGTATAATTTGTGTACTGCTTAAAATGTTGGATTTGAGGTGAATTCCTCACAGAATTTCTCAAAATGGTCTTCCAAAGTTTGAGAGCTGGTCTAGAGCGATAGAACTGAAACACATTTTAAATCATTCAGCATTCTTCAAGTATGAAGTATGAAGAGGTAACTTATAATCAAACTATAATTTGTATAACAAAATTATATAATTTGTCCTAAATAAAAGTCAAAACGTATTGAGAGCACTTCACAAGTGGAAGTTTTTATCGGAATCATTTGTTACTCATTATGAAGAACATATTATCAAAGAAACGAGACTTTGAAATCTCATTCGGTAGTCCCATGCACAATGCCGATCAAAGTTTTCTTGTTGCATTATTGTTTAATGCCCCCAAAATCATAGTTAATGTTTCGCTTTTGTGAGTAAGCCTTTGTAATACTGGGAAAATTGTTATGGATGATGAGCTCTGTGGTTTGGGATGTGGAGTTTGGGCATAAAAGCAACCATTGTAGTAGCAGAAGCCAAATCCATACGGAGTGGACAGTGTGTCTTAAAGCCTTGTTGTTCCGGTTAGTTGGTCTTCAGGCCAGGGTCACGCTTTCTGACGTCTAAGGAGCTTCTCGTTGGTTAAATGTTCACAAGTAAAGAATCTAGAAACTAAATAGTCAAATTGTTAAATGTGAAATAATTAATAGTGACAAACACTTGTGATATAATGTGTTTACTGTTTAAAATGGGTAGTCAGGATTATTTTATGCAAGCGGTGAAATCTGTCTGGTAATAAAGTTCAGGGTCAGTATTTAAAAAAAAAAAAAAAAAAAAAAGAAAAGAAATTAATGCCTTTATTCAGCAAAGATTCATTAAATTGATCAAAAGTGGCAGTAAAAGACATTTATAAAAGCCGCCTTCCCACCAAAATTACCTGGAACAATTTGTCCCAGGAACTTTTTTTCTTCCCTCCCAGACCTGTTGCTATCCGAGTTTCCATCGTGGTCTAAATTACCGTGAAGATTTGGCAAATTAGTCCAGTGACGTAGGACTGGGCGTGACTTTCCAGTTCCTGCTGAATTTCGTCCTCCACATATGAGCTTAATAAAGCCTGAACCTCGTCGGCGGTCCATCGGTCGTATTTTTTGAACTCCACTGTTGATTCGAAAAGCAAACAACTCTTATTGCACGCAGAACAACAGACTTTTAAAAATGGTAGTTGAAATAAAATGCTGCGTGGAGTCAACCAATCAGCATGTTCACGGCCCAAGTCCCACCCCCGAAAGTTCCTGAACTTTGAAAAAGTACTACCTCACGAGCAGGGACTTTCTGAGAGGGACATTTTTATCCGGAACTTCAACTTACCCGGTCGAAACACACAGAGTACCACCCCAAAGGCCCTAGTTCCTGGGGAAAGTTCCCCCGGTGGTAATGCTGCACAAGATTATTTCAAATAAATCTTTTGAACTTTGAATCCTGAATTTTTTCCACAAAAATATTTCACTGCTTTCAACATTGATGGTGTTTCTTAAAAAATCTAAATCTTCGCAAGGATCATGTGACACTGAAGAACTGGAGTAATGATGCTGAAAATTCAGCCTTGATCACAGGAATAAATGACATTTTAAAAAGCATTAAAATAGAACATTTTAAATTGTAGCAATGCTTTAGAGTATTGTTTTTCTGATCAAGTAAATGCAATGAGAGACTTCTTTCAAAAACCAATCTTACTGACCCCTTACTGGGTTGATTTCTCGTTCAAACTTGAAACATAAGTTCCTTACAAATATAAACTTCTGGCCACCCAGCAATTCTCTTTGAATGCTTGGTGTTGATCTTGATTTAACCTATTTGCTCTGCAGAGATACCTTATTGTACTTGGAATGCATCACAGAATACACAGCCGCTGACACAATGCCTTGTCAGCTCTATTAAAACCCTCGATTCAGGCATTTGATTAAAGTATGTTTATGGAGCTGTTTACATCTGGACAGCACTGTGTTCAGTAATAAAAAAAGTAAGGGGAATGTAGCAGAAAATGTTGTTTTAAAAACCCCTGTGGTGAAAAGCAAGTTTTTAATGTTGTTTATATGTCTATGTGGTGTTTTTAATATCCTTTCAGACAAACCATTTGCAAATTCATAAGTCAACACTACTGCTGAGTATATTCTCCTGAAAAATGCAGTGAACCAAAGACAGTCTCAAAAACTTGGTTTGAAATTCGCCTGTGTTTCTGACGTCACAAACTACCTAGTAACCAATCACATCAACGTGCAGGCGGTCTTTAGCATATCATTAACAGCGAATTAGCAGGGGAGTCTCGAGAAGCCAGGTTATCCCGGTATATTTTTCAGCTGATGTGAAAAATCGGGTATTATAGCGGGCGAATTATGTATATGATGTATGTTATGATGAACTATATGCCTTTCTCTGCTGATGTTCTGAGTTGTTCAAAGCGTTTCTAAGGGTGCTGATTTTTAGAAGGCAGACTGAGATGGCGAACGGGAACATGGTTTGTGTAACATTAGCAACACATTATTAGCTGTTTGATAACGTAGTCAAGCAAAAGGCTAATCATATTAATTACTGTTATGTGTCCGACGCTGTAAAGAGCAATATCTTGCAGCGTTTACTACAGTAACTTGAGCGAGTGAGTCTCTGAGCTGGTGTGAGTGAGTGGAGGCGGGGCTAATTTACATATTCATGGCTCCACGTATACTAAATGAAGCAAGGGTGTGGAGTTACATTCAAGCTATTTTGAGGCATGAAGATATTTTTTGCGGTGATCAAAAATGAGTTTGATGTTAGTTTTATATTGATATTCTTTTATAATATTAATATCTATTATTAATTCATGTTTGTTCATAGTACATTCATGTTAACTTGATTAAGTTAATACTGTACATTTACATCACACTATATTAATAAATTCTATAAAGTATTGTTCAATATTAGTTTGAGACATGCATTAACTTATGTTAACAAATTGAACCTTAAAATGTAGTGTTGCCCAAATGTCTGAAAATAGATTCGTTTTTTTTTTTTTTTATTGCTTGCATATTAAAAGTGGTGCTTGAGGCTGACTCAGTGAAACCATTCACTCATATATCGAATCTTCAGATCAAATCTGCAAAACTGCAAACACATTATATGCTTTACACTGAGTTTGCAATTATAAAAAAATTAATTCTTTACAGTAGACACATCATTCAAAACTTACAGCTGTTGTATTTAATTCGGGAAAAACTCAATGTTTTCAGAAAGAAATACATAATTTTGACCCTCTTGCATTTCTGTGTTTAAAGTGTAAATATGATCATGTAGAAACAAATTTTCACCCTTGAATTTCTGTTTTTGTAAATATGTACTGAATATACATACAAGTCGTCACCTTTATTTCTATAGCACTTTATACAATACAGATTGTTTCAAAGCACCTTCACAATATAGTAGCAAATTCAAATTCTGCTGTAAAGCAGCTCTCTAACAATCCAGTAGTGTCATTATTCAGCTCAGTTCAATAACTGTGAAATGAATCAATCGTACAACAGTTGTGCGTGCATTCTGTTTCTAAAGTGTATTTCAAACTCCTGTAGCTCCACTGCACACTGAGCAAGCTAAAGACACAAGACAGTGTTTTACATTTTTCACATCTCTGTGTAGTTTTGCGTGCATGTCACTAATCATTTAATGGTTTGTGTGTAGAGTTCCTATAAAAAATACAATTTATGAAGAGTTCAAATAATTTTGAATGAAATGTCTGCTTTTGCAAGCGACGCGTGACGTTTTGCATGTTGTTTGCGTGTTTTGTGGCTTTGTGTTTAGAGAAAAGGAGCCATGGTTTGAGAAGCAATTAAAAAAAAAAAACTGTAAGACTTTTTAAATTAAGCAATGTGGTGGTGCTTTGTTCCTCAATTTGTGTAAATGGCCTTTAAAGTAGTAGAGGAGCAGAGATATGGAGGCTGACAAATGTCAAGGAAAAGTCCCATGCTATATCACTTCCTGTTTGCTCCTGGGTGTTAAATGGGGCAACCAATGGCAATAACAACATTACATCTTATGTTTTATCTTCATAAAGTCTTTAGTCTTTGTTCCCAAACTTACCTTGAAGCTTTTTTCTCTTTGTGCCTTCAGTTTATTTATAGACGCATTTGATTGTGTACTTTGGCCACCTGTTAACATTGTTAATTGTTATATTTGCACACATTTTTAAAAACCATGTGCTTGTGAGGTCATTAACCGGCAGTCCTCTGATGTTTGCTTTTCTTTTTGAGAATGATTTTGGGTCAAGAGGCCATCTGAGCTCTTGTTCTCTATGCCGCCATTTCATAAGACTCTCTGAGATTGTCTTTCCTGCCGACTAAATTACATTTGGTTCAGCCTACATAGAAAATTAACTTTCCATTTACAGATCATCTTCAAATGTCTAGTGCCCATATCCGATCAACTTATGTCAATCGGCGAGCGATGGGAATGATAGTTTCCTTTCAGCTTTTGTGTTTTGATGACATGTGGCGGTAACGCAGGAAGCTTGTTTCTGTACCGCTTCCCATTCCCTGGAAGTTAATTTCCGATCTGTTCAGAAAAGTAAAATTTCCACTCACTGTAATTTTATTGGGTGGTCCAAGGCAGGCTGGAATTCCCTGGCATTTTAGTTTTTCCACAATTATCCTACATTTCCTCGCTGTGCTTTAAGGGATGAAACTGAAGCAGATATCGGTTCGGTTTGGCAGTCTCTGGGTACGCTAGGACCCGATGCTGGGTGCCAGCCTTGTGTCCAGAGGGACATGTGACTGCATTGTGGGAGAGTGGGTTGGAGTGACGAGTCCTTTTGGATGCCCAGAGCTCTCAACATCCACCCACTCCACCAAACCCGCATGTATGCATCCCTCCATCTGCTCGCTCTACACTCTCCCGCTCTGCGTTTCGCATTGGGATCTGCTTCAAAAGACTGTTTTCTGTGTGAGATCAGAAGCCTGTTACGCTTAAAGACACCATGAGATCACAATTTGTATTTTTGTATGGAATATTGCAGTATTTACTATAAATGATTTATCCATACACATTATTTTTTCCCCCTCGCAATCTGTAACAAAATTTACTTCCATGTTTATCGGCGCAAGGACATGACAACCATTGTAGGTGCTTTGTTTTTAGAGAAACCGAGGGATGAATAAAAATGATTGGTAACACTTTACAAAAAGGTTTATTTTTTTGTTAACTACATTAGTTAACATAAACTAACAATAAACGGTACTTATATAGCATTTAACTTTTAGTTAATGTTGATATCAGCATTTACTAATGCATTCTTAAGATCCAAAGTTGTATGTTAACGTTAGTTAATGCACTTACATACATGAAGAAAAATACTTTTATTAAAGGGGTCATGAATTGAGAAATCAACTTTCCCTTGAGCCTTTGATATATAAAAGTTCATCGTGATATATACGAATATCCTGTAAGTTTCAGAGCTGAAAACTTCCTTGTTCTTCAAAGAAAAGCTTTTATAGACACCAGCTCTCAAGTCAATGACGTAATAGAACGGGGAAACGCTGCCTCAACAGATAAATATGTACGCCTGCTTCTGTAGCCCCGCCCACCAACTTGTGGAGCTAAACGGATCGCGCTACCGAGCAATAAACATACAGAAGAGAGTAAGATATTGCGCTGTGCATGGTTGTGGAAGAACACAGTCCCTGCATAAGCTTCCTTCAGATTCTAATATTAGGAATGAGTGGTTGAACTTTATTTTTAATGAAGTTCCAGCTCACATTTGTTCGCTTCGTTTCACTGTGGAATCATTTGTAAGCAAGACACAGGTCGAGACTGGATTTGCAGACATATTGAGATTAACACACAATGCTGTGCCTTCTATATTGGATCCGACACGAATGGTGCAACACACTTATGTGAGTAAAACATGCTTTTATATGTGATAGTATTGCATTGTTACAGATCGTTTTGATTATGTGTACGTGTCTAAGAACATACCGTAGCACGCTGTCACAGGCTGGAGAATCCTTTATTTGTTGGTTCATTGCAATTCGGGAGCAGACTCTGACATGTATGGGCCAGGGCTCGCAAAGCCCAACGTCCCGGGGCTTTGTGTTTTCTAGACGGCTACCAAAACGTAAGCCTGTTGGCAGGCTGGTGAATCTTAAATAGTGAAAAAACATTCCATTCTTGATCTGCATTGTTCACTCTCTTGACTTGATATTTGAAGGGCGTGTGTGTGTGTGTGTGTGTGTGTGTGTGTGTGTGTGTGTGTGTGTGTGTGTGTGTGTGTGTACAATTCACGCTTATATCCACCGATCGGGCGGGCCAAGTAATAAAAAAATATATATTCCAATCAATCACAGGTGGATGAGAGATAAATCCTTGTGTTTGTTTGATAAAGATGTTTTGCGAGCCCTGTGAGAGAATCATTCCGGTTGCCACTGCAACAATCCCTCCCTCATGTGAACTGACAGGGGAGCAGAAGCTCATTAAATATTCAAATCCTAGCCGTGAGCGTTTACTTCCAAGTCTCCAGTGCGGCACGCCCATCAAAACCTAGCGTTCAGGAGAGAGTCTCAAAACCAGTGTATAAAATAGCCTATTACTTATTCATTATGATGTTTTTGAATGTAAAAACCACACAAACGTCATTAGTTGACCTCAGACAACAGTATAAAAAAAATTAAAAAGCCAGTTCATGACACCTTTAAGGGCACAGTATGTAAGTTTCACCACTAGCGGTCGCTTATTCAAAACAAAGGTATAGCTTGATGACGAGCATGGAATCATGGGACTTGTAGTCTTGAATCTTCACCTCCACAGAAATCATGTTCATGAATGAGTGAATGTTTTATTAGCGTTATGGTGGTATGAAGCGGGACGCGCAAGACAGTTGTTCGTCTGTCTAATAAAATACATACTATATTAAAGCGTCCTTGGTGTTTCCATGGTTTCTACGGAAATCAAGGTTAGCGGATATGGCATCATTGCGACTCAAGGACACGGTCCGTGACACTGGTTAAAATAGCCGATTTCTCTGGATTTAAACACTGTTGGAAACGTTTGGGATAATGTAAATACACAGGTCAACAAAATGTATAATATTGTTCTAGTGTTTTTTTTTTTTTTAAATCTAAAAATCTTACATATTGTGCCTTTTAAAACAATTTTGAAGCTTTAAAAACAGATTTTACAAAATCTTCCTTAATTTTATTTCCTGGTTAATAAAGCAGTTTTATCTGTGCCATTCTAAATTTGATGCATGACTGTTGTTTTTGGTTCCCTATAAGCAGTTGTTTGAATTATCAGATGCATGGTTGGTTGAATGTTGTAAACCATTTGGCAAGGATCCATCACATACAAAGCCCAAGTGCTTATAAATCAAAGATGGCATATTGTAGAGGAATACGAGTCATGTCTTTTTATCAATTTGGGTCATGGCTGGTTTGTCAGCTAGGGTTTTTTTGTCTTTTGGAAGATAAAATAAATTTTTGATGATGGGAATATTAGAAGCGTTTAGCATTGTGAGCGTTGAAGGAGTCACTTCCCTGTTGACGTGAAGCGTAATTGCTGTGTGAGTGTAAACAGAAGTTGAACCTAGCTAGAGACCATAGCACGGCAGTGTTGTTAGTAAAGTCTTTGTAATTCAAAATTCGACTAAATGTTTACATTTTCATTCAAATCAAGTGCTTTTTCTGTGCTAGCTTTAAGGCTTAAGCTAGCTCCAGACTAAAATGCCTGTTTGAGCTGTTTTAACTGAAGCAATTGGCACTTATACATCTTAAAATATGTCAGTGCCATTGATTTGTCTCAATATGTACACCAGTCATGTATTTTTCTAAAAGCGCGTTTATAAAAGCGACTTAAAGATTATAGATTCAGCACTATAGATCAACTAACACACTTACACTTCATTATCTTCACACATCATTCATGACATAGTTAAAAAGTTTGTGAGTATTTTGAATAAAAAAAGAAAAAAGAAATAAAACCGATACATAAGTTAATTTAGTTAGTTAGTAAGTGCTTCAAACAAAACTCTGATGCCACCAATTTGGTAATCTGGCAAATGTATTGATTATTTCATCCCCAAATGTGGAGATTGTGTAAACCTGGTAAATTTCCTGGTGTTCTTACTCCTGGAAGTTGTGTAAAGTCAATCAGTCATATTCCGTAATAACAGCGCTGTGTGCCTTTGCATCGTCGCTAATTAACTGACTTTCCTATAGGCTGGTGAGAGCCCTTAACACACTAATCAAAAACCTCTCCCTAAGACAAAGCTATTTTTCTGCATTATTTTAAATGACAAACCGTTATAGCGGGTCACCCCTTAAATTGAAACAGGCAAGCTGTATTTTGACCATGGCAGTTTGCTGATACGTTTAGCCACCTGACACTTTAATCCAGTGTCACTAACAGTACTATAATTTACTCTCAGCTTTTCTGTCCTTGTTACGGTCTCCCTAGGACAAATCAATTTTGTTGTAGTGTTCAGATAAAAACAGAAAAAGGAATAAATGTACTTGGGATTGAACCTGGTCCTTCTGTGTTACCAGCCAGTTGTCAGCTCGTGCTCTTCAGCAGTGAGATTTCCCTGTTGAGTTGGACTTATGTTTAGAGGCAAAAGGAGTAACAGTAAGATGTTTGCATGGGAGGACAGTATTTTGTCGCGGTGCAACGGGAGCCCCATGATTTGGGTGTGTGTATGTGTGAAGACTCCGAATGACCCAGATGTTTTAGTTGTGATTTCATCTCTAATCAGAACCTCTGGGACAAATGGAGAAGCTAGTGGGTGGACGCAGAACTTTTCTTAGAACTAGACACAAGGTCTGTACACTTACACAGCAGCACACCGCACGTATAAACCGTGACCTGGTTTGACACATTTCGCTGCAGAATAATAGTCAGCAAATTGTGATGACACATTTAAATATTCTTAAAGCTAAAATCTCACAGAGATTTCATTGTCATTAAAGTTGCATGCATTCAAACAGGTTATTTTTTGCTCTTGTTGATGTTGTCATTTATTTCTAAATGTCAGAATACACCTGACGTAAGCTCACCTTTAGAAAAGAGTGCTTAACTATTTCTTTTTGCCTTTGCAGCATTTCCATTGCCATTGGATTTGAGTTATTTAGTCTGGACTTAAAACGCTCAATGACAATCTACAAGAGCCCTTCTGCAACTTTTCCAACCTAAAGAAGGTAAGGTAATTCTTTTTAAAACAGTTTGACAGTCCCCAAATGAAGATAATTCAAAGATGAATAAACATTGAATAGTCAATGTATTGTTGTTTTTGGCCATTGCATCACATCCATGACATGTTGGAAAGAGTTCATGTGTCCTGTGTGAATGGCTTCTTAGTCATTTTGTGCTTCCTTTATCTTGTTATTATGATATGACGGTCTGTGTGCTTATGACAGTGTTGTGATTTTCATATTGACTGCACTCCAATCTTGCTGAGGGTCTGACTCATTTAATAGCTTATATCCCTGCAAGCCCCGGAGATGAAACTACAAATGGCTGAACTGGAGAGAGATGGAGCACAGCGCTGGTTTGCAAGGAGGATGTATTTATTCAGTTAAATATACACAGTTCGCTTTTGAAAGAGAATGGGAACCAGTCTGTAACTAAAGTTTTATTTTTAATTTATTAAAATGTTTATTATTAACTAATTATTATTAACAGATTTTTTAAGTATTAAAAATACTTGTACTAATTCATATCTGTAAACTTGATGACGCCTGGAGCTTTTATTCTGCCGCAGACGACGCTTCCACTTCTTCTGCTCATGCGTATATGGGGTAACGCCGCGCTGTTTTATCATATGAGATACATTTGAGTGTGTTGAGAGTTATGTTATAATGCTACTCTGCGTTCACTCGGCGGCTGCTATGAGACACTTGTTCACACTGCAGTGAGCGAGATCATATTAGACATGGTAAAACATGGTACTCGCAGTAAATCAAGAAAACAAGACTTAATAAGACTAACTGTGTTGAGCTGTATAGTACACATTGCACGTTTATATAGGGGTCAAAATAAAAAATGCGCTGGGTAAATAAGTTCAGACCGCTTATTTGGGTACCGACATGGTTGACGGCTGTTAATGCACAATCCCCGTTGTAGATTGAGTAACTGTAATACTGTATAAGATTTCCATTTGTACTGAATGCAAAATAAATCTGCCAGTTTCAGAGCAAAACGCAAAGCTGTGCCATTCACTGACGCGCTTCACTCGGCAGTGCTAAAACCACGCCAAAATAAGTCCTGGCACCCGCCAAAATAAAAGCTTGCTGATTTTCGGTTTGAAAATGTTGAAAATTCATATCAAAAGAAAAAAATCTGTAAAAAAGTGTACTATAAAGAATTATATTTTTATTTAATACTCATTTTATTTTAAAACCTAATAGTATGTCCTACTTTATTTATTATCTTATTTAAAAAAAACGAACTAAATAAAGTGCAATAATGCTACTATTAATTATAAAAAAATGTATGGTTATATTTAATGGGTCACACTATGTGCAGTGCAGTGTGAGCACCAAACCGAATCTCCATGACACACACACACACACACACACACACACACACACACACACACATATATATATATATATATATATATATATATATATATATATATATATATATATATATATATATATATATATATATATATATATATATATATATATATATATATATATATATATATATATATATATATATATATATATATATATATATATATATATATATATATATATATATATATATATATATATATATATATATATATATATATATATATATATATATATATATATATATATATATATATATATATATATATATATATATATATATATATATATATATATATATATAATTTTGCTTTTCAAGAAACATTTATTTTTATTATCGATGTTGAAAACAGTTTGTGTGGCTTAATATTTTTGTGGAAACCGTTTTTTTTTTAAAGGATTCTTTGAACATTTAATATAAAGTTCAAAAGAACAGCATTTATTTGAAGTAGAAATCAATGTTAAAGTCTTCACTGTCACATTTGATCAATTTAATGCATTCTTGCTTTATAAAAGTATTATTTTAATATATATTAATTAATTGACCTCAAACTTTTAACAGTACCACACATTCCATGACATGGCATGAAAAAGAAATACTAATAACAAAAAGTAATAAATAATAATATTATATACTTATTAATATTAATAATTTTGTATTCAGTGTACTCCAGTTAAGTCAACTACAGTTCATGCATAGATTTTAAAAATAAGATTTGGTTATGGCCAATGTAAAATTATGCAAATGAGTATCCATTGTACAAATTTGAATTGATTGCACACAATTAAGTTTAAAAACTGTGACAAAATGAAATAAAGAATTATTGCATTCGACCATTTTAATAAGTTAAATCAAACAAACAGCAAAAAAAGTATATTTTGGAGTGTACCAGTCAAAAAGACTCATAACTTGCCTACATTAGAAACTTCATGAAAGAACTGAAATCTTTGTGGTTAGCAGACTTAATTAAGCAAAATGCTTTACAAGGAAACATTTACATTCCAGTGCTGCTGCATTGGGAATGCTTTTCTCATTATTATTCAGATTTCGCACAGCTGGTTTGTGCAGACTGTGTTTTTTCAGACCTGCAGTGTAATTTGCATGAAGATACCAGGCTTGCATTTGTAAATGATGTGTATTGCACTAAGCACTGCTTCTGTATTTCCATGTGGATGGATGTGGCTGCAGGCTGCAGTGCTGATTTGGGATTCGAAACTGAGGGAAAAAAACTTCACTGGAGATCCCACATACACACACAGTTTCCCGTGATCTCAGTGTCTAGGCTTCAGCCTACCTCACGTCACACTCGTTTCTGTGTTTTTCTTTCACTAGGAGGAAAAGGGGTGATTGTGCGCTAGGGAAAAGTGAGGATTTGGAGAGGCTGTATGACTCGGCAGAAATCGTCCGCCCTCTATAAAAATGCAGCGTGTCTTTTTTGAAGCCACAAAACTGTATTTTTGCTCTGAGGATGGCATATGGCTTTGCTGACGACAGGCCTTCGTGTCTGTGGCAAGCCTGTCAGCTGTATGTTAATTTTATATTCTGGCCACTAAAGACCTGCAGGATATTTACACATCATGTAAGTGTGGCCTGGGTATACAGTATGCTAATGCTGCTCTGAACGGTTCTGACCACTGTGGGGGAAAACAAATGCTTTTTACTGCAGTTGCCTTCAGTTTTATTGGGAAAGTGATGAGAAATTTTGACGCAAATATTCCTAAACATTTGGTAATTTCAAAAGCACAAATTTTTTTTTTTTTTTTTTTCAACAAACAGTTTAAGTAAAGCCACAATATGTAAATTTTCACTGCTAGAGGTCGCTTATTCAAAACAATGGCGTAGCTTGATGACGCCTGGAGCTTTTATAATGCAGCAGAGGAACGCTTCCGCTTTTTCCCGTCATGCGTATGTGGGGTAACGCAGCGCTGGTTTACCGTATTACACACATTTGAGTGTGTTGAGAGTTATGTTATAATGCTACTCTGCATTCACTCGGCGGCTGCTATGAGACACTTGTTCACACTGCAGGGAGCGAGATCATATTAGACATGGTAAAACATGGTACTCGCAGTAAATCAAGAAAACAAGACTTAATAAGACTAACTGTGTTGAGCTGGAGAACAATGATTAGTTTTCTGTCGATTAACGTATCCAAAGAGTTGCTCACCTGTATAATAAAAAAATTGCTTATTTCTCTGGATTTAAACATTGTTAGAAACGTTTGGGATAATCTAAGTACACAAGTGAACAAAATATATAACATTGTTCTAGTGGTTTTTGGATATTTTAATCCAGAAATCTTACATATTGTTAGCCTGACAAGCCAGACCCACATCACTTGAGATGTTGGGTCTGGGAACACACCGTTGGCAGGACTCAATCCGAGGGGTGGGATAAACAGTTTTAAAACGGATCCCTTTAATTATTTGCATGTGCTTTAAAGCCTTGCCCGTTAAATATTTAATTTGCGTGCTGTTCTAACATGCGTTTTTTTTTCTGAGCGCGTGCACCCGAAGTGCTTGCATGCTGAATGCCTATCAAACAGCACCTGATTATGAAGTTATTGTGCTGATACTGTCACACAAGGTTTACATAAACACAGTTATGTCTAAAGTGAAAGTAAACAGTTGAGAGAAAATCGTGCAGGTCTTAAAGTGACAGCAGCCTAATAGTAAACATGCATCCCCTAGTCCTTAAAGGGATAGTTCACCCAAAAATGAAAATTCTGTCATTATTTACTCACCCTCATGTTGTTCCAAACCTGTATTCATTTCTTTCTCATACACTTCACTGTATAAATTATACATTGATTCTTATTAAAGCTATTAAAGTTCTCAGTCAAGAGCAGTGAGTGATTTTCTCTGTGTTTTGTTCTTTTATCAACATTAAAGGGATAGAAACAATTACATTTCTTACTTGTTTGCTACTGTTAAATACACCTACTGTAGCTGAACAAATAAAGCACTGTTTATTTCATTTGTAGGCTATATAATGTGTATATGTATTGTGTATCTTTGCTAAAATAATGACATTTATTTTTTCATTTTATTTTTTCCGTCAAGATTTTTATCTTCGGCCATGTCTACATGTCTGCCATTCTTCTTTATTATATATTTTGTTAGCTTGTAAGGCTTTGGTTTTAAAGTAGGGAAATTAGTTTGGCTGTAGTGCAAAATGGTAAAACCAACATGAAAAATAATTGTGATTTAAAATTGTGATTTTTTTTTTTTTTTTTTTTTTTTTTTTTTTTTTTTTTTTTTTTCCTCCAGAAAAAAATCGTGATATGATATTTTTGCCATATCGCCCACCCCTAGTTCACCGTCTTATTTTTGTTGTTCTGCTCCCTGTATCTGCATTTCCTAGCATATACATATATTTTATTATTATTATTATTATTATTATTATTATTATTATTATTGGTTTTGGATAAACTTGGATTAACAACATTTTAATCAAGCTCTATTCTTAGACCCCAAGTTTTTACTACTTTTGAGTTAAAAGCAAGTTATTCACTTGTGTTTAATATTCTTTTGCTGTTTGCATAATTTAATAATTAATCTTTTAATTACACATTTTAATTGAAGTACTTGCTGTTTTATTAATTTAGTGGATGTTTTGCCTGTGTTTTTGCTTTCATATTTATCTGAAATTCTGAAGTTTTGTTCCTTTTGAGCCATTTCAGTTCTGAAACTAGGTCACGTTTTTGAGGAAAGTCTGATTCTGGAGATTTGAATGGAGATAAAACAGCTTGATTCAGCTAGTGGTTGTTGTATTCTTAATTATTAATAACATTAAAAAAACAGTAGCCGAATCAAGCAGTTTTCTTTCCATTCAAATCTTGTGTGTGTTTATATAGGGTGTTATATGGAGCGTGTGTGTTTATTACCATAGTTACTTCTGAGAAAAGTGGGAGGAGAACATAATGGATTACAACTGTCAATCTGGTGCTTGTAAATCTTTATCATGTTTGTTTTTAGGTGTTTTTGCTGACAAATTGCGCTAGTAGATATTGTGTGTATCTTCATAATTTTGCTTGGTTTTTGATGTTACATATGGTAGTTATAAATGATTACTGGATCATTCAGCTCCTTTCGATGCCTATTGTTTATATCTTTGTGTGATTGCTCAGTTTTTGTGTGTATTCTGAGTCATTCAGGCGGAACAGGTGAGCAAGGGAGAGGAAATAGGATGTTTGTCTGCATTTGACCTGTGGACACAATCAGCCGTCTTTAGACTGGGAGAGGCTCACGTGAGCTTGGCTATAACTATACAGAAGCAAACAGGTACACACGTGAGGCCTTTAACCTGAATCACACAATCTCTAATGTTAGTTTAGTATTTATATACTATTAAAGTAATGATTCATATACCTTTTATTTTTATATTGACAGTTTACATATCAAGTTTTGGTGCTTTTTAGTACATCCATGCTTATTTATTTAATATATATGTAAATGCTAAGCCTGACATTTCTACTCTTAAATCCCAATAAAAAAAACTTCCATTGTAGGTGCTTTGTTTTTAGAGAAACCGAGGGATGAATAAAAATTATTGGTAAATAATATTGGAAAGTAACAAAAAGGTTTAATTTTTTTGTTAACATCAGTTAACTACATTAGTTAATGCAAGCTAACAATGAACAATACTTATATAGCATTTATTAATTTTAGTTAATGTTGATGTCAGCATTCTTAAGATCCAAAGTTGTATGTTAACATTAATGCACTGTGAACTAACATGAAGAAAAATATTTTTATTAAAGGCACAGTATGTAAGTTTCACCACTAGAGGTCGCTTATTCAAAACAAAGGTGTAGCTTGATGACGAGCGTGGACTCATGGGTCTTGAATCTTCACCTCCACAGAAATAATGTTCATGAATGAGTGAATGTATTAAAGTTTTATTAACGTTATGGTGGTATGAAGCAGGACGAGCGAGAGCCCTTGAGAGCGAATGCTAATGAGAGAGACCTGCGCCAAACACCGTCTCTGAGCTTTTATTCTGCTTATGCTGCAGTCACCGCTTCCGCTCTTTTCGTTGTGTGTGTGGGGGAACGCAGAGCTGTTTTACATGCTTAAAACAATCATACTAAACACATCTGAGTGTGTTGAGAGTTATGTTATAATGTTACTCTATGTGTTTGCTCTGTGGCTGCTGTGAGAGACTTCTTGTAATCTAGAATGATATTAGAATATCATATTAATAAAAACAGGATAACTAAATGACTGTTGCTAAATGACATGCAATTAATTTTAAAATGTATTGTATGATGGAGAAAGCTCTCTCTGATTTATGTGTTAGCCACTTGACAATATTGTTGTCTCCGTTGGCTCTCGAACAGTAAGACTAACCGTGTTGCGCTGTATAACAATGATTCGTTTTCTGTTGATTAATGTATATCCAGTTGCTCGTCTGTCTAATAAAATACATACTATATTAAAGCGTTTCCATGGTTTCTACGGAAATCAAGGGTAGCGGATATGACGTCATTGACAGGCGACGGTCCGTGACACTGGTTAAAATAGCTGAAATCTGTGGATTTAAACATTGTTGGAAACGTTTGGGATAATGTAAATACACAGGTCAACAAAATAAACTAATGTTAACAAATGAAACCTTATTGTAAATAGTGTTCTAAAATATTTTTTGTGGTAATCAACATAATGCCACAAATGCCTTTACTTCTCCTTTACTATTTTTTTTTTTTTTTTTTTGTTATTGTTCATATTCGTAACATATTCGTAAGTTGATCTACCTGAAAAGTGTAAACTTTGTGACCATATCAAAACCATTTTTGAGTATTCCAACCAGCTCAGCATTTTATTGCTCAACCAATGATCTCTTTGACTGACCAATGGAAGATGGGGAATGTTTCCGATTCTGTTTTGGAGGCATTAGCTTTCCTTAGTATGCCAGTCCATATGCTCATAGAGGTGAATCAATCTATTACCTGCATAAACAGACCTTCAGACCAGAATCTTCTGTGTAAGTTCCAGCAAATCTGTTTTAATGAACAATGTTGACATCCTTATTTTGCCTCCTTCCATTCTCCCGTGCTCTCTGCTTCCCTCTGGCTGGGATCACGGCTGACCCACTTGGCGTCAGTGCCAGCGATTGGCTTCTCGCCGTTCCTCTGAAAGACCAGACCAACAGCCGCAGCAACTTCACCGTGGGGCCTCCTGCCAGCTGCGCCATGGGGCCCTGCCAGTGGAAAGCAGTATTGCTCCGACATTTTCCTGTCTGCAGACTGCTGGACATTCACACTAACAAAGGGAGCTTTTGTGAGATCCAGGCACAGGGGCTTGATGTTGACTGCAAGCCCACAGAAGGGACTCAGACTCTGGGAAATCGGGGTGTGGTGGAATAAAGTGTCCTGGAGGAAACAAAAGTGACATTTTCTTGGTGATTATCACGTGCAGGACAGATAATCGGCACAGAGATTAGAGATGGCCATGAGTATATGGAAATAACAATAATTGATAATAAAAAACAACTTATTTTTGTTATGCTTGAAAACGTTTCAGAAAAAAGTCCAGCATCTAGGGTAAACGTACCCATTAAGCACAATTTTATCTTTAAACTCAGATTATAAAAAGAAACAAATAATTTATAATCCTGCTTGATGTCTTAGCCAATTGATGTGTTTGTTACTATATACCCCCTGTAATTTCAAGATAATCAGCCCATTGCACGCTGAGTTATGAGTATCCGTGTGTTCACACTGTCTGGTGGCCATTTTGAAAGCTGTCTGAAAACTTTCACCAGAAGAGGAGCCCCTTAAATGTGCATTTTTTTTTTAGATGTTTAAGCCTTTATTTTGGATAAGTATTACTTCTTATTGCAAAATTAAGATATTCATGTTTAGACTTTTGCATATTACAACCTGGATGTGGGAAATAATTACAGTTAGATCCAAAAGATAGTTTTAGTAACATAGCGCAGATGCCACAGAATATTGTTAGCTTACTAGCTGTATAAGATTGTGTGCTACACTAATATATTTCTTCACAGGCATTACTGGCTTGTACTTTTAAATTCATTATATTATAAATTTACAGTTTAGTGATGTTCTGTGGTTTTACACTGCTGTAATTTTTAAAGACCTCATATTATTGTAAGGTGAGCTTAAAGGTGCACTATGTAACGCTTTTTCAGTAAAATATCCAAAAACCACTAGGTCAGTGTTATATATTTTGTTCAATTGAGTACTTGCAATATGCCAAATGTTTCCAACTTTTTGTAAATCGTGATAAAATTGCTATTCTAACCAAGGAACCGGGACGTGTGAGGGAGTCGCCTGTCAATTGCGTCATATCTGCGTTACCCTCGGTTTCCGGTTTTATTTTGCAGAAACGCTATATGATAAAAAGAGCTGCGTTACCTCATGACCGGAAGAAGCGGAAATGGCGCTGACGACTGTGGCATAATAAAAGTCCCGCTGCTTGTGAGGCGTGTGTTGCGTTCATCTTATTAACAATCGCTCCAGCTGCTTTGCGTTCCCACAACACTTGGTCTGCTCTGCTTCATGCTACAGTAACATTAATAATCACATCCATGAACATGATTTCTGCCCGAGTCCTATCCTGATTCTTTTCCACCGGCTGTGAGGTAAAGACCATATGTCCCAAGATTCTGCACTCAAACTTGGCGTCCACCTTTGTTTTGAATAGGCGACCTCTAGCAGATGGAAAAGTTACATAGTGTACCTTTAAAGGGTGCACTACTATGTGACAGCAATAAGAAAAAGTATAATTTCATAGATATTTTCAGTAGTAGTGGTCCATATTAAAAAATGTATGATTTATTTTAGCAAAATTGAATTTAATAATATTTATTAATAAAAAAAACTTTGCTGTTCCAATAAAGCTCAGTGTGCTCCCTTTAAGCTCATCCACACTGAACGTCTATGTAAATACTTCATAAACAGACTTTAAATATTAACTGATGATGGTTGTCAGGTTAATCTTTATAAAATTATTCTTTAAAAATGTTGTTTAAAATAAACAAGAATAAAAAAAAAAAAACATGTGAGTTTAATGGAACAGGGGTGTAAAGGGACAAACATGTACCCATTAAGCACAGCCAGACTTTTTGCATTTAATGATGTATATCTGAATTTAAACGCTTTTGTTATTTAAAATAAAATGAAATATTATTGTGTGAGAGATTAATCTTTTATTTTAACATAACTTCTTGTACTGAAACCAATACCCTGTGCACTAAAATGTCTCAATGTAGACTTTGGTGAGCTTAATAGGTGCGTTTACTCTATACACAGTCAAATGGAGCCTCATTTATTTTATTTTATTTTATTTTATTTTATTTGACAGTCATAGTGGGTTAGAGGGGAGTGGCAATTTGTGTCGGAACAGAAGACGCAAGTATTTTAGATATTATATTTTATTTTATTTTTATGAAACATTTTCTTGTCTTTTTATTTTTTATTTTAAAGTTGGTAAGCCTATATTAATCCATTGACTGCATTAAAATATCAATAACCTAACACCAATAAGCCAATAATTATATTCATGTTATGGCCACCAATAAATGACTGCTATTAGAATACTATTTTGTGTAAATTAATGGAAATTAAAACAGTATAAACTACAATAATTTGTTTTATATTTACATTTATGCATTTGGCAGACGCTTTTATTCAAAGTGACTCAAATTGCATTCATTTTATTTATATATATATATATATATATATATATATATATATATATATATATATATATATATATATATATATATATATATATATATATATATATATAATATATAATATATTATATAATATATAATATATATATATATATATATATATATATATATATATATATATATATATATATATATATATATATATATATATATATATATATATATATATTGATGGCTTATAAAGCGATCAAAATATATTCGATACATTACTGATCAGTCAGTGTAGAAAATTTGTGCAGCGGTTTCTGGGAATGACAGTGCATTGTTTTATGGCTGAAGTGTTGGCACTGTTTATATAAACACCTCATTAAATAGATGTGTTTACTGCTTGCATCTACTGAACCATCTCATCACTTCACTGTCACCCTGACACGTGTGTTTATGGCTGTAGGATGAAAAGCAAGCGTGATTTCCCACCATAAAATGTACTATTTCTGCTTTACCTGTGTCACCTCTCTTGTGTATCGCGTGTGTATTAGTAGCAGTCTTCGGTGTGTGTGTGTGAAAGATGAGCATTATTTAGACTACATAGACTAAAATTGGTTCGCAGTGTGTGTGTCTAAGCCATGGCTGGTTTTAAATGTCGACCGTGGTTGCTTATGGACTGATCGTCATGGTAACGGTGTTGCAGTCATCCCCACTCCCGCCCTGTGAGAGCATTTGACACAGACGGCAATCCCAGCCTGTCTCTGAAGTGCCACTTTTGCTTGGTCACCATCATCACCATTTTAACTACCAGCCACACCCATCAACATGTTTGTGAAAACCCTCGATACGAAAGCTTTCGGTTTAGGGGAGAGAATCTTTAGGCACTGCACCTCATGATTCCATTTCATTTTGATTCACAATCTGATTCCAAAAGCAATTCTCGATGCATCTCAAGTTTTCAGCAACAGTATAGGGATACATAGTTTTGCTGAATTTTGGCTTCTACATTTAAATTTACTTCTAGCCACTTTAAATAAAAATACAGGGGATTAATAACCCAGTATGGTCATCTGTCACACTGTTTTTCTGTCACATCTCGTTATCTTATTATTCTCATTATCAGGTGTTTTCTTTGAGGTGTTGTAGCTTCATTCAGCCTTTTTGTCCTTGACTGTTGAACCTGTCTTAAGGCTTCTGCGTATGTTTGTTTGCAGTGTGAGCGCACCTTTTCCTAGTATATGTGCAGCAGATGTGCCGTCCATGCCCTTTTTGCAGCATTGCACAATTATTTGTAGTGTTTTGTGCTGCATAGTTTTTTCTGTTGATTTGAAATGTCTAATTATAAATATTTGTTTAAATCACATTTAAGAAACTACTAGTGCTGCTACTACTACAAACCCGATTCCCAAAAAGTTGGGACACTGTACAAATTGTGACTAAAAAAGGAATGCAATAGTTTACAAATCTCATAAACTTATATTTTATTCACAATAGAATATAGATAACATATCAAATGTTGAAAGTGAGACATTTTGAAATGTCATGCCAAATGAGAGCTACACATTCCAAAAAAGTTGGGACAGGTAGCAATAAGAGGCCGGAAAAGTTAAACGTACATATAAGGAACAGCTGGAGGACCAATTTGCAACTTATTAGGTCAATTGGCAACATGATTGGGTATAAAAAGAGCCTCTCAGAGTGGCAGTGTCTCTCAGAAGTCAAGATGGGCAGAGGATCACCAATTCCTCCAATGCTGCGGCCAAAAATACTGGAGCAATATCAGAAAGGAGTTTCTTAGAGAAAAACTGCAAAGAGTTTGAAGTTATCATCATCTACAGTGCATAATATCATCCAAAGATTCAGAGAGTCCGGAACAATCTCTGTGTGTAAGGGTCAAGGCCGGAAAACCATACTGGATGCCCGTGATCTTCGGCCCTTAGACGGCACTGCATCACATACAGGAATGCTACTGTAATGGAGATCACAACATGGGCTCAGGAATACTTCCAGAAAACATTGTCGGTGAACACAATCCACCGTGCCATTCGCCGTTGCCGGCTAAAACTCTATAGGTCAAAAAGAAGCCATATCTAAACATGATCCAGAAGCGCAGGCGTTTTCTCTGGGCCAAGGCTCATTTAAAATGGACTGTGGCAAAGTGGAAAACTGTTCTGTGGTCAGACCAATCAAAATTTGAAGTTCTTTTTGGAAAACTGGGACGCCATGTCATCCGGACTAAAGAGGACAAGGACAACCCAAGTTGTTCTCAGCGCTCAGTTCAGAAGCCTGCATCTCTGATGGGATGGGGTTGCATGAGTGCGTGTGGCATGGGCAGCTTACACATCTGGAAAGGCACCATCAATGCTGAAAGGTATATCCAAGTTCTAGAACAACATATGCTCCCATCCAGACGTCGTCTCTTTCAGGGAAGACCTTGCATTTTCCAACATGACAATGCCAGACCACATTCTGCATCAATTACAACATCATGGCTGCGTAGAAGAAGGATCCGGGTACTGAAATGGCCAGCCTGCAGTCCAGATCTTTCACCCATAGAAAACATTTGGCGCATCATAAAGAGGAAGATGCGACAAAGAAGACCTAAGACAGCTGAGCAACTAGAAGCCTGTATTAGACAAGAATGGGACAACATTCCTATTCCTAAACTTGAGCAACTTGTCTCCTCAGTCCCCAGACGTTTGCAGACTGTTATAAAAAGAAGAGGGGATGCCACACAGTGGGAAACATGGCCTTGTCCCAACTTGTTTGAGATGTGTTGATGCCATGAAATTTAAAATCAACTTATTTTTCCCTTAAAATTATACATTTTCTCAGTTTAAACATTTGATGTCACCTATGTTGTATTCTGAATAAAATATGGAAATTTAAATGTCCACATCATTGCGTTCTGTTCATTTAATTAGCTATAGAAATACCCATGTTAAAATAATTTAACGCATTTAACGCACCCGCCCCAGACCAACGTAGTTCATCTTACATTTCATAAAGTTGATTGGTGACGAACATGAAGCAAGGCAACAATTCACTGTGTGATGAAGCTGTCTGAAGTCTGTTTTTTTTTTCCTCAATTTTACCAACAAAAATATGACCTTTAAAGCCAGAGCAGAACTGTTGTGCCTTTCATTATTGAATGAATCTGCGTTTCATCCCAAGTGGCTGTCACTGGGGTGGTACTCTTAAGGGTACATTTTTGTACTTCTGAGTAGAGGAAAACAGTGGTATAATTGTACCCTAAGGACCAATTGCGTACCTTTTAAAGGTACAGTTATACATTTTGTACCCCAAAGAATAAAATTGTTCCTCCACTGTACCTTTTTTTTCTGAGAGTGAAGAGAGCCATTTACTGAATCCGAAATCGCCCCTAAACCCTCAATCACCATTCCCTATGTTAATCCACTAATACAGTTCATTTGAAGGAGTGAATGAAAACGAGTGAGCGAATTCGGACAGTCGTTGAGTGTACATCGGCTGTAAACTCATTATAGCAGTGCAATGTGGGATAGAATGAATGCGCTCGATTATGTCCACTATGGTTTCAGACACCACTACAAATGGCTGTCCCCTCAAATAATGCCCTATTTGAGGGTAAACTCGATGACTTACTCATTTAGATATTTACTACTACCTACTAGCAGTTGGGCCAGCGCAACCCCTCTTTTGGCGTTAGAACACAAAGGGAATTATTAACACTGAAAAGGCGTGGACAGGGTTATTTTTGCGGCTGACATTATTGCATATGCATTTGTAGGATTTTCCCTTTCAGACATAACATTCATGGGAGGAAAGTATTTAAATGAATCATACAAGGTGATTTACTGGTATTTGCGCCAAAAAAAGCACATCTTAAACCAGACGCTAATTTGCACTGCTCTTGGTAGATTGTGTTGGTCATTATGGAAATTATCCAGTCTGTGTTCTTTAATTTGCACGTCGTCAGTAGATCATGCACAGAACTCCACTCCCATCTGCGTTTTTTGGAATTGCTCCCTCACGCTAATTTGTCCTGTTTAGTAAATCTGGATTTAGTTTCTTATTTAGACCTATCATTTAATTGAAAAATAAATAAATAACGACGCATTTAAATACCATCTATTTCAGTTCATATTCCCTTGCTGTTTTCTAAAAGATGTCCAGAGGTGTGATTATGTGAACCGGGTTTGCACTGAGTGAGTGGGTAATACCTCGCCTTTTCAGACTTGAATGGGAGGAAAGTCATTTCAGGTTGATAAGGAGAAATATGACTTGCATTCTGCACTGTGTTGACAATTTAACCAGTGTTATCTATACGGTAACTACACCTAAAGATAACACAGTCACTAGAAAAGAACAATTACATGTTTCCAGGAAAAATGGTGTTGACGTGGAGAGTATAAAGAGGAGAGCAGTGCTATAAATGGAAACCCAGTCTTCATACCTAAGCATGGGAATCACTGCGCTGCAGATTTGGGCATAAGGGTTTCCTCATGATTTTCAGTGCACGTTAATCATTTTTTCAGCTGTGGTCATATTTAGTTTTTTACTTCACAAAGGTCATTATTTCACAAATAGCGAAGACCCTCTCTTGAAGAGCGTTTATAGATGATTGTGTAGATTGCCGCATGAGAAAATGCTGAGAGAGAGAGAATATGAGAGGGAAACTCTGCAGTGGAGGAATTCAGCACATCTATTTTTACCCCGCTTGGTGAGAGTGGTTGCTATGGCATTGCCGATGGGCACCGTTGTCATGCCGGCGTCTCCGTGCGTGCAGAGCTGCACCGAAGATCCATGCAGGAGTGACTCACATCCTCAGAGCTTTACTGACCTACATCTGAGAGAACACACACACACACACATACAGCGAGCCTGTAGAGACTCGATCTGACTGAGAGGAGGGAAAGAGTGAGAGAGTGAGAATGTGTAGGCACCTTGCATGAATTTATTAAAAATGGAAAGCAGACTGTGCGGTGGAAAAAAAATTAATGTGGACAGGAACAGAACGGAACAGAAAAATCCATGTTTGGTTATCTTGACTGTGTGGATACAGTTAGTAATGTGGGTGGTTACATTTGTGTAAATGAGATATTTTTTTCAGAGAGTTTAAAGAAAAAGTAGTTTTACTAATCATTTAACCAAAAATGTCTTGTGTGAAACAAAATAAGTTTTATCTATCTTACTATACACATTGAGATGTCATTAAGCATCACCATTTTATTTATATTTTTGTGGCGCTTTTATCCAAAGAGACTTTGCATTGCATTCAAGTATACATTTGATCAGTTCATGCATTTCCTAGTAGAAATCGAATCCATCAGCTTTACGTTACTTGCATCAATGCTCCGAGTTAAACTAAAACTATTAGAAGCATCTTTTAGTACTAAAATGACTAACTGTATTATAACAAAATGTCAAAAAGCACATAATATTAAACTTAAAATGAAAATGGAAAATAACTCATTCAAAATATTAATAAAACTATAATAGAATATAAATTATACAAAAATTTAGGGATGCACCGATATGAAAATGTTAGCCGAAACCGATAATCTTTATATTTGAAAGCGATTTTTGGCCGATAAATCTAAATTCAAATTTTGATATACATTTTGAGAGTTTGATTACAAAAGCAAAAAGCTTACCATTTAAAATCTTAAGCACTGCAACATAAATCAAACATATACAGTACAGTAGCCTAGTTTGAACCAGTGTAAGTTTTAAAATTTAATTTTACACTCCTATGGCCAAATTTATATTTTATATATATATATAGAAAAGCTATTGCTTTACAAATAAATAAAATAATGCCTAAATAATGCAAATGAGTCATTGGACAGCATTACGTGTAAAGAATCAAAATGCATGTGCCATAAATAAATTGGAATAGAGTACCATGTTTTACCATGTCTAATATCAATCTAGCTCCCTGCAGTGTGAACAAGTGTCTCATAGCAGCCGTCGAGCGAACGATAGAGTAGCATTATAAGATAACTCTCAACACGCTCAAATGTGTGTAATATGATAAACCAGCGCTGCGTTCCCCCACATACATATGAGCAGAAGAAGTGGAAGCGTTGTCTATCATTAGCAGTCCCTCGTTCTGCTCCACCCTGCTTCATACTACAGTAACGTTAATAAATCTTTAATACATTAGCTCATCCATGAATATGATTTCTGCCCGAGTCCCGTCGGATTCTTTTCCACCGGCTGTAGAGGGGAAGACAACAACTCCCATGATTCTGTAAAATCAAGTCGTCATCAAGCTACGCCTTTGTTTTGAATAAGCGCCCTCTAGTGGTGAAAATTACATATTGTTAGCTCTTATCTCTTTGAATGGGTAAACATCAAATTCCCCAAAGCTGTTCGCCAACCTTACTATTAAATTTAATTGTTGCAGACCATGTACAGCCTTTCATGGAAACGGTATTTTATGGAAACGGCCACAAAGCAAAAATGGTTCAGGAATGGTTCGAGGAGCACAACAACAATTTTGAGGTGTTGACTTGGCCTCCAAATTCCCCAGATCTCAGTCCCATATATATAGCATATATATATCAAATATATATATATATATATTATATATATATATATATATATATATTTATATATATATATGCATATATATAATTTTTTTATTTAAAGTGATTAATCCCAGTTTTTGAATGTCGACCACAGAATGGAATAAGAGCAGATTGGACATACTTATAAATATCTCCTTTTATGCTTTACACAAGAAACAGTAAAACAGGTTTAGAACAACATGAGGAATAATGACAGAATTAATTTTGAGTGAACTGTCCCTTTAAGAGCTAAAACAAAAAGCAAAAGACAGTGCAGTGGACTCCTTTTATGCAATTGCACAGTTGAAACATGTATATCATCCATCTGTGACTGTTTGTGTACGGTTACAATTCAAGATATGCGCAATTGTGTGAAAATATTTGAGAAATAGGGAAGTTTATAGCATACAGCACCTAAGGATGGTTTTTGGGTATGTGTGATGGAGAGAAAGCTCATTTGTTTGAGTGCAGTGAGAGCGCGGAGGAAGAATTTGTTTGTTTGTCATGTGTTTGTTATCTGGTTTTGACCTAGTGCTTTAGGCAGATCTGGTTTGACTTTGGTCGAAAAGGTAAATGTCACGTCTAGCAGGAGAAGCCTGAAAGATTGGTTTTTCCTTCTGCTACATTTTCCTTCCTTTCTTGATCTTGTTCGCTGTTTATCCTGCTTGACGTTGGTTAGCTGAGAGTTTGTAGACCGCGTTTGATTGGTTGGCAACCCCTTTTTCTTTCTTCCTCAGCATACTATTGGCTGCTGTTTGTTAGTGGTGAGCTACTCCTGATTTCCTGATTTGCTGATAGTGAGTGTGTGGTGAATGTCTGCCGCACGATTGGCTGCAGCTGCCTGTTGAGCTGTGATTAAGTCGCAGTGGAAGAGAGGAACAGTGAGCGAGAGAAGCAAAAGTAGGTCACTGGGTCAGCAGGTCGGTGAAGCATCTACTGACATCACAGTTACAAAACCATTGCTCAGCCTACTGTTAACGCCACAACCGCTTTGCAGGAAATGCTGGGGACTGCCTTACTTCCTCTTTCTTTTGCTTTTATGTCTTGTTTTATCCTTGATAGGTTTTTTTCACAAGCGTTCCTCCTCATTTTTTCTTCTTGCGGCATGCCTTACCCCTTTTTTCTCTCTCTCGTACTCTCCTCCACAGCTTTACATGCCTTGCTTTTTGTCAGATCAATTGTAAAATTGATTCCGTATCTTGGTGAACAGAAAATATTTGACTCTATCCTATCCTTTTCCAGATCTCCATCGCCTCTCCACATGTACCCTTCTCGTTTTTCCCAGAATCCTCCATGTCCCTTTCCCTTTCTGTGTCACCTCCCCATTCAAAATCCTTTGGATTTCTATTTTTGTATGTGCAAATGACATGATTTGTGTTAAGGAAATATCTGCGGCACAGAGTCTGAGGATTCCTCTTGAAGCTGTTTTCTTTTTGAACTGAAACTTTGAAACCGTAATTTTAAGTTATTGTGACTCATATCTGGAAAGCATCTGAATGCCAGATATCTTAATTTCACAGCCCACAAACACACTGTAGAACATCAAAAGGAATTTCAATGAAATCTGTCAGGATTTTTTGTATGTCTTGCCAAACAGTACTGAAACCAATTATGAGCATTCCTGTCATAATTTGGAACCAATCCTAAATGATCCTGATGGAATCCAAAATGATCCTCTTGGATGAACTGAAATTCCCATAGGATTTTTTTTTTTATATTCTTAGTCCTGGATATGTATTATTAGTAGTCTTTGTACAAAACTCTACACCGTAAACCCAAATAAGTTGGCAAAACTCAAAAAAAAATTGAGGCAATCAGTTGCCTAAGTTCATAAATGTAAAGTTTAAGCAAGCAGAACTTGCATATTTTAATTGTTCTGAACTTGAAATATTTGAGTGAGCCAATTCATACGTTTAACTTAAAATATCATGTAATCTCAATTTTTTTGTATAGTGGAAACTTGGCTAGCTTTAACTAGTTAATTCAATAAATGCCACCTTGCTAATTGGTTACACAATGCTTTGATAGCATTAGCATAGCACTTGCTGAATTAGGACAGTAATATAAAACATTTAACATGTATCTGTTCTCAAACTAAGCTCATGCTCCACTCGTCATCATGATGATAACCTTACAAAAAAACCCAACATAACAGAAACTCTTCTAAACTAGCATAACAAAACATTAAACACTACTAAATCTCCCACTTAACGTTAATCTTGCACACACAAAAAACACTTAATTTTGGAATTCACTGTCCCTTTTGAGTGTCATGATTAAATTGAAATTAGTCTAAATTAAAAGAAACAAGTTCCCAGAACTCACAACAATGAAACAATTCAGAATACTTAAAATGTGTCAGTTTTAAGTGAACTCTAAAGAAGAAGGAAAAAAGTAAATACTCATAAAAGTTAATTTGTTTGAACTAATTTGTTTAATTTGAGTTGGCTCTACTCAAACCAATTAACCACTTACAGTGCACTTTTTTGTTTTGTCTTACTCCAGGACAGGCCTGTTAACTGTCACTGGTGTGCTCATTTGCCACTGCATGTTTAAAACACTTATATTCTATATTTATCCTGATCTAATGTTGACAAACTGTATATCATTGAAAGCTTACGAACTCAAGATTCATCCTGTGAAAACCGTTTTGAAATCGGAAACGGTACTCTAAATTCTTTTAGCGGGCTCCTCCCCTAGTGGGCGTCGTCATGTTTCATATTACAACATTTATTCAAACTACTTTATAATAAAACCTTTTCTAATCTTGACAAAACGCATATCGTTGGAAAGGTCTCACGGTTCTATATCTGCCAACTGTTTTGTGATATTTGGACAAAATATATATACATTTGTTACAGGAGATTGCATTAAAAAAAAAAAATCAATGGAATTTCAATGACACCAGGTGGCTATTTGTGGGACAGTGCCTAAACAAAATCTCATGGGAACTTCAATTTTTATGATATCAACTTCAAATTTGGAACACAAATTGGTTAGACATATGGCTTTGATGTGATTTCACTTTAGCAATAATGTCTGTATTCCAAAGCTTTCTTGAATTGGAACCATTTAAGTTTGGATAGTGCATTTTCATGTATATTTTCAAAAAGGGGGTGACCGTTAACAAGTTAAATTCCCTTTGGTATTCTACAAGGATATTTTATTATATTGCTGATTATAATAGTCTAATAATAATAGTTTGGGAATATGTACTAGAAATCATGATTTTTTTTAATTTATTTTTTTATGTTGGAATCCTTTTAGAAAATTCCCATTTTGTTTTTGTTCAAAATCTTAGCCAGGGGTTAGTGTGTTTCTATTTATTTTCTATATTGTATATGTGTCGTCTTTATTAGAACTCCGTGTGCAGTGTATTGGAATAATGTTTCGCTTCTGGACAGTTAAAGGGACTCTCAAGAGGAGCTGTGGGTGTTTTAAAATTCTGACGGATTTGTTTTAAATCCCTTTTGATGTTCTGTAGGGATATTCTATGCTATTGGTTTCATAATAGTCCTGTTGGGAATATGTGCTAGAAAGATCTAGCTTTATTTTGGGTTTTGTTGGAATCCTATACACCAACGTTCAAAATATGTTCACCAAGGCTGCATATTTGGTCAAAAATACAATACTGTAAAATATCATTACAAATAAAATAAAATAAAATAAAAATATAGTTTTTGTTTTCTTTTATTATTCCTGTGACGTAGAGCTGAATTTTCAGCATCATTCCTCCAGTCTTCAGTGTCACATGATCCTTCAGAAATCATTCTAATATGATGATTTGATGCTCAAGAAACATGATCAATGTTGAAGCAGTTGTGCTGCTTAATATTGTTGGGGTAACCGTGTTATTTTTCAGTAGGATTCTTTGATGAATAGAAAATTCAAATAAAACTGTAACATTATAAATGTATTTATTTACTGTCACTTTTGACAGTTTAATGCATCCTTGATGAACAGGGCCCTATGAAATCCGTTTTATTTTTGGACTCGATTTTAATGGTGTCCGTTTTTATGGTTTAATTAAATTTTAATAATCAAAAAGAATGTCTAATTCATAAAAACAATTGATTTAATTAAAAATAAACAAAATACAATTGTATGAAATAAGAACGAATTTAATAATACAAAATGATTTATAAGAAAGAATAAACATTTTATTTCAGAAATTCTGTGTAAACATATGAAGGCATAAAACGTTAATTTAATTGATCTTTTAATCATATGAAATTCAACAGCTGCGCAACATGTTTTTTTTATAATAATGTGTTATTATTAGTGTTAGTGTTACTATTGCATTGGGATGTTGCTAAATTCTACTGTACAACAGTAATATATTTCTGTCACTGTTTCAATTTAAACCAAACTTTTATTTTGACGGGTTGCCATGAAGAAGTTCCTGTGTGTTTATGATAAGACGATAAATGAAACGGTGAAATACTCCATAAAGTGTACTGATCTGCTTTTTATTTATTCATCCAAAATTCACAAATTCTGTGGAATTCGGCATTATACAGTAAATTCTGTTTTTATGACTCGACTCCGCAATTCCATCTGCGTTTTCCGCATCACGGAAATCTATAGGGCCCTAACAAAAGTATTCATTGACCCCAAAGTTTCATAAGATAATTCCAAATTCGAATAGAAATTCCTAGTAATTTTTTTTGTGTGTCTGTGCTTTTGTTTTAAGTTTTTGTATTCATTTGCACTTACTGTAATTTAGGATTGGGTTAGTTTATATCTCTTATGTTTCTCGTTTGCGGTTGTTTGTGTCTGCCTTTTCTTTCTTTGTCCTAAATGGTGCAGGAGTGGCTGAATTAGGTGTGAGCTGAGTCGGTATGTGGTTTATTTTCTTTTTGTGTGTTGTCTGGGTCAGTAGTCACATGTAGTGATCAGTAGGGGGACATAGCTGGTGTGCAGCGTGGCGTGACCGGAGCTCCAGACCTGCATGTGACACTCATAGTAGAACTGAGAGATTTCCATTATTACCACTGTTAACCATCATTAGCACACTTGTTTTCATCTGGTCACCACACCTCCGAAGACCAGCGTATTGTAGCGATCATCATGAGTCAGTGTGTCTCCTCTGCATTTCAGCTAAAGCAGTGTGGCTACGTTAGCAGCTAATTAAACGCATCCAATCAACTAAGTAAACTTCCTTCCCAGAGGTTTCTTTGTTTGTTATTCCAGCTTTATAGAATTTGATGAGGCGTATTTACAAACCATTCAAATGCAATTAGTACATTTATATGTAGATATCTTTATTTACATTTCTGGTGTAAATGTGTTTGACTTAAAAAAAAAAAAAAAAAAAGATATTTCCCTTGATCCTGTTTTGGAAGCTGGATTTAATAATCATTTGGGTCATTCTTTGTTTGTGGTGGCAAGTGGTGTCCATCTACTTTGCAACAGAAATAAACTTTAAATACCAATAAATGTGTTGCAAGTGTTTGCATATTTGTATTCTCTAGGTTAAAACTATTTGTGCACTTTTAAAAGCGGATTTTTTTTAAATTGGAGAGATTTCACGTGTAAGAAAAACTGTCTGCTCCCACTACACTGTAAACCCGAATAAGTTGGCAAAACTCAAAAAAGCATTTTGTGCTCACTCACACATTTGAATTGCCTTTAACTTGAAATATTTGAGTAAGCTAATTCATACATTTAACTTAAAATTATCACATAATCTCAATTTAAATATTTTAGTTGGCTAGATTTAACTAGCTAATTCAATAAATGTTACCTTGCTAATTGGTGACACAATTTAGCATTTACTGTCCCTTTTGAGTCTCATGGCAAAGCATGCTGGGAAAAACAAATCCCAGCCCAGTTTCAGATCATTTTAAGTTAGTCTAAATTAAAAGAAACAAGTTCATAAAACTCAAAAAGAAACAATTCAGATTACTTAAAATGTGTCAGTTTTGTGAACTCAAAAGAAAAAGAAAGTTCTAAACACTCATAAAAGTTAATTTAATTGAAATAATTTAATTTGAGTTGGCTCTACTCAAACCAATTATTTTGAGCGTTAGGATTTACAGTGTATACATCAAAGAGTTACATACACAAATAAAGTGGTTCTATTATGAATATAGATTTTATTTACCATGTACAATTTAATTTAAATTGTTTTTAAAAAATATATAAATTTTATTATATTTTAAGAAAAAGTTGTGTTCCCAGATGTATGTCTTTTGTGTTATAACAATGGATGTCGTTCCTTTAAGAAAAGGGGAATGCTATTTGGACTACTTTCATTCTTTCTTATTAATTCTCATAATGTTGAAAACTTCAGACAGTTTTGTGTTTTACAGTCTGTGATGTTACCACTGTGGTGCGCAAACATTTGACTAAAATTAAAAATCAAAATGTCCTTAAGATTCTATCACACAAGACAACACAATTTAAATACAAAGATATACATTTTATTATAAAAAAAACAAGCCATTTTTCTTTCCAGTTTGTCTCTCGACACTCCAATTGAAGAATGACCCAGTTGCATGTGATTTTTTTTTTTTTTTTCTCTTTCTTTTCTTTCATTGAGCTCATGAGAATCTGTGGGTGCATTTAGGTATGCGTGTCTGTTCTGCTCCATGTGAATGTCATACGAAAATGAACCGGTGCCAGAACTGTTGCTCAAACCGCATGGCAGCTGATAAGTCACGCTAACTTCTAGCATTACGCCAATCTCTTTGCTTTATCCTTTTTATAGACCATTGAAATGCCCATAAAGTACAAGCTTGTAAACAAGAACAACTGACTGTTTCTGGCTGGAGGACAAAGACAACAATGTGTTCTATCATTAAGCTGTATTATATGAGTGCTAATGAGAAAAGGTGTCGTGTGACTGACAGAAGGCTTTTCTCTGCAGTATGCAAAAAACAAATATCTTTATGGGAGTTTTCACAGTGTCTTGTACTAGGATTGCGTTCACACTAGAGAGGACACGGTGTCTGTTTGACGTCAGAGCTTGTTTCATTTGAATGGTGTGAAAGTGGTTTTCTTAGTTAGGTGAGTTAAGTGAGCAAATCATGAGGTGCAAAGGTTTGGAAAGGTGGCATGGTTTACGGGAAGCAATCCCAGATAAATAAGCAATATATATTTTATTTTATTTAGTTGATTTAAAAATAATAATAATAATAATTATTGTATGTTAATTTTATACATTTATTATTTTTACATTTATTTAGCTTTTAATTTTTTTAATATTTACATTTATTTATTGTACTTATTTTATTTATTTATTTTACTTCATTTTATTGCTTTATTTTTTACTGTATTTTACTTAATTTGTTTATTGTACCTATTTATTTTACTTTATTGTATTGTTTTACTTTTTTGCTTTATTTTGTTTTCTTTATTTATTTAACTTAATTTATTTATTGTACTTATTTTATTTATTTTACTCTATTTTATTGCTTTATTTATTTATTTGTACTATATTTATTTAACTTAATTTGTTTATTGTATTTATTATTTTACTTTATTTTATTGTTTTACTTAATTTTATTTATTTATTTTATTTCACTGTGCTTTTTATGCTTTATATTACATTTATTTTGAATGTGTTTTATCTTAACTATTTTACAGTAACCATCTTGGCCAGGACTAAAAACATATTTTAAAAGCTTATTTATTATTATTATTATTATTATTATTATTATTATTATTATTATGCAGAGTTGTTAGCCAGTTATAGTGGTTACCAGCTGCTTCAGTTGTCCTTGGTGATGGTACAGGCACATCACTTAAATAATTTGGACCCAAATAAGTCAGTGTAAAAAGAGACTTGCAGGGGAAATGGGATGGAATCAAACTCTGGTTCGGACTAGACAATCACCCCATGCAAACAGCCTAAATGTTAAGTATTTGAGAGCGTTAGCCAATAGACAGTCTTTGAACTGAAGATGTATTCTGATAGTAGTAGTAATCTTGATAAGCGCACACACTTTGACCCAACTTTTATCATGATCCAAATTAAAGGACTGAACTGGGTCAAAGCGGCTACTTTTGTTTGTGTAGTTGTGTAAATTGTTATATGAACATTGCATGTGTTTTTTTGTTTTTTATAGCTTGATGAAAATGATGATATAAATGAAAAGAACAGGATGCTGTTGTCTCTATTCAGAAGTTGCCCATTGATCATTGTAGTCTGCCTGTTTAAGATATGGAAACCTAATATGAATGATGTGAAGGCAATACCACAACCATCACTGCTATATATAGACTGCCCTCAGGGGTGTGTACCTTAATGACACATGCACTTCCCTGGACACGTCTCGCAGCTCGTCAGGGTACTACAGCTTCATCATGTCTCACCCGGCTCACTCTCGCGGCTTCTGTCCTGCTGGGTGATTTCCATAGAGAACCAATGCCTGTATACAGGAGTACAAAGAGTTAAGCTCTCCCACATGTAGCGAGGCACTCATACATTTTATTTATTTAATGTTTTGTTTTTGTTTTCTTTTTTATATTTTTGATTTATATAATTTTACCATGTTATATATTTATATGTAGTTTTATTGTAATTCAATTTTTGTTATCTTATTTTGTATTAAATTTTTACATTTTTGTATCTTAGTTTTTTATTTTCATGCAAACACTAGAATGGATACACAGATTTAAAAACAACAACATTACAAACCTTTATGCCTTGCTTTCTTCTGTGGAACACAACAGAAGATATTTTTTTGGTGAAAGTTAAAGTAAATGAAGTAAATTCTTTTTAGGTTAACTAGTTAATGTGATTGACTGCTGTGATCAGTACAGTGCACATCAGACTGCAGTGAACTGTATGTTCTAACGTTTGAACTTCAGCCCTGGTTTTACAGTATTGAATGTTTATCTTTGGTGAAGAAAGTCTTGCCAAGTCGTCTAGCAGGCTTGGCAGTACATCACAACATCTGTGGCCTTGTAAAATCTCTGCAGTATTAGGATGAATAGTTGGGCTTGGGATGGTGAAATGTTAAATGTCAGTTAAGCCATCATTTTGGGTATGGCAGTAATTATGCTTTTATTTCTTCTTTGCATTGCAGGATGTTTAGCATGATTCTTCCCAGGCTTACTGGGTCAAAGTGATGCTTTATCTTGGAAACCTGATTTACTAATTTGAGCTTCTGTTTGTGTTTCAGATTCAAGAGCAGATTTACAGTGGTTCAGGAGCGTTGCTGCTATTACAGAAATAATGACATGAGTGAGTTTATTTTTTCACAAATTATTTCATAAATTACAATTCAGTTGTACAAAATCATTTATTTTTTGCCAGCTATACTTGTATATTTATTCACAAGGGAACTATTTACAATAAAAATGTATTTCATGTCTGGACAGTTCTTTCATGACATACATTTTCTTAAATTAAGAATAACTTCTAAAGCTAAAATGAGTTAATGAATATATACAGTCAAAGCTAAATGTATTCAGACACCTTCAACATTTTCTCATTATCACAGTTTATTTGCTATAGTTTAGAAAATGGTAATAAAATATGACAAGAACTCAGTTAAACTGTGTCAGAACAAATTCATCTTGATAATGTCAGATAACTGATAGAACGATTAACCAGTCAGCTGTTCAATTCAAGTACACAATTAGATAATGCCAGTTTAACTCAACCAATGAGCAAGCAATGCTTCATTTTGTTCAGTCTGTGGTGTAAAAGGTCGCATTAGCAATTAAAGAAAAATAACTTATGCAAAACATGGTCAGCCAATTTCTTATCAATTTTACTGGCAGTCCACTGTATGAAGACTTTTTGGGTGTAATATGTCACAGTTTACTTTATTTTGCTATCCTCACTTACATAAATTAACTATAGTGTCCCACTAGTGAAAAATGATATCTGGTGTCTGAATAATTTTTGCTTTGACTGTACATTGAACATGCTACTTTCATTACATATACAATGTGTAATCATAATAAGACCGATTGTTTCGTTTTTTTTTTTTTTCTTAGGAGGGGGCTAGTGCTAACATGTGGTGCCTCCTGTCTCACACCCGACTGAAAGCACATAAACCCCACAGGGACCCACAGCAGGCTTTTCTATCTTGACCTTTGAATCCTCTGATTGACCCTGCACACCAAAACATTCATATTCACACGCACCTTCTGTCTTGCCCACCGATTGTCCTCATCCTACATCCTGTGGCAAGCTTCTCTTCCTTCCTTAGAGCAAGCAGGCCTGGAGGTAAGTTTGCTTTTGAATGAATTATTGAATTGTTGTGTTTATTCCACATGGGTCATTGTTGCATTTTAATTGAATAATTTAGTCGGTGCTTTTATTTTAAAAGACTTACAAATGAGGAAAAATGCAAGCAATTCATCTTACAAGAGATGGCAATATTCTAACCACAGTAGTGCAAAATACTTCTCTACAAGGTAGTGTATTAGTTAAAAAAAGAATGGCATTGTAAAGCAAAATACTGTCATTCTTTCTGCTGTAAACATTACATAAACACAGTCAACGGGCCCTATCATACACCTGGCGCAATGCGACAACAGGTGCGAAAAATGTGTTTTTAGTTTTAGTTTTTCAGCCCGACGCAGTTATTATTTTCACATCCAGCTCCACGTTGTTTAAATAGCAAATGCATTCGTGCCCATCTGTTCACCCATGGGCGTGCTGGTCTGACAACCAGGTGTGTTCAGGCGCATTGTTGGTGCGTTGCTATTTTGAGGCAACTGAAAACGCAGTATTTTTTGTGTTATTTAAGGAGCGCGTTAGTAATATGCGCCTATAGGCGGGTCCACAACACAGCTCTGCTCATTACACACACATAGACGCGCAGCAGCACACAACATTTTTAAATATGAAAAATTAAAGTATTAAAATGTAAAAGATTATTATTATTGTGTACATAAATATAAAAATGCCTACATGTCATAGTGGATAGTCATTACATGTATCACAATTAGCCTACCTATTTGCAGTAATGACGAGCAAGCAGGCGTCAATGGACGAGCAGATCCGTTTCCTCGCAAGCTAGAGAAGCATTCAGTTTTCCACTTGCAAATTCCGCCATGTAAATAGCGAATCCGCCATGGTGCGAGCGCTACTGTCTTTTAAAGGGGATGGGAGATGAGACTCTGATTGGATTATTGCACATTATGCCCAAAACACACCCGTGACTCATTAAGAGACTATGTACAATCCTTTTGGACAATGCGCCCGGCGCGCCAACCTTTTTTTTCCCGCCATTAAACATTCCCCAAGTGCACATGCGTTCAGATCGTTAAAATAGGGCCTGTTTTGTCTTATGATAAAGTCGGCATAGAAAGGAAGTTGTCATCGTCTTTTCTTCCCTATTGTGTGATGTATATATCCAAGTGAAACAGCATCTTGAACAAGAACAAATGTTAGACGGGACTTGATTTTGTCCGTTGGGAATTGATTGGATCATTGGGTGGTTTGCTGTTACTGTGAGTGACAGGTTGTCCCGCCCTCGCACAAGTAAACATGTAATCAGCGAAGAGATGTCACTGCAAGAGGGAGGGGTTAAGTTATTTTGATGAAAGATTAGGTGGAAATTTAAAAAAATTATGATGTGCACAGAGAAATTATTTAGAATAAATACTGCAAAATTTAATAAAAAAATAAGAATGGTCAATTTTGATTTCATAATGTCTTTAATGTAAACAGATGGAACAAAAACAGATGTGTCAAAGGATTAGATCTTTACATTTAGACCTGTCTGAATGCAACTAAATAGATCTTATGGTTTTCTAATTAATTCTGAAACTTATATGCTGTTAGATGCCTGAAAAATGTCAAGCATTATCTACTTTATGTCTTTATTCTATTTTGGAAGCACTTACAATTGTGGTCGGAATTATTGGCACTCCTGGTAAATATGATCAAAGATTGCTGTAAAAATAAATCTGCATTGTTTGATCTTTCATTAAAAAAATTCGTAAAAATCTAACCTTTCATTGAAGTAAAACAATTGAAAGTGGTGGGGAAACTCGTGTTATGAAATAAATGTTTTTCTCCAAAACACATTGGAATGATTAAATTCCATTATTAAATACGTTTTGCAACATCCTCTTCCCGCGATAACAGCTCTGAGTCTTCTTCTATAATGCCGAATGAGTTTGGAGAACACCTTTTTATTGTATTGGGTCTAATGTGTTTATATTTTGTATCATGCCTTGTTTCTTTTTATGCTTTCTTTTATATGCTCATTGTCTTACTGTACAGCACTTTGGTGCAACTCTGTTGCTTTTAAATGTGCTTTAGAAATAAATTTTGCATTTGACTTGACTGACGAGAGATCAGAGCCCATTCCTTCATCCAGAATCTCTCCAGATCCTTCAGATTCCCAGCTCTTCTCTTCAGGTCATCACTCATTCTCTGTAGGGTTCAGGTCAGGGGACTGGGACGGCCATGGCAGAAGCTTCATTTTGTGCTCAGTCACACATTTTTGTGTTGATTCTGATGTTTGTTTTGGATCATTGTCCTGATGGAAGATCCAACCACGGCCCATTATCAGATTTCTAGCAGAAGCGTCAGGTTTTGATTTTTATCCGTTGGTATTTACTAGACTCAATGATACCATGAATCTGAACACGATGTCCAGGACCTCCAGCAAAAAAATAGGCCCACAACATTAAAGATCCAGCGGTATATTTAATGGTACTTTAACGGTACTAACTATTATGGGGTACTTTTTATCCCATCTTGTGGGTTTTCTGCCCAAAAGCTCTTTTTTTAGTTTGATCTGAGCACAGAACCAGGTCCCGTCTGAAGCTCCAGTCGTGTCTGACAGCTGAATATGCTGGAGTTTGTTTTTGGATGAGCGAGGAGGATTTTTCTTGAAACCCTCCCAAACAACTTGTGGTGATGTAGTTGCTGTTTGATGATTTTTTTTTTTTTAGGCTTTCTGACCCCAAGACTCATCTAATCTCTGCACTTCTCCAGCTGTGATCTTGTAGACAAAGACTCTCCTCAAACTTTCCTCCTCTCGTGCATTAGGACGATACAGACACACGTCCTCTTCCAGGCAGATTCGTAACATCTTTAGTTGATTGAACTTCTTAATTATTGCCCTGACGATGGGAATGGGGATTTTCAATGCTTTAGCTGTTTTCTTACAGCCACTTTCTATTTTGTGAAGCTCAACAATCTTTTGCTGCTCATCAGAACTATATTCTTTGGTTTTACTCGTTGTGATGAATGATTAAGGGAATTTGACCTTTGTGTTTCCTCATATTTATATTCCTGTGGAACAGGAAGTCATGGCTGGACAATTTCATGCTCCTAGTCACCCTGGTGTGCTAAAAAAAAACATACATATGAATGGGAATATACTTCAGAGATATTGTACTCGTAAATTTTTTTAGGGGTGCCAATAATTGTGGCCAACGTATTGTAGAGAAAAACATTTATTTCATAATGTCAGCTTCCCACCATTTTTTTTCTTTACATTTTTTGAATGAAAGATCAAAAGCATAATCAATGCAGATTTATTTTTACAGTCATATTTGATCATATTTGACAGGGGTGCCAATAATTCTGACCACATCTGTCCTACTACTACATCTACACTTTTGTTTAACTGGTATTTGTATTGACTGCTGAATGTTTGGTATGATGACAGCTCTAATGCAACAGTAGAAGTGTAAACATAGAGAAGATTTTTAAATGTATTTTAAGGAGTCCCTGTTAAATAAACGCATTTAAATTGCATTAAATAAATGTTGTTGTTTTTTTGTTGTTGTTCTTGTCATTTTGTTACCCAGGTTAATGTACAAATGTCTACCTCACGCTTAAAGGTCCTCTCTCTACAACTGCGACCCTGAACACACTACAAAAATGACCTCCAGCATAGACCGGTAAGTCCTTGGTCGACCCCAAACCATCCTTTGGAGAATTGATATTCTTAACAATAGCCTAAATCTCATGTATTAGCGCAGTAATAAACATCGCCATTATTAGTTTCAGTCAGCTGGTTTGTTAAATGATATTCAGAGTTCATTAGAAACCAAGGCAGATATAGATATCTTTTAACTTGATCTCTGTTTGGTACCTAATGAATGAACTGGGCTTAGTGGGCTAAGCTAAGTGCTATCAAAATGTCACCGCGCGTCAGAGCGAATAAGTGCACGCACTGAAACGAGAGAGGTATGCATCAACTCATCTTAGTTAAGGGAATAACATAGTTTAATTTGAAAAAACGGTGGAGTATCCCTTTAAACAGTCTTAATATCTATGTTCATAAACCGCTTTCCTTTCCTCTAACATGCAAATGTAACACACCCATAGCTGGTTGCTATAGTGACAACAATGAATGGAATGACATTAAACATGCCCACTCTGGCCAGCCTCGATGCGCCCGGCTTTTTTCTAACTGGTTGGGCCTGTTGAGTGACAGTGAGTTGGGCCATTGTGTGGCAGCGGTGTGGAATTTTTCAGGCTAATCTCTGGATTACCGTCACGCTGAATGGAGCAGCAGCTCCATTTTCCTCTCTCAAAGGTTTCCAGGTGAAGTAACTGGAGATGGCACCTACGGTCGAAACCAGGGACTTAAAACCATCACCATATGGTGCTTGCACAATCTGTATTTTCTTACCGTATTCTTTTGAGGAGTCGTAAATCCTCTCATCTCTCAGACCCTCGTGAGCTCTAAGTGGCTCTTCACACAGGAGGACACGTTTTTTTGCCTTTAAACACATCTAGACAGAGCATGGGGGGTTTCATATGCATTTTACACAACCATTTTAACTTGTACAAATTTTGCTCATGGTTTGTGGTGTTTGATTTGAGTGAAAAAAGTCAGCATGATGTGAGAATGAAACTCCACACCTCTGACATGGAATGAGAAGTACTTGTTTTTCTTTTTTTTTATTATATATATTTATGTGCGTAAGCTCCTATTGTATCCGTTGGCATTCTTATTATTCTTCCGTTTCTTCTTCTTCCGCTCTGGAAGTCTATGGCAGCCCGTAGAACCGTTCGCGGGAAAGTTGGCACACAGATCAAGGACTGAACTGTCACCATAGCTAATTTGGAGTCTCTAACGCAATCCCTCTAGCGCCACCAACTGTCCAAATTTCTGATATAATTTTATTTCTGATAAAAGCAAATCTAGGTCAAATGTGTGTTGAACAGTTTTGGGTTGCTTTAAAAACTCTTGAATAAAAGTTACAATTAGGGTGAAATTTTATTTATTCCTGTGATGGCCAAAAAAAAAGAAAAATTTGGACCCCAAACTTATGAACTGTCGAACTGTAGCATTAGTCGCGTTATGATTGGTCAGGTCGCCTGTCAATCAAACTTTCCGCACCACATTAGTTTCGTAAAACAGCGCCACCTCGAAAGTGATAAACCATTAAATTACATTACTAGTGACTTTATTTGATTTTTCATACATTTTGCCTAAAATCATCTTAATATGCTTTTAATTGCTCATTGTTGCAGTTGGTCTGATGATCCTAGTCATGACTTATTGTGCCGCCTTTGTGCTTGCAGCTATATTTGTTATTCTTGTGATTTTTAACAATTTTCAATATTTGATGTTCAGCATGCAGAGTTGCAATTTATACTAGTCTATATTACAGGCATTGCATAATGTATTAATAACATTGTAGAAGCTGCTTAAGGAAATAATTACATATTAAATATTTAAATATTTAAAAATATCATAATGTAGAAATTACACATTTATTATACACGTATTATTAATTAACTAATATTTTATCTGATGCCAGATAATTAACACAATAAATGTGCTCTTTGCTTTTTATTTTGTAACTCTGGCAGGGGAGAAAAAAAAAAATTGGTAACACTTTAGTTTCGGGTTTAATTCTCACTATTAAAGTCCCAGTGAACCGGAAGTAGCAAGTGAGTTTTCTGCAGTGCTGTGACGTATTTCCAAGTGAAAGGGAATATTGAATATTGAAGGGCAGGGTTTCACTTCAGCGCTCCTCCTCTCCATCTCTTGGCTCATAGCAGACGAACGGTCGGAGGGGAGTGGTTAAGCATTTTCAAATCTATGCCGTCAAACTGACATCATCTGAGAAGGAATGCCGTTTCCAGTTACTTTTCAGATTTTGATTCAGATTACCGCGACAAACAATTAACTTGCACGGATTAATTAAACTAAAACCTTTGATATCTGCTAACAAAGTAAATAGGGTCAATTTTGATTTCATGACGACTTTAATTCGTTGTTTATTAGCATGCATATTACTAGGATATTGGCTGTTTATTAGTAAGCACATATTAATGCTTTGTTCTGCATGACCATATTCTACATCCCATAATCCTACCCAATTCCAATCTTAAAAACTACCTTACTAACTATTAATAAGCAGTAATTTGAGGCAAAAGTTATTTAAAGTGAGAAATGAACTCTAAACTAAAGTGTGATCCAAATTTTTACATATCAGATTTCATGCATTTTCAAATCCAGATGTCTAATATTCTGGTACTGGATATTAAATATGATAAGATTCTGCACCATCAGAAAAGTTGAATTATTGCGTTATTGCATGTTTCTATTTAATATGCAGCAGTTAACATTATTTATAATATAATTTAAAAACATACCCCACTCTTAATACTTTTTGGTAAATCATTAATTTTCATGATAGCGCTTTTTGTTAAAATTCTATCTGAGTTTGTAATTAACTTTTTATAATGTGGTAAGCTGTTATGCGCTCATGTTCGCCCTTCCTGAAGTAATGGGACTGGTCTTCCCTGTTGTACAGTAAAGGTAAAGTGAAACTACCAAGCCCTTGAAGTGGAAACGGATACATTTAGACTTCACCACGCAATGACATCTATCATGATTGCCTTTGTTAATATCTGCACATTTGAACCTCTATGACTTTAGGACACGCCACAGTTTGTTAGTCAAGGTTCTCTGGTTTTTAGTGGTCATTAATTCTCAAGCCATCTTATGTTATAGAGTTTATGTTAGGTTTAAATTTTATGCTTAAATAAAAATGTGTACATAAGTGGGGCAAGTAAAACAACACATGTAAACATAAAACTTTTTTAACAGCATTACTTGTTAAACATCCAGCAGGCTCGATTGCTGTACATTCCATCATTATGAAGTTATCATATGTCTTTTCTTGTTGATACAACCAAATTTGTTCAGACATTGTTCTTTGGGATGTCTGATGTAGTTAATGATGTTTTGAATTGTCATATCTGATATTTTTCTCCCATACACATATTTGACACTTTCCAAACACCGTCTGACAGAAACTTGGGTGAAATTCAGTCACAACTTCTTGTGATTGTCAAAACTGGCAAATGTTAGTTTTAAGTATTGTAATGTTTTCCAGGTCAAGCAATAAGACTTGAACATTGCAATTTGAGTTCATGTCAGGAGTTTCAAGTCCACATCTCTGATATCATTTCATTTCTGATTAACATTTCATTGAGCAAATCTAAGTCAAATGTGTGTTGAACAGTTTTGGGTTGCTTTAAAAACTCTTGAATAAAAGTTACAATTAGGTTGAAATTTTATTCAATTTATTTATTTGGACTCCTAACTTATAAACAATAGTTTAAATGATTATCTTAAATGAGCATGGGGCATTGACATTGCCATTTGGATCTTATTTGAAAAACAATGGTCAATGAGGAAGTCTTTATGTGGCCAACAATTAACTTTTTATAATGTGGTAAGCTGTTATGCGCTCATGTTCGCCCTTCCTGAAGTAATGGGACTGGTCTTCCCTGCTGTACAGTTAAGCCAAAGTGAAACTACCAAGCCCTTGAAGTGGAAACGGATACATTTAGACTTCACCATGCAATGACATCTATCATGATTGCCTTTGTTAATATCTGCACATTTGAACCTCTATGACTTTAGGACACGCCACAGTTTGTTAGTTAAGGTTCTCTGGTTTTTAGTGGTCATTAATTCTCAAGCCATCTTATGTTATAGAGTTTATGTTAGGTTTAAATTTTATGCTAAAATATAAATATGTACATAAGTGATAAATTATTACATTACATTTATGCATTTGGCAGACACTTTTATCCAAAGCGACTTACATTGCATTCAAGGTACACATTTTATTTTACATTTTTGTCAGTTCTTGCTTTCCCTGGGAATCAAACCCATGACCTTGGTGTTGCTAGCGCCACGCTCTAATTATGTTTCAAGTTTTCATAATTTATCAATGATAAATCCTTAGCCAAATGTACTAATAAACATCATGGATAAATGACCCCATCACCCCATCAACTTCACACGCAGTGAAAAATACAATGTGGAACAAAGACAATGCACCGGCAGACAAAACAAAGTTACTTTTGGTATGAAACAAAGTCTCCGCTTTCAAATTTAGTAATTTTTTTGGAGAAATTAAAATAATGAATACTGTTTTGTGGCTCTTTATTGTGTCGTGACACATTAGCGCCTCAGTTAAAGCGGCATGTGAAACAATCATCCCTTCTTACTAGTTATAACACGAAATAACCATGAATGAACATCAGAAGGTATGTTGTTTCAACCGCATAAAGACGTCCATATACACCATTTTTCAAGTTCAAGTCCACCAACATTAATCTACTTACTCTCCTGTCTGATTTGTTTGTCGGACAAAATGGCGGATTCAGCATTATGATTGGTCCGATCGCCTGTCAGTCATACTCCTGGGCGAAGGGAGAATTCGCCTCTGTGTATGCTTTGCGATCAATACTGTGCTTTGAAACTGGATCTCTGGCATCAGTTGACATCTTTATTGCATTGTTATGGTCAACTGTTGGTGTGTTTTTTCTTTACAGGAGTCAGGAAGATAGCAGACTAAAACAGTCACTCTGTTTCTCTCACGACACAAACACTATTAAAGTTAATGATCAGCCATCCACATCCTCTATGTGTGTGTGTCCGCGATAGAGCGGTGAAATGTTAATACACAAACCCTGCATTGTTTTTGTAGTATAAATGTAGGTCATCACATTTCTCTACTTTTAATGGTTCAAATTAGCTCAATTTTAGTATACTTAAATGAGGCGCATGTTCAAAAGGACTGGATCATAAAGCAGTCAGATAGATTGTGTGAGAGAAAGAAAATGCCACACTATGAGTGTGCAGTGACTAATGGACTAATTGGGTCTTCAAAACAATTACAGCTCTCCTCTCACTGTAATGTGTGTGTGTGTCCTGTCGCTGTGTGGAGGGTCTTTTAGATGCAGCAACTTCAAGCCTAAAGACAGGTGTGGAATGGGGTCATTCAGTCATGAGCTGATACACAATCTCTAATGTGTCACGCTCGAGCTGTATAGTGGCAGACGCAGTGACGCATTTGGAAGTGAATGATGAAAGTTGAGTGTGTGGCTTAAAATACAACCGAAGCATTCAATTGCAATACATACATAATGTGATGGTATTAAGGCTCCAAGGCTGGAAAATCTACTAAATGCATACTATGTTCAACGAATACGCGTCCTCTTTTGTGTTTGTGATGAATGAATGAATGTACACCGATCAGGCATAACATTTTGACCACCTTCCTAATATTGTGTTGGTCCCCCTTTTGTTGCCAAAACAGCCCCGACCCGTCGAGGCAGATCCTGTAAATTGCGAGGTGGGGCCTGCATAACACATCGACTTTGAGGACAAAATGTTCACTTGCTGGCTAATGTATCCCATCCACTAACAAGTGCTGTGATGAAGAGATAATCAGTGTTAGTCACTTCACCTGTCAGTGATCATAATGTTATGCCTGATGGATGCATGCATGCATGTATGGATGTATGAATGAACTTATGTATGCATTTATGGATGGATGGATGTGTACTCCTAAAAGTTGACTTCAGCATATATATGCATTTAACATGTAGTATTTTTCTTCTAGCAAAACACAAAAATATTGATGACTCTTGCTCTCATGGGCATGTCCGTTTTTTTCCTAAAGTATAGAAATATAAAGCTCACGACAATGAATGTTTGCATCTCATAAAACCATCTACTTCCAATTAGCAGTAGAAAGTAGCCAAACATGGTTTGTCGCTATGATGTGCACTAGCGTTCAATAGTTCAGGGTCAGTAAAGATGCTTTTTTTTTTTTTTTTTTTTTTTTAACTTTCATTCAGTCTGGACACATTCAATTGATCAAAAGTGACAAAGACATTTATGATGTTACAAAAGATTTCTATTTCAGATCAATTCCATTCTTTTGATCTTTCAACATTAAAGAAACCTGAAAACTGTTTTTAACATTGATAATAATATAAAATGTTCAAATCATCATGTTAGAATGATTTCTGAAGGATCATGTGACAATGAAGAGTGGAGTAATGATGCTGATTTCAGCTTTGCATCACGAGAATAAATTACACTTTAAAATATATTTAAATAGAAAACAATTATTTTAAATAGAAATAATTACTATTTTTTTATAAAATAAATGCCACTTTAGTGAGCTTAAGAGACTTCTTTCAAAAACATTTAAAAAATCTTACAGACTCTAAACTTTTGAACGGTAGTGCAGACTATAATGTAGTGGCTATTTTTATTTATTTGGCTATTTTTATTTAATAAAAGACAAGCCTTTTGTAAATGCTTAATTAGGAAATAAATCAACACAGGAAAAACTCATTTATTTTATAGTCTTTTTACAGTAATTACATGTTTAGTGTTTTCTGTGTTCACAATATAAACTGAAATTAGGTGAGAAAAATATTTGGCTATTTCTGACTCTTTTCTCACTAATTGTCCCATTTAAATTGTCTTAGTCAATCTTACCTCTTCGTATTGTATGCGGCCATTTTGAGCTGATGGCTTTGTATTCACAGAGCAGATATAAATATCTTTTGTTTGGCAGCCAAATTAGTTGACGTCAGTGTATTTTTAGACTCACTAATAGATGTTAGACATTATTTTTATTTTCTTTTTCTGTTTCCTGCAAAACTGTATTGTATCTAAATTGAAAATCCAGTTTTCACATGCAGCAATAATATCGAACATATAATGTGGCATTATTAGTATAGTGGGTGCTTCCTTACTCAAACACACAGTCACAGTCACACACCCACAACCATTGATGCAAATGGACTGGGGCAAACTCTGGATTGTTTATGTAAAAATGTTGGTAATGGACACCCAGTGGCAAAGCAAAATGCACATTGGTTTATTTACCCAGCCTGTTGTTTGCACTCATTAATCTCGTAACTTTGCAAATACACACTCATATGGTTGACTCGCATATCATCTCGCACACAGAAAACACTAATTCACTTGTGTACACGCATCACTCTAACTACACACAATAAATGAAAGGTCATTGTGATCTCCGCGGTTCCAGAGACAGACACACATTTGAACACCCTGTGCAAAAGACCTGTTATCTCAAGGCTAAGATGTCGAGATTACCTTAAAATGATCATTTACATCTTCTCAAACCCATACTACTTTCTTTGGACCCGAGAAGCTGCTATGACATCAGTCATGAAATCACAACCATTACAAACTGTTCTCAGATCCTCTGCCATGACCAGCTGGTCTCGCTTTCTGTCCTGTGCTCACAAAGCAGCTGAGTCAGAGAACACTGGGTATCTAAATATATCGTGACACACACACACACACACACACACACACACACACACACACACACACACACACACACACACACACACACACACACACACACACACACAGCCCCTACAGACCTTTATATCCGCCTCTCACTGCCACCTCCGCTGCTGACCTACTGCCTGTTTAATCAATGATTTATTGCCTGATCTGATTATGATAAAATATTGTGGGGCATCAGAAGAAATGGCTCAAACATTTTCTTGGTTTAGTCATTTTTATATTTCCCCAACTCGCTCAATCATTTACTCGCCCTCATGTCAATCCAAACCCATAAGACTTTCGTTGATCTTGATTAGCGGCCCTATTTTAATGATCTGAGTGCATGGTCTAAACCGCAAGTGCACTTAGGGCATGTCCAAATCCACTTTTGCTAGTTTAACATTGGGGAAAATGGTTGGCGTGCCAGGCGCATGGTCTAAAAGGGTTGCCCCTATTCTCCTAACGAGTAATGGTCTGAGTCTCATTTCCCATTCCCTTTAAAAGCCAGGTGCACTTGTACCATGGCAGATTCGCTATTCACATGGCGGAATTTGCGAGCGGAAAAACTGAATGAGTGCGGAATTAGCAATCTAGCAAGGAAATGAATCGTGAACCAGGTTAAAGTGCGCGAGCAGACCATCAACGGGACAAGCCGGATTCCACCAAAGCTCCCTGAGCATTTTAATCAATATAATATAAAAATATAAAAAAATTGTGTGCTGCTGCACGTCACTGTATGTGTAATAAGCAGTGTACGCAAATTGTGCACCCGCCTATAGACGCATATTACTACCACACTCTTTAAATAATAAAAAATACAGTCGTTTTCAGTTGCCTCAAAATAGAAACGCATCAACAATGCGCCTGAACACACCTCGTTTTCATACCTGCACGCCCATGGGCGAACAGATGTGCGCAAATGCATTAGCTATTTAAACAACGTGGCACAGAGCGTGAAAATTATATCTGCGTCAGGCTGAAACTAGCAAAAAACATTTGTGCCGCATTGCGCCGGGTGTATGATAGGACCCTTGGTGTGACATCAGTAGCAAACGGCCAATCACAAGCTGTGGAACAGTGAAACTGCTATTCACTTCTCACAAGTAGGGAAGGGGCCACGATAATATCACGATAATACACGATAATATCGCAATACAGCAATTCTGCGATAATTAATATATTGCTAGACAATCCTATAATGATACACAATCTAACTATGAAAACAAAATGCCTGTGAAAAGATTAAGTGCAGGTTTTCCAGACTTAGGACTTAAACGTGGCTGGGGCATCTATTATTTTACTCACACTTCTGTCTGCCATCCCGATAAAAAAGCTATTTTTCTTAGGCTAGTGAACTTATGTTCACGTTTCCCTCATTCATGTGAGTGGCACCTCAAAGATCCAAGAAGTAGCGACGCTGGGAGCAGGGAAATCTATTTAGAGCACCTTATTTTATTAATTAAAATATTGATATTTGGTGCCAGCATATCGATATATTTCCCTATCGATATTTTGTTTTTAAACAAATTTACACAGCAAGAAGAAAAGAGCCATCTATGAAACAGGGCAGCTTTAAATAGTTTAAATAGTTGATATAGGTATAGAGAAAATGTAACATTTAAGCTCACATTGGTCATTTTTTTATAGCTTTATTGATTCTAAAGCTTATTTATATTACCTTTATATATTTATATGCATTTAAACTAAGTGCTTAATAATAATTGATACACTAAAATTGTACATGTGTAATGGATTACAGGTATAATTATTACATAAATATCTAAATCATTCACAATTATTGTTATTATTATTATTATTATTATTATTATAAATGTATATGCATGTTTTGGCTTACATATAATTTGCTAAATAGTGACCTTTAATTTGGAGTAGAAATGGGGAGTATCTTCAATGTCATCAGACGTGTCACTTTGCTCACAGTTGATTGGTTCAATTTTGGTTTGAGATCTAAAGGTTAGCCGTGGAGCGTAAGTTACTATGGTGATGAACAATGCTAAAAGCCAAACCACTTTCATGGTGCCTAAAACCCAAGGTTGGTGCAAACTAAACTGAAACGTACCTGGCTAGCCACCTAAACTGGCTTCATGGTATTGGCCCCATGTCTCTTCAGAAGACTTTGATTAAACCGCTTATTTCATATGGATTAGTTTTACAGTGTTTTATGACCAAATTGAGTGATTGAGTAATGACAGAATATTAATTTCTGGTTGAACACTAAATTGAATGATGACTTCTGTTCTTCACACAAAGCTATCGTATGACTTCAGAAGACTTATTGTGCCCTGTTTGAAAGCTTAAAAGCCTCATTATTAATATTTGGGCAACAATCCCGCAAACACTAAGATGGGTGGGGAATGAAGCTGTCTTTGGCCGGGCATACAGCTAGGTAGAGCTCACATTGGTCAAGCTGGTCTAACCGCTTTTACTATTGGTCTCTTTTCAGGGATGACAGCAGTATCTTTGATGGGTTGATGGAAGAAGATGAGAAGGACAAAGCAAAAAGGTGTTTAGACCAACAAAACATCATGATTATGATTGCTCAATGGAAATTTCTTTCTCTTACCCAAGACAAACTTCTATAATGAGTCAACCCTTCATTCCATTATCTCATGCAAGAGTGGTTTAAACATGATTCATTACACTAGAGTATTGTATAGACAAGTCCTTTTTCATGGTAGTATATCCAAAGTGATTTTTCACCAGGAATAGAAACTTAAGTGTGACCTAGTTATAAGTGTTTAAACCTGAGTGCACAGATTCACCCTCATCTTCTGTATATAATCACAGAACCGTAAAACCGCTTCTCTCAGCATTGCAAGATTTTTCTCAGATTAGAAAGTGTCCTATTTATTACTTTTAGAATTGAAGATGATTAATAGGTAGCTCAACTGTGGCTCTGAAAACTTCTGAAATTGTGATTATCTTCTTATATCAAAGTCAACGATTGGTTTCCACTGTGGAATTTTCCACCTCTTGTTCTTCCACCAACAGAGTATCTAGGAACAAGTCAGAGAAGAAGAGGCGAGACCAGTTCAATGTGCTCATCAAGGAACTGGGCACTATGTTGCCGGGCAACACCCGCAAGATGGACAAGTCTACCATCCTACAAAAGAGCATCGACTTCCTGCGCAAGCACAAAGGTTTCTGTAGCGCCATACCAATTATTAGTAACCATATATTTTTAGATCTCAATTAGTCATGTGTTTTAGACCAGTTATCTTTTTGAAAATGAAAGTCAATTTATTTAACTACTTCAGAAAACTTTTTTTTTTTTTTTTCTTCATATTTTCAATCAATAATGTATCCAAGATTTTTAACATCCAACTTTTTCTGTGTAATTGTTTAGTTGATTTAAGTTGATCTCACAAGCCAGACTAGTTACTATCGATGTATTCTGGCCAAGAAGCGCCCACTTAGACAGGAAGGAGCTGTCCGATGACTTGCAAAACCTCCACCACAGTTTGCTTTTCTCACTCAACATGTAGGAGTAGATATTTCTGATATAGTTTTATTGATAGACAATAGTCTGCATACAATCATTAGTCTGCATATGACAAATTGAAATATTAGTGCAGCAGTAAAAGCAAAAGATTGAAGAGACGCCACCAAAGAAATTAGGACATCTTTTAGCTGTTCCTGTCCTTCCTCAAGTGAAAGGATTGCTTTTGGTATCATTTTTGAAAGAGGTGTGTACGTCAGAGATTGAACAGTGCAATTCTAAAATCTTTTAGAAAACTAAACCTATTACCAAATAAATCAATACAATTATTCTAATATAAATGATAAAATATATTTAAAAGTTATTAATAAGATAAAAATGAGAATGATACAGTGCACTCCACTAATATTGGCACTGTTGGTAAATATGAGCAAAGGCGGCTGTGAAAATAAATCTGCATTGTTTATCTCTTTGCTCTTTCATTAAAAAAATTCACAAAATTCTAACCTTTCATTGAAGTAAAACAATTGAAGGTGGGGGAAATCTCATTTTGAAATGAATGTTTTTCTCCAATACATGTTGCCCACAATTATTGGCACCCCTAGAAATATCTCTGGAGTATATTCCCATTCATATGTTTTTTTAGCACACCAGGGTGACTAGGAACATGAAACTGTACAGCCATGACTTCCTGTTCCACAGGAGTATAAATATAAGAAAACACAAAGCCCAACATGAGTCTTGGGATCAGAAAGCCTAAAAAAATGTATCAAACAGCACCTATAGAAAAATCCTCCTCACTCATTCAAAAACAAACTCCAGCATATTCAGCTGTCAGACACGACTGGAGCTTCAGACGGGACCTGGTTCTGTGGTCAGATCAAACTATAAAAAGAGCTTTTTGACAGCGAATCCACCAGATGGATTTGGAGCAAACAGGGATAAAAAGCACCCCATGCCCACGGTTAAATATACAGCTGGATCTTTAATGTTGTGGGCATATTTATTTTTATTTTTTTGCTGGAGGTCCTGGACATCGTGTTCAGATTCATGGTATCATGGATTCTAGCAAATACCAACAGATACAAATCAAAACCTGACGCTTCTGCTAGAAATCTGATAATGGGCCGTGGTTGGATCTTCCATCAGGACAACGATCCAAAACAAACATCAAAATCAACACAAAAATGTGTGACTGAGCACAAAATGAAGCTTCTGCCATGGCCGTCCCAGTCCCCTGACCTGAACCCTATAGAGAATGAGTGATGACCTGAAGAGAAGAGCTGGGAATCTGAAGGATCTGGAGAGATTCTGGATGAAGGAATGGGCTCTGATCTCCAAACTCATCAGGCATTACAGAAGAAGACTAAGAGCTGTTTCCTTGGGGAAAGGATGTTGCAATAATTGGGTGCCAACGTGAACTAGAGAAAAACATTTTCCCCCCACTTTCAAATGTTTTACTTCAATGAAAGGTAATTTTGTGAATTTTTCTGAATGAAAGATGAAAAGGATCAACAATGCAGATTTATTTTCACAGCCGCCTTTGCTCATATTTACCAAGTGTGCCAATATTAGTGGAGGGAACTGTATGTACCCTTAAAACTGACAAAACTCATATTTTAAAATGTGAAGCAAAATCAACATTAAAATAACTAATCAATTTTCAAAGGGCGCTAATATTGATAAGTACGTGATTATTACGTTCTGTGAGTTTATTCTGTTATATATAAAGTAAACATTTTATAATTAATCAGACATTTAGTTTATTAAACTGATGAAATGAAGCTTGTATTGTACAGTTCATCCTCCTGGATTTGAAACCGAACCCTTATTGTTTGTATATTTTCTTACCATCAGAAATTGCTGCGCAGTCGGAGTCAAGTGAAATCCGTCAGGACTGGAAGCCGCCCTTCCTTAGCAATGAGGAGTTCACACAGCTGATGCTGGAGGTGAGGACTTCCTCTCACTGGCACAAACATGCATACACGCACACTCATGTGTATTCATTCAGTAAATGCTAAAACTACAGAATTATGCTTTATTCTTTTAGGCACTAGATGGCTTCTTTCTGGCCATCATGACGGACGGCAACATAATCTATGTCTCAGAAAGTGTTACGTCTTTATTAGAACATCTACCTGTGAGTATTTATTTGATCAAAAATACTGTAAAAATGTTATTACAATTAAACAAAATGTAACTTATTCCTGTGATGCAAAGCTGAATTTTCAGCCTCATTACTCCAGTCTTCATTGTCACGATCCTTCAGAAATCATTCAAATACGATGAGTCGCTGAAGAAATATTTCTTATTATCAGTGTTGAGTTGTGCTGCTTAATATTTATGTGTAAACCATGATACATTTTTTAGGATGCTTTGGTATATAGAGAACATTTATTTGAAATAGATTTTTTTGTAACATTTATATGTAAATGGGCAGTGGCACAATGCAGCAACTGTCCATCACCTTGATACAGTTATGAATACAATGCTTGATACAGAATGTTTACTAGAAAAAATAACTCTGCCTCCAGCAATTCAAACACTGTCTGTGTGAACGCAGCTTTACCGTATAAATATGAGCGATACTGACAAAGTCTGTTGTTGTGTTTTCAGTCTGATCTTGTGGATCAGAATCTGTTGAATTTCCTTCCACTTGGTGAACATTCAGAGGTGTATAAAGCCCTGTCCACACACATGCTGGAAGGAGAGACCCTCACCCCAGATTACCTAAAGAGTAAGAATCACTCTCATACATGTTTATCCATCTCCTCATGACCAAATAATTTCTTTCATTCTCATTCTGTTTCCTCTGGTGTCTCTCGCTCTGTTATTGTCTTATTTTTTGTGAAAACTGATCACTAGACTAGAGCTCATGCTGTTTTCTTGTTTTTGTTTTGTTTTCTTTGCTTCCCTGCAGCAAAGAACCAGTTAGAGTTCTGTTGCCACATGCTCCGGGGCACGATCGACCCAAAAGAGCCGCCCGTTTATGAGTATGTCAAGTTCATCGGAAACTTTAAGTCCCTCAACACTGGTGAGTGTCAGAACGAGCACCCCCGGCATCAGCCGAGTCTTTCATATGGATCCATTTATTGAATTACCCAGCCAAGTGCTTGATTGCTTCTTATGAAAGTAGATGGAGCAAAGATCATTATTTCAATAGGAAGTGTTGTGAAGCCAGTGTGCCAGAGAAACAGGCTTCTGACCCAGATTTTAAGACAGAAAGTTGACCGTTTGTGGCTAGAGGTGAAGTATGTAATTTGACTGGTGTCAGTAAACATAATTACAAAAATCATGTTGTTGTTGTTGTTGTTGTTTTTGTTGTTCTTGAAAACAGATCAAGCTCACCCCAAACTCTCAACATTGGCGGAGTCAATATTGGTTGGGATAATCAAACATGAGCGATGTTTTTCCCCACAGAGCCACAGCGTTTAAACTTTTTCCCCTGGGGAATTGACCTACACATAGACTTAATTATAGTTGATAGGGGTATTTAAACATTTAAAAAATTACATCACTTTTAGGATGTACTTTATAAATACAGTAAGCAGTTCTGTCGATTAAATTACTGATAAATATTTTGTTTATTGATGATGTTTTTTTAATTTATTTCAGCAACAATAAAGATAAGACAAAAAATATAATTCACAATAACAATAAAAACATTTTAATTACATTTTAAAAGTAGATCTTACTTGCACTATATTGCCAAAAGTATTGGGACACTCCTCCAAATCATTGAATTCAGGTGTTCCAAACACTTCTATGGCCACAGGTGTATAAAATCAAGCTGATAGGCATGCAGATGCTTTTACAAACATTTGTGAAAGAATGGGTCGCTCTCAGGAGCTCAGTGAATTCAAGCATGGTACCGTGATAGGTTGCCACCTGTGCAATAAGTCCATTTGTGAAATTTCCTCACTACTAAATATTCCACGGTCAGCTGTTAGTAGTATTATAACGATTGGGAACAACAGCAACTCAGTCACAAAGTGGTAGGCCCCGTAAAATCACAGAGCGGGGTCAGCGCATGCTGAGGCACACAGTGCACAGAAGTCACCAACTTTCTGCAGAGTCAATAGCTACAGACCTCCAAACTTCATGTGGCCTTCAGATGAGCTCAAGAACAGAGCGTAGAGAGCTTCATGGAATGGGTTTCCATGGCCGAGCAGCTCATCCAAGCCTTACATCACCAAGTGCAATGCAAAGCGTTGGATGCAGTGGTGTAAAGCACACCACCACTGGACTCTAGAGCAGTGGAGACGTGTTCTCTGGAGTGACCAATCACGCTTCAAAAGTCTGGGTTTGGCGGTTGCCAGGAGAATGGTACTTGCCTGACTGCATTGTGCCAAGTGTAAAGTTTGGTGGAGGGGGGATTGTGGTGTGGGGTTGTTTTTCAGGGGTTGGGCTTGGCCCCTTAGTTCCAGTGAAAGGAACTCTTCAGCATTAACGCTTCAGCATACCAAGACATTTTGGACAATTTCATGCTCACATCTTTGTGTGAACAGTTTGGGGATGGCCCCTTCTTGTTCCAACATGCCTGCGCACCAGTGCACAAAGCAAGATCCATAAAGACATGGATGAGTGAGTTTGGTGTGGAGGAACTTGACTGGCCTGCACAGAGTCCTGACCTCAACCCGATAGAACACCTTTGGGATGAATTAGAGCGGAGACTGCGATCCAGGCCTTCTCGTCCAACATCAGTGCCTGACCTCACAAATGCGCTTCTAGAAGAGTGGTCAAAAATTGTTAAAAAGCTGTTATATCTGCAAAGGGTGGGCCAACTCCATATTAAACCCTACGGATTAAGAATGGGATGTCTTTAAAGTTCATGTGCATGTAAAGGCAGGCGTCCCAAAACTTTTAGCAATATAATGTATATAAGGATACTAGTTAAATGCTATTATTTCAGGAGTTCAGATATTCATATTATATGTTAAAAAATACTTTATATGCTTAATATGCTTTATATGCTTGACTAGTTAATAAATGTTTAAAAAAATTAATAATGGAAAAAGTGTCATATTTTTTACTAAAATATTATTTTTGTGGATTAGGATCCTTCAGAAATGGTTCTAATTGACTGATTTGCTGCTCAAGACACATTTCTTATCAATGTTGAAAAAGTTTCATACAATTCTGATACTTTTTTATTTTAATTTGGTTAAAATTAACATTTTTGTAACATCATAAATGTCTTTATGAAAAGAAAAAACTTATTTGTTAAAGTATTATTTTCTTCAAAATTTCTTAAAACAATATCATACTGCCCCCAAACATTTGAATGGTAACTTCTCTTAGAGATACCATGACAGTTTTGTGTGTGTGTGTGTGTGTGTGTGTGTGTGTGTGTGTGTGTGTGTGTGTGTGTGTGTGTGTGTACATTTGCCATTTTAGTGAGAGTTAAATTAAAGAATATGACAATGAAATATTGAATAAATTTAACAGAGATTTTTATCAAAAAAACATTGACCTGTTCAAATAAACATTGAAGGAGCTTGCTGTTTTAAACACAAAAAGTGTTTTAGATGTTTCCTCGCAGGGGCTGCCCCCTAGTGGTAGGCTGAAGAAAATAAGCTTATTGTTCATCATTTCTCTTTAAAAAGAACTTCTATTTATGAAGATTTGCTTGTCTTTTTGTCTTTAGTTCCTAACTCAACACGTAATGGCTTTGAGGGAGTGATCCAGCGATCACTAAGGCCCGCGTTTGAAGACAGAGTGTGTTTCATAGCAACTGTGAGGTTAGCCAAACCTCAGTTTATCAAGGTAGGTTGAGCCAAAGCCGACTTGGCACCTTCTCATTGGTTCTGTGATTTCTAACGTTTGCCTGACAGACAGTGACAACCTCAGTGAGATCTGCTGTGTACATGTTCATCATGATAAAGGATGAGTGTGTGTGTGGGTGTGTTGATAGACACTGTACATGTTTGCGCAAGAATTAGCTTTGTTTTTGAAGACACTGATAAATGACCAGCATACAAAACTCTCAGTGTGAGAAGTAGGTCACTTGGTTTCTGTTCTCTTTTTTTTTTTTTTTTTTTTGACATGCTCATAAGTTCGAATGGTCCTGTTTATAATCTTTGTTTCAACAGGAAATGTGTACTGTAGAAGAGCCCAATGAGGAATTCACCTCCAGACACAGTTTAGAGTGGAAATTCCTCTTCTTGGACCACAGGTACAAACCTCATCTGTTCTCACGACTGGTTTTGTGTTGCTATGAGCTCATTGTCAAGCGCACGCATCACCTTCCCTCTCCAGTAAACCTAAAGAGTACTCTGCTAGTTTGTTCATGCCTTAAAATAGCTTGAATGTAACTCTACACCCTTGCTTCATTTAGTATACGCGGATCCATGAATATGCAAATGAGTCCCGCCTCCACTCACTTACACCAGCTCAGAGACTCACTCGGTCTCGTAAACTATTACTGAAGTTACTGTTGGAAACGCTGCACAGAAGTATCACTCTTTACAGTGTAGAACACATAACAGTAATTAATATGATTAGTTATCAAACAGCTAATGATGTGTTGCTAAAGTTACACAAACCATGTTCCTGTTCGCCATCTCAGTCTGCCTTCTGAAAATCAGCACCCTTAGAAACGCTTTGAACAAATTAGAACATCAGTGGAGAAAGGCATATAGTTCATCATAACATCATGATATACATCATATACATAATTCACCCACTATTTATTGCTAAATTTACCCGGTTTTTCATATCAACAGAAAAATATACCATGATAACCTGGCTTCTCTTGAGACTCCCCTGCTTCGCAGCATAGTAATGATGATACGTTGACGTGAATGGTTATAGTTTGTGAATCACCAGCGATTTCCAAACGACACCATATTTTCGAGAGTCTTTTTTTATACTGCATTTTGATTTTGCACAGATAATGTAGTGTGTAAGATGACATTTATTTAAATGAATGAATTATAGCAGTTATTTGAATTGTTTAAACTGTGAGAGAAGGAGAGAGCGAGATGAGAGATGCGTGTGTGAATTACTCTATTCAGCGTCTCCCTCTATTACTCAGTAAGCAATAGCGTCATTTCACCGTCTCGGTTAACTATAGACCCGATATAGTCCAGCTATGAGTAACCCACTTCTAGCCAAAATAACCTTGAATTTGGTTGCATGTCGTTTTTGCCAAAATATCTTGTGAGATGTATGATGTTCCATCATGTAAGCAAAGTCAACAGTGATTACAAGGTGTTTGGTTTCATTTCTTTGACATGTTCATGTTCTAGATGACTAGTCTATTCTTAGGCTATGGTTAGACGTCTATTATATTTTCACAGAATTTTGCCTTGTTTTAGCCTAGACGTCAGGGCCGTGTTTGGACCGTTATTAGACTTTAAAACGCAAATTTGCTGGGTAACAACGAAGCTATGAGGTTATTTACTTCAAAACCAGCGATGTAGCGATTCAGTTGCAAAGCTATTTTATTAATAAAAGTTGTGGGGCTGTGCTGATAACAAGTTTCTGTGCTCCTGCGTGTGTGCGTGTGCGCGTGTGCGTGCAGAGTGATCTCAGAGTGACGTTTGCAAGTGTGTGTGCTTTAATGAAAACAGTGCATTTAGAACATGATTAAACTGACTTAGAACTACCTGTGCATTAAACGGTTTTATTGCACACCTTCCAGCCAAATTAAAATCTAGTGTTCAGACAGACCATATAAGATATTTTTAATTCACCCTATAGACAACTGTTTGCTTCCTTTGAAGAACCAGGTTTCACACCATTTTGGAAAACCTTCAAATATGAGGTACCCCATTTTATGTAGCCTAATTTTGATTTCGAAATTATTAAAATCATAAAACTCCATGGGCATTTTTATAAAGAATGTAAATTTTTCCAGTAATGCCAAGCTCTAAAATAATAGAAATGGTGAGTACACAATATTTTTTATAAATAAATCTTTATGAATAAATGAAATCACTGTCCATGTGCAGCCCAGTTTTTGTGTCTGTGCGGGCAGCGCATATGCGAGTGACTTGTGCTTGAGTCCACTAGCTGAACATATCTTTCCACGCTCACGGCCAAAGGAGTATACTTTGAAAGGCTCGCACACAGTTGAGACGGAGAGAAACACTGAAAATCAAGTATACCCAGGCCTTGATTCTCCCCTTGAGATTCTTCTGAGTTTTTGAGGGTGTGTTTATTGTACATGCTTGCATTTTGTTCGTGTACAGTATGTCTCAGAGTTATCAATAGCTCACATTCATCCCACAGGCTCAAAGGCTTGTACATCTGGAATAGCATGAACATAATTTTCTCTATAAAATCCAGTACTGTTATGCTTGGAAAGGTTTATACTGAACTTAGACAAGTTGTTTTGGAAAAATCGCTGCTGGCGCTGCTGCTACTCTATATATAGTTCAAATCAAGGATTCAGTGTAATCGGCACAGATGCTAGATATTAAAGCGATTGAATAAGATTTTCCACATTATCAGTTGTTTAGCAGAAGCTAGTAGCATCTGACATCTTGACATTTCTAGTCAAAAAGCACAACTTGGCTTTTATGCTTTTTATTGTTATACTTTATTTCATAAAAGACGACACTGGTAATGTTTTTTTTTTTTTTTTTAAGATGGGGTGTCAGTATAATCTCAAAACATATCGCTGCATAAATTATAATAAAGTATAATGTTTAAAACTTATGAAAATGATTACATTACATTCATGAACTACATGAACGAACACAAATACATTTAAATGTAAATGAATAACTTCATAAAATCAGCACATTTAAACGGCTCCTTTAAGGTATGAGCTTTGACCTTTTAAAATAATTTTACAATAATAATTTTATATTTAACTCAACATGTTTTTAACATTGATATCAGGGTCCAGGGAATTCATTAGCAAGGGCATTAATTAAACTTTTGTTAGTCTTGTTAGACTTTCCACTAATGTTTAACCTGGAAAAAATGTAAATAATTCAATGTCATAGAAGTGGTACTGTATACCGGATGAAGCACACAAGAGTGTTTTTAGGCACTTGACAAATTCAAATAATTTTGAAGGATTTTTTTGTGTTGTTGAAATGTGCAAAACACAAAAGAGTCAAACAGTTTAATATTATTTAACAAGCTGTTTGGTTATAGAATCATTTCTTTTATATAGAGTTTCTTGCCTATTTGTCGTCATATTTTGAGAATGACCCTACCGAATACATGCAAGCAGATGATGTGAAGTTGCATGTGTTATGTTTTACAGGGCTCCCCCCATCATAGGTTACCTACCCTTTGAGGTTCTGGGTACTTCAGGGTACGACTACTATCACGTGGATGACCTGGAGACTCTGGCCAAGTGCCATGAACACTGTGAGTTGAACTGCTATTTGTATTTGTGTGTACTTGACTGTGTCCCCCCACTACCAAAGTTTAAAATGTATGAATGAATGACATTGTTTTGACTTTTTAACTATAGCCCCTTTCACACATACAAATTACCAGTAAAAGATCATGTGTGAACAGGACCTTTTAAAAAATACCAGTAAATTGGTTCTGGCAATTTACCAGTAAGGGAAGTTTTGTAACATTACCCGTAAATTACCGGTAATATGCTCTGTTTGAATGCAAATTGAAGATTACCGGTATATTCACATGAAATCAGAACACGATGACGTAAGACGTCTGCTTTGGGCCAATCATAAAGACTTATGAAGATGACGTAATTACTCCATGCTGTTTACAGTAAGGTTTTTAATTTTTAAATGATATAAATGATCATCTTTGACCGTTGCGCCACATCTCTCAGCTTTTTCAATGTGTCGCACTCGAGACTCAGCCTTAAAGTTCTGTAAAGTCATTCTGGTAATTTTACTGGTATTGCTGTGTGAAAGGGGCTAATAAGACTCTCTCTCTCTCTCTCTCTCTCTCTCTCTCTCTCTCTCTCTCTCTCTCTCTCTCTCTCTCTCTCTCTCTCTCTCTCGCTCTCTCTCTCGCTCTCTCTCTCTCTCTCTCTCTCTCTCTCTCTCTCTCTCTGCTCTCTCTCGCTCTCTCTCTCTCTCTCTCTCTCTCTCTCTCTCTCTCGCTCTCTCTCTCTCGCTCTCTCTCTCGCTCTCGCGCTCTCTCTCTCTCTCTCTCTCTCTCTCTGCTCTCTCTCTCTCTCTACCTCTTCTCTCTCTCTCTCTCTCTGCGCAGTGATGCAGTATGGTAAGGGCAAGTCTTGCTATTACCGTTTTCTGACTAAAGGCCAGCAGTGGATCTGGCTTCAGACTCATTACTATATCACCTACCACCAGTGGAACTCACGGCCGGAGTTCATCGTCTGCACACACACTGTGGTCAGGTGAGACTGTCATGTAAAGTTTGATTGGATCAACTACTAACAATATAGAAACAACTGTCATTTTGTGGTTTTACACTGAATCCTAACCCAGACACAACACAATTGTTTTTTGTCTCAGTTATGCTGAAGTGAGGGCTGAACAGCGCAGGGAGCTGGGCATTGAGGAATCGCCTCCTGAGATCTCAGCAGACAAGGTGAGACATTTACTGAATTCAGTTCTGAATCCCCATTCAGCCACCAAATATAACAGGCAAATATATAAAATATAAACCAATTATTTAATGTAATTATTTCATTTTAATTGATATAATACATTTATTTTGCTTCTGTTTTATTCATTATTTATTTAATTCTAAATTCCCATTCATCCACCAAATGTAGCAGAGAAATATGTCAAATAATATTAATTAAATATATTTATACAAATTTCCATTTATATATTTAATTTAGGCCTGGTTTCACAGACAGGGCTTAGATTAAGCCAGGATTAGGCCTTAGTTCAGTTAGGGACGCTTTTATTTAGAAAAAACATGACTGGTGTGCATCTTTTAAGATGGTGTGCATCTTTGAGAAAACAAAAGCACATTCACATAGTTTTTTAAGCTGTATGTCCGGGGTTGATCTATTAAATCATTATTTTATTTAACATTTTAAACATTCATATAAATTGAATACATTTATTCATATTTACAAATTTTATTCATTCTTTAATCAATTTTAACAGGCAAATGTGTAAAATAGCAAGTTTATTAACACAAATGTGTGTGCTGTGTGTGTGTATAATGTGTGTGTATGGTGTGTATATATATATATATATATGTAATCATATGTATGTATGTATTTAATATATTTATAATATATGTATATAAATTGTATGTATATGTGTATTTATATATATATATATATAATGTATTGTATATATCATTGTTTAATCAATATATATATATATATATATATATATATATATATATATATATATATATATATATATATATACATATGTGTGTGTGTGTATATATATATATGTATATATATATGTATGTATGTATGTATATATATATATATATATATATATATATATATATATATATATATATATATATATATATATATATATATATATATATATATATATATATATATATATATATATATATATATATATATATATATATATATATATATATATATATATATATATATATATATATATATATATATATATATATATATATATATATATATATATATGTATATATATGTATATATGTGTGTATGTGTAATATAAACTTGCTATTTTACAATTTATATAGATTGTTTTTCCCCATAGTTATTTTCTGTAGTAATCAACATTCCACATGTTGTTCCATGTTGTTGATTAGTTCACCCAAAAATGAAAATTCTGTCATTAACTATTCTCATGTTGTTCCAAACCCATAAGACCTTCGTTCATCTTCAGAACTCAAATTAAGATATGTTTGATGAAATCCGAGAGCTCTCTGACCCCTCCATAGACAGCAATTTAAGCCACAGATTGGCCAGCTCCTGCGTCAGCATCACACGCATGTGCCGTGGTGTTCACGGGAACAGCGTCAGCCAATACAGAGAACCAGGAAGCGCTGCACTGCGGTTACAATGTAAACTGCGTAGGAGACTGACACAGAAGAGAAGAAATTGTTAAATAAAGTTATTATTTTTGTTTGTTTTTTTGCACACAAAAAGTATAATTATCGCTTCATAAAATTAAGGTTGAACTACTGGAGTCACATGGACTATTATCTGGGCCTTGAAAGTGTTCATTAAATTGCTGCCTATGGAGGGGTCAGAAAGCTCTCGGACTTCATCAAAAATATCTTCATTTGTGTTCCGAAGATTTGGAATGACATGAGGGTGAGTAATTAATGACAGAATCTTTTGGGGTGAACTAACCCAGAACAATCCTTCTCTGTTTAACTCTGCTCAGTCTCAAGACTCCGGCTCTGAGTCCCAATTGAACACCTCCAGCCTGAAGGAGGCACTAGAGCGATTCGATCGCAGCCGCACACCCTCTGCCTCATCACGGAGCTCCCGCAAGTCCTCCTCACACACCGCCGTCTCGGACCCCACATGTACGTATTCCATACCAAAGAGAGTCAGCAGTGGTGGTAAGCAACACAGCCACTGCATGTTAAGATGTTTGCACATATTTTACACTGACCCATGTATGTTTGTGTGTCTGTAGCCACACAGACAAAGCTGCAGACAGACCATAGCACACCACCACGCCAATCAGTGTCAGCCATTGAGATGACATCACAGCGGAGGTCCTCCATTAGCAGTCAGGTTGGTACATGTCGTCATCATCAGTCAACACACAACCATTTTAACATTGAAATAAACTAAAATTTAGGATTAAAAAAAGTTAAAAGAAAAACATAACATAAAATGGAATTGTCCACTATATGTATATGTGCGTGTTTTGACCTTGTGTGTCGTCCCTCTTCAGTCGATGAGTTCTCAGAACACAGGACAGACAATGGCAACATCTCTTGTGTCTCAGCCTCAGCAGCCTCAACCACTTCAGCCCACTGTGCAGGTAATTCAACATCCATATTACTGCATTCACTAGTAGCACTCTTGCAAATTAGTGTTCGACTGATATGGGTGCCACTAGTGTGAACACAGTGATCGATGAATGGTTATATCTGATGAACATCTGACACATGTAATCAATGAGTTGTACATTATTCTTTGCTTGTCCACTGACCCAGAGAAAGGGACTGACTAAACCGTTGTCATTTGAATGAATGAAACTGCTACTCAAACCACTTTTGGAATCGAAACAGGGAATCTGAAAGAAGAAATTCTTATTTTAAATTGTAATATGTATATGTTCTATTTTTATATACATAAATAATATGGAAACTGTACTATATATATTTAAGAACATTTATTATTATAAATTAAACTACTATTTTGATTAGTTTTTGAAAGAAGTCTCTTATGCTCACCAATGCTGCATTTATATTATGTAGAGCTGAATTTTCAGCATCATTACTCCAATCTTCAGTGTCACGTGATCTTTCAGAAATCATTCTGATATGATGATTTTGTGCTCAAGAAACATTTATGATTATTATCAATATTGAACATCAACAGTTGTGTACAATTTTTTCAGGATTATTTCATGAATAGAAAGTTCAAAAGAACAGCATTTATCTGAAATAGAAAGCTTTTGTAACATTGTACTGCCATTCAAAAGTTTTGGGTTGGTAAGATTTTAACTTTAAGAACTTAAAGAAATTAATACATTTATTCAGCAAGGATGCATTAATTTGAACAAGTGACAGTACAGATATTTTATAATGTTGCAAAGGCTTTAGATTTCAGATACATTTCTATTCATTAAATAATCCTGAAAACATGGATGATAATCATAAATGTTTCTTGAGCAGCAAATCATAATATTAGAATGATTTCTGAAGGATCATGTGACACTGAAGATTGGAGTAATGATGCTGAAAATTCAGCTTTGAATCACAGAAATAAATTGGTGAGCATAAGAGACTTCTTTCAAGAGCAATCAAATGCATGTGTGTGTATTTATATACACATAATAATTATACACTGTGCACACACATATTATGTAAACTGTATTGTGCTGGTAGTGTTAACTCTTGAGGCCCACTGAAAATATTATACCTGGTGCTGTCCATTGTTTTTTAGCCAGTGATCCAGTTTTCTACACAGATGGATGCAATGCAGCATCTTAAGGAGCAGCTGGAACAGCGAACACGCATGATTGAGGCCAACATCCAGAGACAACAAGAGGAACTGCGGCAAATCCAGGATGAGCTGCAGAGGGTTCAAGGGCAGGGCTTGCAGGTGAGCGTGTCCCCTAGCTTTTGTTTAAATATACACTCTCTGCCTCAAATTGACACCCTTGTGTTTGGGTATGTAGATGTTCCTGCAGCCAGGTGGCGGCGCTCTCAACCTCGGCTCAGTACAGCTGACGCAGGGATCGTCCGTGCAGCAAGGGGGCGCTCTGTCCATGCAGGGGGCGGTGGTGCCTGCGGGGAGCCTGCAAAGTGGCCTGCAATCCACACATACAGGGACACAACACAATGTCACACAGCATCCTCAGCAAGCTCCGCCACAGCAACAGAACCTTCTCAGAGATCAGAGCTCCACCCTAACTCAGGTGACAGAGAAAACTAGTGCTGCATGCTTTGACAGCTTCACTTTTCTATGAAACATGGACAGAGACGTTGTTAAAAAAAAAAAAGAAAAAAAAAAAAGAAAGTGCACTAGACATTCACATAGATCATGAGAACATTCATCAAAACAATATGACTTTAAACATAAAATGTAAGTTTTAATTTTACCATAATTGAAATCCTTTAGGTAATTTGTATATGTACAAGTTTGTTAAATTCTATATTCAGAATATTTAAATGGACATAGATAAATCCTGCTTTTAAACATAATGAATAAAAAAAAAAAAAATAAATAAAAATGACAAAAGCACATAACCAATTTATTACAAATTAAACCATAATTAACCCTCTGGTACTGTTAGGTGTGTCAGTCAAAAATGACAGATTGTACTATATTTTAGTTTGATATTTTTATTTAAAAAAATTTATATTTAGTATTTTTACGGTATTTTAATATACAAAATATTTATGCAGTAGTCATTATCTGTTTATTCACTTTTTGAGCATGGACCTAAAAATTCAATTTCCAACTTGAATGGTCATAAATCTTGAATTCTTATGAGCACAGAATGAAATTTGGTCTATTTTTAAAGACACTTCAAGTAAACTTGAAAAAAGTTGAAAAATAGCACAAAAATAGTATTTTCAGTTTTTATATGAAATGCATATTTTTCAAAAGATGTTTTACTCCAAAATTATGAGAAAATCACACTAGTTGTGTTACAAATTGGAGCTTGATGTCTCAAAAATGAGCTTTCAGTAAAATTTAGTTTGAGCACAGTTCTGAAAGTTTCCACTAGATGACATTAGTCTACCAATCATTTCAAATGCGATCATTTTAAACCCTAAACAATACCCTAAACAAAACAGTGACTCTTTTTTTCAGGACCATTTAACCTTTTCAAATCATGTCCTTGATTTTTTTTTTTTTTTTTTTTTTTTTTTTTTTTTTTTTGTGAACAATTTTTTGTGTGTTCCCATAGCAAGTGCCAAAACCTTTACCAAGTAAAATAAATTCTAAAAAAACAAAAGAAAATGTGAAATCTTTCAGTCAAAGATTAAAGAGTGTTAAAACTAAAAGTATAAAAATAAAAGCTAATTCAAAATATTAATAAAACCTACAATAGTATATAAAGAATACTAAAATAAGACCGCTGCATTACTATGTTCAGCAAAGTGAAAATGTGCATTTTTGCTAAATTAACGTTATAAATCCCAAAATATCAAAGACTGATCTGTAAACAAAGTCTGTGGTATCTTCAGATAAAACGTCCTTCTATTAAAGTAAATGTATAATATAATATTAGATTGTGTGTAATCATTCTAGTAAAATCTAGTATCAAGTCTTTCTATCTCTGTGTGTTTCTTAGCAGTCTCAGAGGTCGTCTCACACGTTGCAGTCTCCTCAGGGAGCACTGCCTGCATCTTTGTATAATACCATGATGATCTCTCAGCCAACGCAGGCCAATGTTGTACAGATCGCCACAAGCCTGGCCCAGAACAGCAGCTCGAGCGGCGCCGCGGTTGCCACCTTCTCACAAGACCGGCAGATACGGTACAAACACACTGAGACACATCATAAACATGAAGCGCACATATACGGTTAAATACGCACATTAGAATACACTAGACTAACTTAAAAGAGTATACAGTGGTGCTTGAAAGTTTGTGAACTGCTTGCAGAATCTGTGAAAATGTGAATAATTTTAATAAAATAAGAGGGATCATACAAAATGCATGTTATTTTTTATGTAGCACTGTCCTGAATAAGATATTTCACATTTACATTAAATTTTTGCTCCACACGACAAAAAAAATAGCTGTATTTATAAAAATTACCCCGTTCAAAAGTTTATGTACCCTTAATTCTTAATACTGTGTGTCGTTACCTGGATGATCCACAGCTGTTTTTTTGTTTTGTGATGGTTGTTTTTGAGTCCCTTGTTTGTCCTGAGCAGTTAAACTGCGCAATGTTCTTCAGAAAAATCCTCCAGGTCCTGAAAATTCCTCAGTTTTCCAGCATCATTTGCATATTTGAACCCTTTCCAGCAGTGACTTTATGATTTTGAGATCCATCTCTTCACACTGAGGACAAGTGAAGAACTCAAACACAACTATTAAAAAAGGTTCAAACATTCACTGATGCTCCAGAAGGAAACACGGTGCATTAAGAGCCAGGGAGTGAACATTTTTTGAATTTGGAAGAGCAAGGTAAATTGCGCTTAATTTGCTTTCCGGGAAACATGCAAGTATCTTCTGTTGCTTCTAAAGGGCAGTACTAAATGAAAAAACTTGATATTTAAACAAAATAATAAAGATTTGGACATCTTCATCCTGTTCAAAAGCCCACCCCCAGCTCTAAATGCATCAGTGAATGTTTGAATCTTTTTTAATAATTGTGTTTGAGTCCCTCAATTGTCCTCAGTGTGAAAAGATGGATATCAGAATCATACAGTCACTGCTGGAAAGGGTTCAAATATGCAAAAGAATTTTTGGGACCAGGAGGATATTTCGTAAGAACATTGGGCAGTTTAACTGCTCAGGACAAACAAGGGACTCAAGATCAACTATCACAAAACAAAAAAAAACAGCTGTGGATCATCCAGGTAACGACACACAGTATTAAGAATCAAGGGTACATAAACTTTTTTTTAGAAATTCAGTTATTTTTTGTCTTGTGGACTATATGTAAACATATTTTAGGTAAAATATCTTATTCAGGACAGTGCTACATAAAAAAATAACATGCAGTTTGTATAATCGTTCTTATTTTGTTAAAATTATTCACATTTTCACAGATTGCAAGGGGTTCACAAATGTATATATTTTGCTCCTTTGAAAGCTATGGAAACCTACTGGGTCATTTCTGATGAACAGTTCTTCATACACTCTTGGGGACCCACGACCGTTTCACAGTACAACTGATCCCAGCATTTGAACAAACTCATAACTAACTAATAACCTGTCCTCCTGCCTCACACAGGTTCCCTGCTGCCCCACAGCTCCTCACTAAGCTAGTAACCGGCCCAATGGCGTGTGGTGCAGTTATGGTGCCTACCACCATGTTCATGGGGCAGGTGGTGACTGCGTTTGCCCCACAGCAGGGCCAGGCTCAAACGATCAGCATCACCCAGCAGCCGTCGGCACAGACGCCGGAGCAGCAGGCTCAGACGCAGTCACAGACAGCTACAGGAACAGCCCAACAGCAAGGACAGGCCCAGGCTCAGCTCGCCCAGCAGCAAACACAATTCCTACAGGTACCACACAGAGAACTGACAATCTCTTAGCATTTATGGCTCCTTGGCTGTAGCATTTTTGGTCAGTTTACCGATTAAAGGGATAGGAGTTCGTAGGCCGCACTCCCTCTCTACCTGTCTCGTCCCCGTCTATCGTACATACAATTGTCCCAACAGTTATACTGTTTTCAAGGTCTAGCCATGTCATTACTGCAAGGTGGATGATTCTGATTGGCTCAGAAAAAATTAACAGTCATGGTAATTTTCCACACATTGTCAGTAAATCAGATGCACGTGTCCATAAATCACTTGTTTGCCCAGCTTGCCCAGAACAAGTTCACCCCATCTCTTAGGATGCCCATTGTACACCTTCTCAACACTGATCTGTAACACAGAATGCTGCACACATACACAGATACACAGTTCCTCCAAGGTTGGAGTTGATCGAGCTCCAGCTCTTTCCCAAAACATACTGATAGCATGTGCTTTCTCTCAGTGAGAGGTACAGACAGTAGCACATGCAATATTCATCTTGATTCTTTAGTGTTTCAGTAAAAGGAAATATAAAATGAATAAATAAAATACTATATTTCATATCTGGAAGCCGGGCTAAGTGAGTAAGCACTGTTTCTGCACTCCTGGCATGTTAGGGGTGTGTGATACCGCCAAAATCCAAACACACGACAACATGTTGCCATCAAGTGTTTAGCGATACATCACACATCCCTAGGCCAGACCCTCAGTCACCACTCAGAGACCAAATACACACTTTAGAAAACAAGAAACAATCAGTGGTTCTCTTGATCAAAATCATAACTGGAAAGAATCATTAAAAATCATTATAATAATATAGGAAGATAAATATTGATTAAGGCTTTGATTATGAATTTAATTAGGATATATATACAGGTATATTGAAACGGCAGTGGATTTCAGAGTCCACCTTTCAATGCGAGTAAATATTCTTTGTTGTATTTTCCTGTCAAATTAAGAGTTCATTTGGAATTATTCAGCTTTTAAGAACAAGCAGAAGAGATATTCCTGTTTCTCCTATAGTATACACTAATCAGGCATAACATTATGACCATATATTGTGTTGGTCCAACTTTTGCTGCCAAAACAGCCCTGACCCGTTGAGGCATGGACTCCACTAGACCTCTGAAGGTGTGCTGTGGTATCTGGCTCAAGATGTTAGCAGCAGATCCTTTAAGTCCTGTAAGTTGCGAGGTGTAGCCTCCATGGATCAGACTTGTTTGTTCAGCACATCCCACAGATGCTCCATTGGATTGAGATCTGGGGAATTTGGAGGCCAAGTCAACACCTCAAACTCGTTGTTGTGCTCCTCAAACCATTCCTGAACCGTTTTTGCTTTGTGGCAGGGAGCATTATCCTGCTGAAAGAGACACAGCCACCAGGGAATACCGTTTACATGAAAGGATGTACATGGTCTGCAACAATGCTTAGGTAGGTGGTACGTGTCAAAGTAACATCCACGTGGATGGCAGGACTCAAGGTTTCCCAGCAGAACATTGCCCAAAGCATCACGCTGCCTCCGCCAGCTTGCCTTCTTCCCATAGTGCATCCTGGTGCCATGTGTTCCCCAGGTAAGCGACGCACACGCACACGCACCCGCCCATCCACATGATGTTAAAGAAAACGTGATTCATCAGACCAGGCCACCCTCTTCCATTGCTCCGTGGTCCAGTTCTGATGCTCACGTGTCCACTGTTTGTGCTTTCGGCGGTGGACAGGGGTCAGTATGGGCACCCTGACTGGTCTGCAGCTATGCAGCCCCATACACAACAAACTGAGATGCACGGTGTATTCTGACACCTTTCTATCAGAACCAGCATTAACTTCTTGAGCAATTTGAGCTCCAGTAGCTCGTCTGTTTGATCGAACCACACGGGCCAGCCTTCGCTCCCCACGTGCATCAATGAGCCTTGGCCGCCCACGACCCTGTCGCCGGATCACCACTGTTCCTTCCTTGGAGCACTTTTGATAGATACTGACCACTGCAGACCGGGAACACCCCACAAGAGCTGCAGTTTTGGAGATGCTCTGACCCAGTCGTCTAGCCATCACAATTTGGCCATTGTCAAACTCACTATATAGTATAGAATATAAAACAGTATATCATTCTGGTGAGTAAAATAAAAAATGTACTAGTTATTGGCGATTGTATTACTAAGGTGTGCGTAGAGGGTTGTGATCCTTTAGAAATCATTCTAATATGCTGTAATCAATGATGAAAAATATTGTTTTGTTTTAATATTTTTGTGGAAACTGTGATCAAATAATCCTTTTTTTTCAGGATTACTTGATGAAAAATAAAGAAATTTCAAAAGAACATAATGCATTTTCTTTGGCTTTTGATCAATTTAATGCATCATTGCTAAATAATATTAAATATATTTTAATACCAAAACTTTTAAACAGTATATATTTGAAATATGCATGCAATTATTTCATACCACACAGTAACTCTCTTGTATCAACCCAAATCTAATCAGCATCCCAGAGGTTCTTCCTCTATTATTTTCAAACAATATTTATTCATAATTTATATGGTACATTATAATGTCGTGATGCCTCAATTCACTAGTTTTTTTCTTAGTAGTAGTAGATTAGATGTTGGTCATATTGATTATCAGCCAGAATACGAAAATAATTATCGTCTTATTGTGTTATCAGCAGGATTTCAATATTGCTACATCCTAACCACATGCATATTTATGTTGCGCATTTCCTCCTGCAGGCTCCTCGGCTTTTACATGGCAACCAGTCTGCCCAGCTGATCCTTCAGGCAGCATTTCCTCTGCAGCAGCAAGGCGCTTTTGCAGCGGCAACCCAACAGCAGCAGCAGCAACTGCAACAGCAGCAGCAACAGCTGCAGCAGCAGCATCAACAGCAGCAGCAACAGCTGCAACAACAGCATCAACAACAGCAGCAGCAGCTGCAGCAACAGCAGCAGCAGCAGCTTCAGCAGCAACAGCAGCAGCAGCAGCAGCTACAGCAGCAACTGGCAGCTCATCGATCAGACAGCATGACGGACCGCTCCAATGCGCCACCTCAGTAGCTGACGGCACGTCAGGGACACAACCAAATCTCCATTGAGCAGTCTTGCAAGCTGGGGGGCTTCTGAGGGGGATGTTCGGAGCTAAAAAAAAAATAGCAGTATTTGTACTGTACCCTCTCAGAGACCCTGCCACTGCTTATAGGTGAAGGGCCAGACCTAAGTGGGTGTCGTTTTTCACCCCATGCCCTCTTCGACCTATAGGTAGTTGATCGACGGCTGCTTGCACTGAATTCTGGGAGAGGTCCGACCGAACGCCAAACTTTCTGCTGGCTGGCAAGGGAGCAGCGGCGCCCGGTTTTTCCGCAAACTGTAACCATCACTTCCCCTTTGTCTCGTATGCCCAGTGTGTGCCGTCATCCCTCTTTCACAGGTTTAATTTATGCAGAAAGAGTGCTTCAAGACTTCGAAGAAGTCCCGCAGGACAACAAGCGCCTCTCTCTTTCTCTCTGCCTCTCTTCCTCTTTCCTCCTCATTTTACTCGTCGAAGTAATTATGGGTCAGAAAATATTTTTAAGAATGTCGCGTGGATTCCACTTTTATTGTACAGTTCACCTGTAAAATAATGTGTAAATATATGGACAAAAGGAAAGAGAAACTAATATTTTATATGATGCATGAGATGAAAAGCGTAGTCTGTTATTTGTAGCTTTGAATATACTTTTTTTTTCTAATATTCAAAGGAAAAAAAGCTAAACTTAATACACATAATGGCTGATCTCTTCACAGACTTCCTTTTTCCAGTGGGATGGGGGTGAGAGTGTGTGTGTGTGTGTGTGTGTATATGTGCTTGCGCACGTGTTCGTATGTATGTGTGTCTGCCAAGCAGGCAATGCTGGATCCACAGACTGTGTCACAGTTGGTTTAAAAACGCCCTTCATATTTTAGTAAAACTGTTAAAGGAACAGGCAATCTTTTATGCAGTGACACCTTAGTAATCGCAAAACTATAGATAATGAATATTTTAGAGATGTTTTACATTTGTAAATACTTTAAAGAGAAGGCTACAGATTTACTATATCTAACAGTTAGGCAAAAATATAGAAATGGTGCTTGAACTGGCGCAGAATCATTACAGCTGGATTATGTACCGATGATAGTTACGGTACTCTTAAAACAGCAGGGTTATGATGAGGAAAAATATATTCACATAGTGTTTGATCTTAAACAATACAGGTAAATTAGCTCAAGGCTAAGCCATAGCTTCCTCTAGTTTTACAATGGTTTACATGGTCGATTACACTGTTATACAGTGTTTTCGATATGGTTCACTAAGCTGGTTTGAATAACCAGAAATATAAACCAAACATGTTTATCATTTAGAGATTATCACACATTTGCACAGCTTTAATGCAGGAAGGGTTTTCCGCTCATCGACGAACTTCTTCCACTCTGATAGACACTCTTGAAAAGCAGGAATGTATGTTCACTTACCTCTGTTACGCTGACATAGTCATAGCAACTTCTAGCTCTTTGCCCAAAGCACAGAACACAAGCCTAGTGTTGACAATCAGATTCTGTTTATCGGCCCCTATGATATTACAATTAAAATGTGCCAGATATTAGATTAATTCGACATTTAAACTGTTTGACTGTGTCTTCATGATCTTGAGATTTATATTTATGCTTGTTTGACAAGACAGTCGTTGCTAGAATTGCAGTCGATCAGACGTTGTTAGCAGTTAGCTATCATGAATGTTTTTCTGTAGTTAAACTACTAAAATTATATAAATTATATAAATTATAATAAATTTGAATTATCTCACACACAAAAAAGTTATTTATATATATTTTTTAAGATACCTTAAACATTAAAATATTTTTTTTTGGTCCCACTTTAAAATTAACTGTCTCTACTTTTTACTAATATTTAATTACATTTTAAAAAAAATGCACTTTTTTGTGTACATGCTACATGTTTTGATTTTATATATTAAAAAATACCTGCATGTAATTACAATTTCTGTAATTATATGCGTGATTACACTGTTGATCCTTCCCTTACCGCTTAATCCAACCTTTAACCCAACAATACTACCGTACTTACCCATATGTCACCTCAATAGTGGAAGAGATATGCATCAACACAAAAAGTACATAAAAAAAAAAAGTGCATGTACACACAGTAGTTAAATGCATCTAATATAAAGTGTGAGCATTTTATATTACAAAAGCTGAGAGTAGCAGTTTTGACAGCTGTATTGGTCTTGTGACAAGACCATGTTATTCTTTCAATTATTATATTAATCGTCACATTTTAGTGCACTAATGAGCAATATTGCCTTTTCAGGTTAGTACAAGTAGACAGATTCATTCCAATATTTTCCATATCAGACCTCACCATATATATGAAAGTGCCAGTCTGAATGTTCAGTGTGTGCGGGATTTTGACGCCTCCCACCAGGAGTGCTGGTCCAATCACAGTTCATGTTGCAGTATCCACCCGATAGTAGAATATCCCAAGTGGTCTATGATAATGCAGTATGTAATCTAACTCATCCTTTTGTTCTTTTCCCCATCGGGTCTCTCCTACAGTGACGGTCATAAATGTGTTGGTTATGGCTTCTGTGGTCATGTAGAAGTCATTTTATGACCGAACAGCATGGCTAGAATGAGCAAGGCGAGATTATTTGATTGAATGTAACTGTCACTTAGCTTTATAGTAACTTTTAAAGAGGAATATATTGAAAAAAAAAAAAAAAAAAAAAGATGTTCTTATTTTTCTACAGCAAGGTCAAAACAGATTTTATGCAGATAGGCTATAGTTGATGTGTAAAACAACTGTTATACACCTTTTGCTAGGAAAGGGAACAGAATATCAAGCTTACTTCACATTGTAACCTCAAATGAAGGATTTAAACAAACTGTGACACACTGGAGGACCAGTTGAACTTTCTCCCCACAATGCAGTTGGATTCAGGAAGTGGTTGTTTTAAGGTCTCTGTCTGAGTTAGAGAGGTCATTGATTTATGCTACAGACTCCTACTTATGTTTTGGAGTATTTGAAGATAATGCATTTTAAAAGAAAGAAAAAAAAAGTTACGTCTTGCTTAAAAAGTAAGACGTCCAGTCTGAGTCACAAATGGCCTTCTGATGCATAGTGCATCCTCTCGCACTGGCATCAGATGTCAGTTGTTGACACATGCGATGATGTTTTTGGAGTACAAGGGGTTGATTTTCTGTTTTCTGCACTGATTTGTATTATGTCAGCCCTAAGGTAACAGAAAAATACTACGGCTTCCTCAGGTTGGTTCAGAGTAATCAAACACCGACATCAATCTTGCCCCTTCTTTCTCTTCCTCACTTGATCTTGTGATAGTGACCTAATCAACAACACACATTCTTCTGCATTTACCATAAAGAGCCACAAAAAACAGGATCTGTCATAATGGTTGCCCTCTTTGTACCTCTGGATTGTCTGTGGTGCTCAATGCAACTGGCGTTTAGTAATTAACCCAAAGAGCTGTGAGGAAAAATTAGAGAACTTGCCGAGATCTTGTTGAATTTGCGTTTGAAACGTTAAAAAGCGCCCAGTGGAAAAGGAGGTGGTGAACCATGTTAAATGTTCTGTAGTTCTGATGTACGCACTAGAAGTTCTGAATGTCTATCGGTGTTCTCTTGCTATCATTTAATCTTTGTACGTGTGATGTTCTTTGCAGAGCACTCGTGTTTGGCTCATGAAATCTATCTGGTCAGTACACCTTAATACAGAGGAAATATAGGAAATTATTTAAATATACCTATAAATAGGTTTAAACTTTCACTATTTGTTAGGTTTCATCAAATTTCAGAGCTCCATCAGGAGCTTAGCTCCTGAGCATAGCTCTGTTTTCCTAAACTCAATTTTTAAATAAAGAAATCTGTAATATCTGAAAACCGTGTGCTGTATTGGGTTCATTTTGTGAGCCAGGCCATTCTTACATTTAACAAAGAAATAATGGAACCTTTTTAAACGAACAGTGCCGTTTACTCCCCTTATTCAATTTTGAAAATAAAACTATTTAAAAAAAAAAATGATGCATTGCCGACTGTTTTTATTCCTTCCTTTTCGATCTGGTACTAAATAAGTGTCCAAATTTTCCAGTGACTTTTTATTTGCAGGTCACATCGTTACACCAGAAGGTGGCGACGAGTGATTCTCTTGTCAATGAATCAACTCAACCGATTCGTTCACAATTCTTTACGGAATTACTTCACATTGCCCAACTTTGTGTTCAGTGAACCGTGTTCATCGGAGACAATGGTTGATGCTGCTTTGGCTTGGTTTTGGGAAAAACAGAAGTCGTAACATCGTATTTAAAGTCACTCAATATTAATTTTTTTAATTGAACTTGTATAAAAGCAAAAATCACATCTGTGATTAGGCCTAGCTACTTTAATCAGTGGTCAAATTACGATGCTGAATGCATGAATCTATGTATGCGTGTACTGTAACGTGTTTTGGACACGATTGTAACCGTTCCCGAAAGTTACACCGCAGTAACATGTGCCGGTATACGGTAATATCATGTCACGATAATGAACATGCACATGAACTGCGCTATTTTCTGTTTCTGAACAGTATTTTAAATGTTTTAAACAGCCATTCAGATTTTTTTTCACTGAATACTTAGACTTAATAGGCTGTTTTCAAACTTTTACATTTTAATTGACAACATGCCATAGACATTGTAATGTGATTATTGTTCGGTCACACTTTACAGTAAGGCTTCATTAGTTAACCTGACCATGAAAAATACTTCTAATGCATGTATTAATCTTAGTTCATTTCAACATTTAATAACATTAAAATCAGTTGTAAATGTAATAATGGACCTGAGCTAACAGTTGTATTTTTTTAACTGTTAACAAAGAATAATTATAACGTATGCAACAAATGTAGCTACTGCTCATTGGTAATGCTAGTTAATGCATGAACTTTACCATTAACTGAGACATTATTGTAAAGTGCAGTTCTTTTATAAAAACTATTTTGTATCGTTTTATTGTATTTAAGTTTTCAGTTCTTTTTGTTATAAGAAAAAAGTTATTAAACCTGTTACAGATAAATATTTAATGTCCCCATTTTTTCAGACACGCAAGCCACAAATAAAAATGTGGTATTTGTAGAAACCATAGCACAAGCATACCTTTCAGTCAAAACATTTGCAATGTTTCTTAGGTTCTGACATATGAAGCAATAGATATATTGTTCAAAATGAAGATAAAATCACTTTCTGGTTGTCAAATACTGTGAATCATACGTTTATGTGATGGACCGGTGGTTATTCTGCTAGACTTGATGGCCACAAAAAAAAAAAAAAAAAAAAAGACCATGATAAAAAGAGCAAATTAAGTTCTGAGAACTTTTGGTATTATGTATCTAATGCATACAATTGTACATGTGATTGTCCAAAAACTGAGCTCACATTTGTGAACCTCTCAGAAAAATGTGCTTCATAGCCTTGTAGGTTATTACCTCTGCTCCTTGGTTTAATAGTGTTCATACTGTAAAAGAAACAAAACATCTGAAAGACTGAGACTGACCTTTTTATTCAGTATTTACAGGAATAACAGTTTTGTAGTTCCTCTAAAGTTCAGCACACTTTTTAACCCCTGTCAAATATTGACAAAGTCACCCTGAAAATATTACAAAACAAAGAACCCTAATCTTCTCCTCGACTGAACAAATTCTTCAACCATGACAAAATATCAATATCTGTGCTCCGTATTAGAATAAATAAAAACTGTTCTGGATAAAGAGACTGCAAACTATAGGCTGTGGGCCTTTTTCAGTGGAATCTGAAAGCATGACTGTTCTAACACTTTATGACCAGTGACGCAGAGAGGAGGAGTGAACACCAATGCATTTATGAGCGCACAATGCTGACCAGTAAATACCATGACTGGGTTTAAAGGCCACATGTGATGATGCAATCAGAATCCACATCATTTCAAGCCTTTGGTAATTATGGTATGAATAAAAGGACAAGCCATCAACAGGCAGTTTAGACTCCAGGCAGTTCCTAAAGAATACTTCAGTGTTCAATTGAGAACTGTAACTGTTATATTGCTGAAGCTCTTATCCACTTAATACTCCTGAGACGTGTGTAGATTTACAGCTGTGCAGTGGGTAGGCGGCACAAAATGTCATAGGGAAGGGTGGCGGTGCTTGTCTTGATCTGGTTGTAGTTTCACAGCTGCTGTAGTCAAGTAAACTTGAACTTAAATAAAATAGACTGGACCCAGGCCAGCATTCATCCTTTGTGCACTGCTCAAAAAGAGGTAAAACAATATAGAAACAAGATTCAGGATTTGTTATTTAAAATGTTACTATGTGCAACGACAAACATCTGGCAAGTTCAAGTAAACTGCTAGATGGCATACTGGAGAAATGCAATGGTCACCTAAAAACAGAATAATGTCTGGTTGAAAGAAAAAAACGAGGAGGAATTAAGCAAAAAACTGAAATGCTCATTAAGACATGAGCACTTTTTCCATTCATTCAGCCAGTCATACTTTCACTCATACAAAAGAGATTCACTCAAACAAACAAGCCATCCACAATCTTTGCAGTCTCTCTGTTCCACTTATTCTGTTTGAAACCAAGAGTCACTTCATTCATCAGAATCCAGAATCGGGCTTGATAAATAGGGCAGAGAACGCGAAGGCGAGGAAAACGATCCCACCAATGATTGTAACTGTAGAGATGAGATAAAAGGAAATATCAGCAAATAAATCTGGATAGAGATCAGAGTAAACCAACAGAACATTAAGTACTGTAGTAAATGACTCAATCTCACCGGTTCTGACGGAGATCTTTTGAGCCACCATCCTTCCACCGATAACAGCCAGTCCTGTGCACAGACAGTGTCCCAAAGTTCCCCCAACTGCTACTCCAAATGGATCCTGCAGCACAAAAGCAGCCAGTTATTCACAGTTAACATCTCCAAAGTGATTTGCTAGCTGCTAATAATGAGCAATAGCGAGTGCTGGATTATTACAATCGTCCTGCTGGGCTTACTGAGCTAGTTAAATGTACATTATGTAAAATAATTATTATGGGAGCACAGTAAATTGTAATATATAGTAATGCTGTCAAGCAATTAAATCGCATCCAAAATAAAAGTTTGTGTTTAATAAATGTGTACTGTGTAGCTATAATTAGGCCTATGCATATATCTGTGTGTGTGTGTGTGTATATATAAAAAAGAAATATACATGTCCGTGTATACAAATTATATACGCAGTACAAACATTACGTAAACACTGATTTTGGATGTGATTAATTGCGATGAATCGTTGACAGCACTAATATATATCTAGTGTATGTGTATAAAATTTTTTTTTTAAATAAGCTCATTTTAATGAGATTTAAGAGTAAATAAAAAGGTAAAATTTCAGTATAACTTTTTCAAATTAATATATAAATCACGTTCAGGTTTTTTAATAAAGCAAATATAGTTTAAAAATGATAATTGACAAAGTATTTTAGTATAACACTTATTTCAAATAAATTATAAAATGAAAGGGAACCCATTATGCAAAATTCCGCTTTACATGCTTTTTGAACACTGTTGCATGTCCATGTGTCAACAACCAGCCTATAATGGTACAAATCCACCCACTTCCTTTATTATAATCCTCATAAATCAGAAGCAGTGCGTAAAAATATACCCACTGTGTCCGAAATCGAATACTTACTACTATATAGTATAAAAATACGCCAACAGAGTAGTATGTCGGAATTTATAGTATAAAAAAAAAAAAAAAAAAATAGGTGAAAATTACCCAGATGACCTACTACTTCCGGCGAGATTCTGCAACATGCATATGATGGACACTTTACTATCCCATGAGGCCACATGGAGAGGATTAATGAATGGAGGTGAAGGGACGCAACTGACGCTGGTAGTTCAGATGATAACGACAACATGGCGAATGTAGTACGTCCGGATTACATCCATACTATATATAGAACATACTTTTTTTAATGGTCGCAAAGTAAGAACAAAATCAAATGTAGCACCTACTCATAGTACGCAGATACTGTTCCTGATTTCCAAATCACAAGCCCCGCCCATGATTGATGATCTGCCCATTAGCACAGATCCCACCCTGAGTAAGCCGCACATAGTCCGCCATGTTTATATCCCCGCTATAGCACATATGCAATGGGTATGTCTGTGCCACATAATAAACATTATGCATGTTCTGTTTTTGGATGCACCAATAAGCACAAGCATCTCCAACAACTACAAATTCATCAACTAACCATTCAGAAACGTCCCGTTGCATTCTAAAAGTTGTAACTTCTTCCTGAGTCTCCATCTGTGTCCGAATCCGGTTTGAACATGTAAGGCTGAACACTGCTATTGACAATTTCTGACATTTTGAAATTTAATTTAGAATACAAGTCTAATTTTGTACAATACCTCTCTTGCAGCCAGCACAATGGTTGCAAGCTGAGAGCGGTCACCCCATTCGGCGAGGAAGGTGAGGGTGAGCGCCTGAACAAATATAGGTGAGATCACACTGTGCCACTTCCTCTGAGGCAACAAGTTCGCCGTGGACCCAGCTTCCACATCGGGTGTGCCGTTGGTCAGCTTATAGCGCTGAAGCTGAGGAAGGAAAGAGAATCAGCCAATCAGCGGTCAGACAAGATGCTTCAAATATTCAGGAGGTGTTATATATAGCCATACCTGTGGCTTTTACCACAAAGCTTTTACCTCCTCATCTTTTTTCTTTATTTCAGCCTGGACCTCCTCCAGCTCCTCTTGCCCTTCATCAGCACTCATCCTCAGTCCTTCCCTCAGCATCCTCAGTCCAAAGATGGCAAACAGCGCTGTTGATATGTAGTAGGTGTAGATCCGTGGGATAATGGTGGTGGCATAACCAAACAAGACTAATGGGAAGGCAAACAGAAAAATAGGTCATTCATGCATTGAGGATTTTATAAAAGACACACAGTAGAATAAAACTCAGCTGCCCACGGTTAAAAATAACTATTGTTTTTAAAGGTTTAATAACTTTTGAACTGCTAATCCAATCTGTATGCTTTAAAGTCTCAAAGAGAAGATTCTGGGCTTTACTATGGCATCACATTTTTCTCAGTCGTTTTCAGAGGCTCCGTAGTGAACATGGTCGTGTCAAGCTGATCAGCATTGATTCATACATATTTTTTTATTTTTTTTATCTCTGAGCCAAACAGGAATGATTGTTGATGCTTAGTTCCACCCCTGTGCCCTGATTGGTTGAAACCATCATCTACTCAACCTATAAACATAGGTTTTGGTCTTTTGAACCACCAATTAGCATGTTTCTTTAGAAGAATGTGTAAAGTAGAAGTAGTTACGTGTGCATGTGCATATTTGAGTGCATGAAAACAAACACTAATAACATTTGCATGAGAGCACACTCTAACAAAGCATAAAACAAAATACAAGTATAAAACAGAGGTACACATCGGATGAGGCATTAAAATGCATGTTTATAGCAGATGCGCTATTCTCTGCAAAACCTTAGATATAATACTTAATCATATAAGACACTGATAAAGCTGGCTAGACACACAAAAAAAGCCTGTCATTAGAAATCTGTTAGACCAGTATGGCATTATAGTGTTTTGGATGGATGCAAAATTTGCTATACAAAATTTGCATGGTGAATGATCCTGTAAATATCTCAAGACTTTTACTGACACCATGCACTGCCAAGCTAGATGAGAAAGATATGAAAGACAAAAATAGAAATTAGAGATGCACCAATACTACATTTTTCCGCTGATTATTCAGAATGATATCTGCCAATAATGATGGTTCGATTTTCTTAAGGAAAGAAAATCTCTCAATTAATGCTGTGAACTACAGGGACCCCATTTGGTACATTACTATAATAGATTTTAAAATTTACAACAGAGCCCAATCTATTACATTCAACTGCCATTTTCAGATGTATAATAATTACAATAAAATAAAATGTTCATATACACCTCAGTTGAACATAAGGTGGTTTCATAAAAATTTGTCTTGATGACAAATTTATTCAAACATACATATGTAATTAACAGTAAATGTGCTCCTCTCTAGCATTTAAAAAAATACAAATAAATAAATAATAGCTATGAAATAGTAGTTGGCTATAAATTATGAACTTTGAATAAATTCCCTGAAGTAAATGCAATGTTAAGTGACCTTGCTCTCAAGCTGCTTTATTGACGCGGTTGAAACACTGGTTGAGCGACTACATAATACGCTACATTTTGGTAAGCTCTACTATATCTTTCAACATTCCTTGTGATGTGCATTCATGTTTATTTTCTGCTATAATGCGCGGTCACTTCAACTGAGGAGCTACAGCGATCTGTCATGTCACATTTAAGAGAAAACGGCATTTATTTTTTGACTTTAGCGATAAATGGACAGAATATGAAAAAGAGACTTTCTTCTCAGACTCAAAGCACAGAGGCACGCTACAAATAAAGTTTGGTGTAGAGAGACAACCTGTACCTTGCAACCCTGGCTTGAACTTCGAGTAATTTATAGGGTCAAATAGAGCCTGCTTTAACACATTTAACTGTTAATGTGTTGTTGTCGCATTAACTTTGACAGCTCTAAATTCAACACAAGAGACAATGAGTACGTTTACATGCACGTTCTTAAACAGATTATGCTTAATAAGCCGACAACGCAAGTGGTCATGTAAACGCGGTAACCTGTTTTCTTTTAACAGAGTACGGTCATAAACGGCTTAAGCATAAACCGGTCGATAGAGGTAGTTTTTTGCCTCTTACCCCGATTTCGGCGTGTAAACGCAATAACCTGCTTTCTGTGGGCTTATTGAAGTGCACATGTGTGATACGTGACAGGAACGAATCCTTACTCCAGATTTAAGCGCATTCAGACAAAGCAAGCATTTTGCAGGAAAGAAAGAAGGAAATATCACAAACGCAGAATCTTTCATGAAACCAGAAAATGTGTTCTCATCTCATACAGTAGAAGTGGTTCAGTCAAAACGCTGCATCCGTAACTGCACGAGAGGATAATAAATGAGCTGGAAGTTCCCGCTGACATGTTGCAAGTTTTATTTAACATTACAACTGACATAACATATGGTGTACTCCGATTCAGATACGCAAATGATGTTGACGTCACTACAGGGAAATAACCTGATTTATGAATAAAGTCATGTAAACGCGGTTTACTTGCGTTCAGGTTACTGGTGTGCATGTAAACAGGGAAAACTGGTTTTCAATAAGCTGATATTTGTGAGTTATCAGTTTACAGGTGTGCTTGTAAACGCACTCATTGTCTTCACACACCATATGAGATGCAGTCTGACACGTTTTCCGCCTCCTTCTGATAGACAGGATGTAATCTACCCTGATCATCAGCTGTTTTAAAAAACAATCGGCCGATAGTGAAAATAATTGATTGTATCTGCAAATAATCTGTATCGGCTGATACATCGGTGCATTCCTAATAGGATCCAGAGAATTTGAAAAAGGTGACAATTGAGCAAAATTACCAACATTTGGGATGTCTAAATTGTAAATAAGTCCCATCCCTACACATTCAAATGAGAAAGAGAAGAGGAAAAAAAAATTAAAAGAAATGAACGGGTCAGAATGGGTAACATGACTGCAAATTTAACTTAAAGATGTGTCACAATTATGCTGGATACAACAGAGAAGGTCAAGACCTCGGAGGTGGGACCGGCCAAGTTAAGGAGTTGGGGGTATTTGATTTGGTTTAAAACTTGCCATAATTTAATTGTGTCAGATAATAGTTTAATCAACATATGTAATACACAAAAAGCAAGTCATGACACCAAAAGTCTTAGGTTTTGTTGGAAAGTGGAAGATATGATGTGAAGCATATCAACATTTGTAGTTGATTAAAAAAAAGTAAAGGTGCTTTAGAACAACTGTATTTCACCTACCTGACAGACACGTCATGAGTCCCAAAGCCAACATGGCGCCCACCAAAACAGTGAGGCGATTGTAGCGCATAGCCATGATGGCTGCGATGAAGAATGTCTTGTCTCCCAGTTCAGAGACAATGATGACTGAGATGGCTGCCACAAAGGCATGAATAAACCCCAGGTTACCCTTATTGGGTTCATTGATGCTCACTGCCGGGCCGGGAGCGTGACCGATGGTTGCCTTCTGCAGCTGGACAGAAATTATGATTCAGACATTAGATCAATTAACAGTAACAATTGTACAAGTAACATAGTTTGTACAACATATGGAGCAACAGAAAATCTAACAACATTTAGAGATACAATTAGGCATTTCCATATTATAATGGAAAAAAATATATATACACTCACCTAAAGGATTATTAGGAACACCTGTTCAATTTCTCATTAATGCAATTATCTAATCAACCGATCACATGGCAGTTGCTTCAATGCATTTAGGGGTGTGGTCCTGGTAGAGACAATCTCCTGAACTCCAAACTGAATGTCAGAATGGGAAAGAAAGGTGATTTAAGCAATTTTGAGCTTGGCATGATTGTTGGTGCCAGATGGGCCAGTCTGAGTATTTCACAATCTGCTCAGTTACTGGGATTTTCACGCACAACCATTTCTAGGGTTTACAAAGAATGGTGTGAAAAGGGAAAAACATCCAGTATGCGGCAGTCCTGTGGGCGAAAATGCCTTGTTGATGCTAGAGGTCAGAGGAGAGCAACTTTGACTGAAATAACCACTCGTTGCAACCGAGGTATGCAGCAAAGCATTTGTGAAGCCACAACACGCACAACCTTGAGGCAGATAGGCTACAACAGCAGAAGACCCCACCGGGTACCACTCATCTCCACTACAAATAGGAAAAAGAGGCTACAATTTGCACAAGCTCACCAAAATTGGACAGTTTGTTACCACTGTGCAGGCTGGTGGTGGTGTTGTAATGGTGTGGGGGATGTATTCTTGGCACACTTAAGGCCCCTTAGTGCCAATTGGGCATCGTTTAAATGCCACGGCCTACCTGAGCATTTTTTCTGACCATGTCCATCCCTTTATGACCACCATGTACCCATTCTCTGATGGCTACTTCCAGCAGGATAATGCACCATGTCACAAAGCTAGACTAATTTCAAATTGGTTTCTTGAACATGACTGAGTTCACTGTACTAAAATGGCCCCCACAGTCACCAGATCTCAACCCAATAGAGCATCTTTGGGATGTGGTGGAACGGGAGCTTCGTGCCCTGGATGTGCATCCCACAAATCTCCATCAACTGCAAGATGCTATCCTATCAATATGGGCCAACATTTCTAAAGAATGCTTTCAGCACCTTGTTGAATCAATGCCATGTAGAATTAAGGCAGTTCTGAAGGCGAAAGGGGGTCAAACACAGTATTAGTATGGTGTTCCTAATAATCCTTTAGGTGAGTGTATATATACAGCAAGAATTAAAGTATGAAAACTATGGGGTACAAGATGTAACCTTTCAGGAGAGCAGTTCTAGACATTGTCAACTAGTAGTATGATTGCGTATTCTTCCAAACAGTGCTTGAAGAAAGATATTGTAGAACTAGACATAGAAAATGTAAAGAATTCAGTGTCTCACATGCTTTAACAGTAAACCTTTAGATTCAGTCCACAAAGTTAATTTTTCAAACTTGTACCGTTTTTATTTTATATACATGTGCTGCAAGTTAATCTCATTTTGATACTACTATCATTTAAATCAGTAGTTCACAACCTTTTTGACTCCAAGGCCACTCTTTGTCCGAGACCATATATGAAGGCCACATTTTCGAAGCTTACATTTTGTAATAAAAGAAACTCAAAAATATCATGAAAGTGTGCTGAGCCCCCCCCCAAGTGGATCCCTGGGTCCTGTGGTGGAGAATCGCTGATTTAGACAATCCTCTTAATCCTCAATCCTCCCACTTTCTACAGATCAATGCACCAGAGTTATTTAATTTGATCTGCTCTCATGCCCTCAAAGACGAGGCTTCATTTCAATGCCACAATGTGCCTCTGACTGATAAAACTTATCTGGTCCTGCACTTCTTTGAGAAGGGTGGGCAAACTCTTGAGGCTCCAGCATTTCACATAAATAGCAGATTAAGATTAAGTACCTGAAGTTTTTTTTTTTTTAAATATAGTTATACACCCTAGTGCTGATTAATACATCAAAATGCATGCTAAGAATACTACAAATACCATGCAATTAGTATACTACATTGATATACTTAAAGTTTGCTAAATTGGAACAGCTAATTTTGTACTTGATGCACTTTTTCCGGAAACTGTGCTGAGGTTCAACTAAAGATAAACTTAAAGCAGGGGTGGGGAATGTTGATCCAGAAGGGCCACTCTCTTGCAGAGTTTAGCTCCAACCCTAATCAAACACACCTGAAGCTAATCAAGGTCTTCAGGATTACTGACGTTACAGGTAGGCCAGTGTTTTTTTTCAGGGTTGGAGCTAAACTCTGCAAGAGAGTGGCCCTTCTGGATCAACGTTCCCCACCCCTGACTTAAAGGGATAGTTCAGCCAAAAATAAAAATTACCCATATTTACTCACCCTCAAGCCACCCTAGGTGTATATGACACTTCTTTCAGACGAATGCAATCGGAATTATATATATCTTTTTTTAATTCCTGGCTCTTCCAAGCACATCCATCCATTTTAAAAGTACTCCACACGGCTCCAGGTTAATAAAGGCCTTCTGAAGTGAAGCAACGTGTTTTTGTAAGAAAAATATCCATTTAAAACTTTATAATACATCTAGCTTCCACCAGACCGCCTTCCACTTCACCTTATGAAAGTTCAAAGCGTTTACAATACGTCTGACTTCATACATCACGTAAGTTGCTTTTCTTCCGTCAGTTAAATACGTCGCTTCACGTCACAAGGCCTTTACGTGTGGATCACTTTTATAATGGATGGATGGATGGATGCACTTTTTTTGGGCTTCAAATTTTGGCCTCCCATGCACTGCCATTATAAAGCTTAGCCAGGACATTATTTAATACAACTCTGACTGTATTCATCTGAAAGAATAAAGTAATAACTTATAGGGTGGATTGAGGGCGAGTAAATCATGGGGTAATTTTTTATTTTTAGGTGAACTGTCCCTTTAAGTATATCTGATTGTGCTAAAGTGGAACTATTGCAAGTATACTTTAGGTACACTTTAAATAACCCGCATTTATTATTATACATTGACCATGCTATCCTTACTAACAGTGATATTAAAACACATTTTAGACTCACTATCAGGAAATGTGCATTGTGCAAAAAAGAAGCACTCCACATACATTTTAATTATAATATTTCTATCAGTAAGTCTCAAGCGATGTGTCATATGGATTTGTAGTATGCTTGGTACTAAATTTTAAATACATTTTGTTTTTTTTTGTTTTTTCCACTAGGGTATTTATATACCGCAATTTAAAAATCGTACATTATCTAACGTTACAGCAGAATCTTCTTGATCACCCTGGCTTGTCAAAATTACATTCATCCGTTTATTTTATTGCAGCCAAATAACCAAGTGAACAAATCTGTTAGGAGAGTGTGTAGTCAGACTAGTTTTCCTTGAATGACACTCATCACCTAGCTACTTTTAGCACAACTCCTCTTTGACACATTTATAGTTTAAATAAGCGCTCTTATTTGTGTTACCTAGCAAAGAGGACCCGTGTGTTCTTACGTACCTCCGCGGGCTGCTCCTCGACTTTATTCTCTTCTTGAGTTGCTGTAACTCCGGCTGAAAACAACACGACGTTCAGTAGAATAAGGAAGCATATAAACCTGCCACCGCCATGCCGCTCGCCGGCCCGGAGAGGCATCTTAACGGATGGCTAGTGCGGCTCCTTCTGTTATTATTCTGCAAATTCAGCTACTTAAACAATTAATTCATAAACATTAACGTTTTGTCGAGACGATCTGGCTAGCCCACCGTGGTCATCTTCGCTAACGCCAAAGGATAAGACAAAACTGTCGGTTTAAAGCTCACCGTGATTGGTCAGTTGGCAGATAAACGTGTACAGGAGAGGCATACGTCAACAAAATTGAGGTAGACTATTGGTTGAAACGTCGGTCTTAATGACGTATGAAGAAGAACCGTCATGTTAGGTAGAGTTGCAACGTAAAAGGGAAATAGGAGATTAGAAACTCCTCTCACAGACCAGAATAATTTATAGACCCGAGTTTGGCTTCTCGTGTAATAGGCGTAATGGTTTTTATACCGTACAAACCGTATTTTTTATCCCCCTACACTGCCCCTGCCCCTAAACCTACCCATCACAGGAAACATTGTGCATTTTTACATTTTCAAAACATCATTTAGTATGTTTATGAATCCATTTGCATTGTGGGGACCACTGGCTGGTGATCTCAGGTTTTACTATCCTTGTTGGGACATGTACAATGTAATAATGTTTTTTATTATACTGTACAAACCGTATTTTCTATACCCTTACACTAACCCTACCCCTAAACCTACCCATTATGGGAAACTTTATGCATTTTTACATTTTCAAAATAACTAATTCTGTATTATTTATAAGCTTTTGTACCCATGGGGACCTCAATTTAGGTCCCCACAGTGACACGAGTCTGTGTGCATTCAGGTTGAAGTCCCCACCAGGCTAGGAAAACATATACACACACACACTATTATTATTATTTTAATAATTTGTCACTCATTGTCATGGGTCACAAGATGTTACAGGCCATAACAATAAAAATGTTCTGTATGTTTTTTGTTGTCCGAAATAAGTTTTGTTTTTCTCTCTGTCTCCATCAAATCAAAATATTTTATTGTACTTTTCTTTTGGTAATATTTCATTTATAAAAGCCCTGAATAGTCATTTTCCTAATTCTACAACATATTGTTAAAAAAATTTATAAAAATGTGTGTCCATAAATCTTGCATCAATTATGTTACCGTACTATACCTTTAAATTGGTGGAATTATCTCCCACAACTATGTAAAATACAGGGAATTATGTCACTAAGAGCTGAAGAACTGAAAGGCTTGTGTGCTCTCTCTGAGAAAATATTTGAATCTAAAGTTCTTATTTTGTAAAATGTCAAAGTTGTTACCACAATATCAAAAGGAAAACAGAATTTTAATCGTGATTTACTTAGTGTCGTGTGCTCTTAGCATTTGTGCTAGCAAGTGGAGTTTTTGGTTAGGTTTAAAATGGACAATTATGTTAGCATCAAACTCTGTTTGGTAGAGTAACAGTGTTGGCAGTATGTAACAGAATTGACAGTAACAGAGTTGGCAAACAATACTATTAAAATTGTTACTATGTTGTTGTTGAAAGTAAGTTGAAAGTGTTTGGCACAAAATTATATGAATTCAATAAGATACTTGAAAGAATTTCTGTTTGTGAACAGTTTTTTCCTTAACTTTTTGAAATGCGAAATGTATCTCCAATTATAGAATCACTCATAACTGAATCATAAACTAGTAAAATCTTCAAATACATGTAAATGCCCATTTTATCATTATTACTGGTGCTTAATCATCGATATTTCAGTTGTTAATCTTCATGTATTTGCTTGTTTTGTCATACACCTTCGTACATTTGCAAATGAAAATAAAGTAAATGTCATCAATTAATCAATAGCAAGAAGCAGGCAGACCATGTATTTTTGAATTGATTCTCTTGTTGGGGAAGTCGGCTTCAGATAGTTCTTATGGGGTAAGAGCCACTTCCATTTTAAGTCACAGCTGTTGTCAATCACCTTCTGAGGTCAGTCTGTTTCGGTCATGTTGCCCTGGCATTAAACATGCATGAACCATGTGTCAGCTGTTCCAGTTTTTAGAGCGGGCAACTGAGATCAGCTATATTTTCATTTAGTTAATAGTTTATTTCTTCATTAGGTTCCTATTTTCATATAAAACACAAATCACAAGACAAAAGGTATAAAAGCTTTGCGTTGACGTGGATATGTCTCAAACTTGCTCCTGTAGTAATCATGACAGAGCTGTGCAGCCAGTGCCTGGTTATAGAGTACATGCAATACCACCAGCCACCAGGTTAATGAACTGCAGCCACAACAAACACTCATGGCAACATAAATCAGAAGCTCAGCCAGGTAATGCGGACAAGAGACCAGCTCAAACCAGCCCCCACATGGCATCTTGTGCGCCAGAGACTTTACTTGACCTATATTGCATAGAGAAAACAAGATTTATTTTTTGTGAATATTAATGAAATAAACAGTTTTGTAAACAGGTTTGCACTAGCTTCCTACCCGAGTTGTCAGTCCTCATCTTGGCCAGTAGTGAGAGGGACTGGTGCTGGAGGAGTGATGCCCAGATGAAAAGAAGAGTCCCGATTGCATGATACCATTCAAGTTGTTTAAAGAGAGGAACAGCACCTGACATTGCAGACACACACACATATATAAAATAGTAAAATAATAGGAAAAATAATAATAGGAAATATTTAATTTTACATGAATTAGGTTTGCAATTTGGAGGTGCATTTTAGTGAGGAAACAACAACATTATGAAGTGTTAGAATCTGAAGTACTAACCTGATTGTGGCAAAGAGGCATTTAAACACAGGATAGTTAGTCCAAGTAGGACATAGTAACCCAACCCAAATGCGTACTGGACTATATGGATCACACCATTAGAGAATATGCTGACGAACAGGCACTCCAAAAGTCGTCTAAAGGAATGGACCCATAGTAGCACTTGTAAAAGCAGAATGGACACATGTAACTCTGAAAATCACACATAATTGAGCATGTGAATATTCATTGGATGATACATGTAAAGTAACAGATAAAAGCGAATAGATAAATAAATTAATTTATTTAAAAAATATGGGGTCTCCCTTAAAGGAATGGTTCACTTCACCCCAATCATCATTTAACTTACTCGGCCTCAAGTTGTTCCAAACCTGTATGAATCTCTTTGTTCTGCTGAACACAAGGGAAGATATTTTGAGGAATGCTGGTAACCAAAAAGTTGGTGGACACCATAGTATTTTTTCCCTAGTAGTTTAGTTCCCTATGTTATTAAAAATATCATCTTTTGTGTTCAGCAAAAAAAAGAAATTCATACAGGAACAACTTAAGGGTGAGTAAATTATTCATTTTTGGGTGGACTATCCCTTTAAACAATGTACACAAGGAGCTTTCAGAATTTTTCTCTGATTGTATTATTATTATTATTATTATTATTTAAATGGCATAGTTGCGTACTACATCATCACGGTTTAATACAGCAACATGCTGGTCATTAAAAAAGTAAGATAAAGTGGATAAAATATCTTTCTTTGCAATTTGAGGTACCTTTCCAAGCATCTCTTGGTCTGCCAGTCAAACCCCAAAGCGCGCCGATTAGCCAATCAGGGAGAGTCTCGCTCATGACGACAGAACGTATGGAGAATAGTAGGAGCAGCCCATTCCACATGACAGACACCGCATAAAAATGAGAGAAGCACCTAAAGAGAACATCAGAGAAAATGTGTCTTGCACAATCGTCTTGACGTGCTCAAACCATGATATCTGGGGAATATACAGAACTACAATTAATCCAAAATCACCTCTTTGACACGTCAAAAACGAGCTGCCAGTTTGGGCGCTTGATGTGTTCCTTAGTTTTTCCATATCGGATTAAATCCTGAAACACACCCTCGAGCCTATTTGGCAGTTTCAACGAAAACTTATAAATGCAAAATGCTACTATAAAACATAGCGCTAACAAAAACCATATAATATTGACTACTGTTTGCATCTCAGCAGCATCATCATACTTCCGTCCTCTCGTGTAATTATTCCGAGGGAAACAAATACTGGATATTTTAGGTTCCACTGACAGGACACCGCTGCATGGTCAGATAATCTGCCGTGACTAAATAAAACCCACAAAGAAGAAACATTACTGCGTAGCTATACAATTTAATAATATATGAAAATGAATGTTAAATTAAACCAGGATTTTGTCTATTTTATTCCCCAATGTGGATCAGAAAACCCTGATACTGCCATTGCATGATACTATACGTTTCTAAACTATTTGTCTACTAGTAGGCTATTTGTCTATCGGGTTTATTAGACAGGGTTTAAATTAAGACAGAAGTAAACCCTAATCTAGAATACTTGATCATTGATTAAAAAAATGGCTGTGCAGTAACACCTGGACTATAGTCCTGAACTAAAACAAGATTAATTTAAAACCAACTGCACTAATCTGAATTAGCATGACTGAAGTTGCCAGTAAAACATGGAATGAACCAAGAGAAGCTTATAATTGTACAGAAACAATGGCAGCAGAAAAAAAGACTGCAACCAAAAAAAAAAAAACTATAGTGAACATGAGAAAACTCTTTTAAAGCAAATAGCAAAGAAAAGCTGCTCACATCAGCTGTGGAATAAAATAAAATAAAATAAAATAAATGGAGGAAGACTAGAGCTACTCCAGGGCTAAATTGAGGATTAAATTAAGGTTTAAATTAAGGCAGATTTAACTTCTGATTAACGTTGGGTTTTAAAGAAGACACGATACAAATCATGGTATATAGATGTGTGTATTGATCTTCATTGGCATAGTCCAAGCAATCCATGTGTTTTCTTTGAAACACAACTTTAATCTGAAATGAATCCCACATCCTGGTAGGTTTATTTAAGCCTCAGTTTAGTCCTGGAGTATAGTCTTCCTCTGGGAAATCAGTTTATTAAACTCTGGACTAGACGAAGTCTAGGGCTATATAAAACCATGACAGAGAAAGCAGATTTCTGTTAATCTGGTTTAAATGGCTATTTTAGTGTAGGCTTAATCTCTGTCGGTGTTTACAGAATTCTGCGACCCACTGAATTATGTGACCATAGGCACTGTAGTGAGCTAATCCGACCTACTCCTAATCCCAATCCTAACACTACCGTCACTACAGCTCAGGGTCACAAAATTTAGTGTTGTACCGAATTTCGAACCCCTGCCAAGTTATTACCCCCCTCATTGAAGTCGCTACCTGACTGCTTAATCCTAACCCCTCCCACATATTTACTCCTAAACCTACACAGCCCATTTTCAACCCAACTTGGGTTGTTTTTAACCCAGCATTTTTTAGAGTGTACCAATACCAGGGGGGTAATAATCTGTCAGGGGGGTCATCAGAATTTGGCACAACACCAGCACTAAACCAGGAAACCACCCATATAAGCAAGTGGTGCTCACCTGCAGAGTCAAATGACGTCCATCTCCACCTCTCTGGACGTCCAATGGGTGGAGGGATAGAGTTATGGTAGGGTTAGGGTTAAAGTGTGGTTGGATATTCTAGTAGCTCCACCATTATTTAATGCCCAAATTACAGAGGGGGGAGACTTCACACTCCACCCATGGATCTGCAGTGAGCGGCCTCTCCGTCCAAGTACTTGAAGTACTGTACTACAATTTGCAGTTTTACATATGAACACATGGGGGCAGCAGGCAAAATATATTCTGTCAGCACTCTCAGAAATTAATTGGTTCACTGGATAAATTGGTTAGATAATGTTTTTCTTTTGTCTACCCAAAAAAAGTTTTTTGGGCAATATTATGTTTTAATAAGGGAGCATATGTGTCTTGTGATCCCAGCAAATCACTGGTAAAATACACAAAGACATCTAAAGTGTATTAAAATATGTAATTTTCCATCTATATGTTTGTCATGCTTCAGATAGTTTCATATAGTCTGATATCATGTTTAAAGAATGTGATTCATAATCTAAGGATGTATGCAGTCTTTGAAGATGTTTTGTTTTGACTTGCAATAGTCTGAGCACGTCTATAGAGGAGGCGACAAGGAGTTACATTTTATATTATTAAATATAAAACTAATACTCTAACTAATATATGTCAGGATGTCTACTACTTAGAAGAAAATATCTATAGCACAGTGTCATAGAAATATGACATGACTGGGCCAGTGACACAATTTCACCCACGTTTCATGACCAAAAATGTACAATCCCAGTCATATTTTGCTTCACATGTGTATTTTCATGGCCCATCAAATAAATAATAGTATTTGTGATTTATATATATATATATATATATATATATATATATATATATATATATATATATATATATATATATATATATATATATATATATATATATATGTGTGTGTGTGTGTGTGTGTGTGTGTGTGTGTGTGTGTGTGTGTGTATCACCAATACTTGATATGTTTTACATATGCAATCGTGTGTGTGTGTGTGTGTGTGTGTGTGTGTGCTTGTGTGATTTATGAGGACACAAATTTGTATAATGACATGGGTATTACACTGGTATTACAACGTAAACGTGGTTTATGAGGACATTTCATATGTCCTCATATTTCAAATAGCTTTAAAAACATAAAACATTTGATTAAAAATGCAGAAAATGCACAGTTTCCTGTGATGGGTAGTGTAGGGGGATAGAATGTACAGTTTGTACAGTATAAAAACCATTACGCTAATGGAATGTCCTCATAATGTAGTTGCACCAACGTGTGTGTGTGTGTGTGGTGTGTGTGTGTCTCATTTACCTCAGACTCTTTTACCTTTAATGGGGTTCTGATTTATAACAGGAAGTAAAGCAATAATTAGATTAGACACTATGTATTTGTCTGTTTGCTTGCACAGTTTGCCTGTAATGCAAGGAAATCTCATTCCCCACTTGAGCCATTAACTATACCATATGTGTTCAGTCAATAAAAGAGTGTGTGTGAAAGAGAACAAACCAAAACCTCTGAAGTATTTGACTCCAGGATGATCATAGAAAAGGCAGGTTTCCTATCTAAGGATGTGTGCAGTGTTTCCTGCCCCCTCCCGACTCTTCCTCACTGTACCCAGTGCTGGACCATATTAAGATCCCTTCTTACACTCATTGTCACTTCTCTCCTCTTTCCATTCTTCTTTCCCCCCTGCCCATCCATCCATGCTGCTTCTCCACCCATTTCTCTATGGCCTTTTCTGCATCTTCCGCTTTGTGTTCCCCAAAACACACACTAACCCAATTTCTCACTAAACCTTGTCTTTACAGTATGCCATCCATCCATCCATCCATCCATCCATCCATCCATCCATCCATCCATCCATCCATCCATCCATCCATCCATCCATCCATCCATCCATCCATCCATCCATCCGTCCAAACCCTTTGTCTGTCCTCTTTAGGATCACAGGATTTAAAACCATGTATTAAACCGCTTTCTCTTAATCCCCTAAACTGCATTCATATTACTTTTTAGATGCCACTTTCTCCAAAAACCTGGAATAAGCTGTTTTTATTAGAGCACATAAATGTGGTATAATTGTGCATTTATATGATTTGATAGGGATTTAAAGTGCTAATATGGTTAGATTATGTGAATTATATTGCTCTATTACTCTTTATTGTCTTGTACTGGTTGGTTGAATCAGGTTTATTTTCCATGGCTTTCCCTGTGTTTTCTTTTCCAGAAACTAATGCTGATGACAGAGCAGGAACTGGCACACCTTGGCGAGGCCCATTGGGATGTGGTAGGCAATAGAGTATTCAATTATTGTATCATGGTTAAAAATCCCCTCTGCCCTATATATCAAACAAACCAACACAAAGAGTTCCCTTTGAGGGCTTTTCCATGCCTGCTGCTAGCACGAGTCCAAAAGATAGGAAGTGCTTACTTTTTCCTGATCCCCTGGTCAGAGGGGGAAGTGTTTTAGGTGCTTCGACTCCCAGCAGAAATGACCAGGACAGGAAACATGTGGTGGTTGGAGACTCAAACTCTAACCCTTTCATTCAAACCCCTAAATGAACAACCAGGACCCATAATGCATCAGTTCACAGTCCCTGCAACAACAACAACAACCTAAGAGAGACTTAGGGCCAGATTTACTAACAGCTTGCGCCAGTGCAAACCCCGTTTTGGCGTTTAAAAACTACTGTCAGGATTTACTAAAGACGTGCAGTGATAAATTAGCGCTGAAAAGGCCTGGACAGGGTTATTTTTGCGGCTGATCTTATTGCATATGCATTTGTAGGAGTTTTCCCTTTCCAGGCGCAAAGTTTATGGAAGGAGAGTATTTAAATTAATTCTGTAAGGTGATTTACTAAGGTTTGCTAATGCTATTTTATGCATTCTGAATTATTTACACTGTTAAAGAGTTGGATTCTCATGCCAAACATGGCCAAATTTTCAAAAAAACAAGTCGGATGTATGACAGAGTATTTCTGTGCCAAATACTCTCCTTCAGGATTCGAACAAGTTTCTGAAAGTTTTTTTTTTTCAGAGTATGGCCCTGTATGACTTCATAAAGACCGGGATTCCTTGTATGGGCACTTCTCCCGGATGAGCGCATGCACACATCAACCAGAGGAAGAGCACGTCCATCAACGAGCTTCATTCGGGTTACGGGAGCCGCCAGCAGCGCTGTCATTTTGTATTTAGACCACAAAATCAACAATGTCACTAAAGAAGTGTGTTTCTGGTGTGAGGGAAAGATAACCTTGTTCAGCTTCCCAAATAACCCAGCGTTAAGGAAAAAGTGGATGCAGTTGGTTTTTTCCCGGAGCAGCAACGGAGTTCTGCAAGTGTGTTTGTTTGTTCCCGGTCATGAGTCGAAACTGCATCAGATGTCTGTGTTTTGTTGGCAATCGGCACATAAGTGCATATAATGTACACAACGCATAGTGAATCCAAAGTTATCTAGGGATAATGCCATGATGTATTGTGTGTGTGTGTGTGTGTGTGTGTGTGTGTGTGTGTGTGTACTTGTGACTCGTTAGCTCCGCCCACTGCATGCCTCCATGAGTTCGGCTGTTTTCAGAAAGAATCAGTACAGCATATCTGTCTTTTATTAATATGATAAAACTAAAGACTCTTCGGAGATATGAAGGATGCAATACTACTCTATAGGTACTCAAGATTAACATGAGACTGGCAGAGACTGTACTGTTATATACCCTTTAAAATAAAGCTTCCAAAAAGGGGTATCACAGCAATACCATAAAGGACCGTTTTGGGTTTCCCAAAGAACCTTTCAGTAATCACTTGAAATTTTCAACATTTCAAAAATCCGAAGAACCTTTTTCCACTTTGAAAAACTGTTTGTGCATTGAAAAGGTTCCATAGAACCATAGATGCCAAAACAGAACCTTGTAAACAACCAACAGTTGACCCAAGACTTGATATTGTCCATCACAATACATGGCCTTAGTGCATTGTTTGACTGGAGATGTCCTGTGTCATACGACTTACTGTTACACAACAAAAGGTACCCCCCCCCCCATCCTTTGGATCCACCCATATCCCACTGGCAGCTTCTCTGGGACATTCTATCTCAGCTTGCTGGAAAAACAAGGGAGGTTACCAGTACTCCGCCAGCCTCCTTACCTCCAGAGAGGGGGAACAGAAATACTGTTAATGATTGTAGTCCTGTAGCACTTTACAGTACAGGAAGCATGGCCACACAGATTGTTTACAGACAATGGAATGGTCAAAGTGTCTTCCTCTGCACAATTCGTTGTTTACACATAAGACAAAATGTAGTGGTTCTTTCAGTAAATTTCTCAGAAGGTGGCTCATGTGCAGATATTTAGAAATGTACAGAATTTATTCTAGCTAGTTTGGCTGAGATAAAGGAATTTCTGTCAGAAATGTGTTAGGTTTTTTTGTGCATTTGTCTTTGGCCTCTCTAGTTTTAAAAGACCTCTTTTATTGTCTTTTTCATTTCTTAAAAATGCTACTTTTTACATAAAAATCACACTTTCTATTTCATACAAAACTAATATTTCATCAAAAACTAAGAAAATAGCCACATTTGTTCATGAGATTGGGATAGAAATAGAATGTCTATTTAGCGCACTCAAAAAACTTTTGAATGAATCTTTTGCTTTTTGTATTAATTTTTCCCGTGCTTCTTTACACACTGAAACTATAAGTAAACAATAATTTTTCTTTTGCGTTGTTTTTGCACAGATTTCATTATGAAAACTCTACTTAAATAAGTTAAGTAAAATTAACAAAGAAAATAAGTAAATTTATCTTGTGCAGTGAAAGCGATGTTGAGTAATTTTTACTTTCCTTTGCAATACATTTTACTCAAACACTAACACTGAATTAAAACATGCTTTTAAATTGTATGCTTTACTTAGAAACGTCTAAGTAAATAATACAATAGATATTGTGTAGACACCATATCTATATAATAGAAGTAACGTGGTACCCACCCGAACGGACCTCAATACTTGGCACTCAATACACAATGACAGTTTCATTCAACGGATCGTTTATGAGTATGAATGTGTCATTTTTTGTAGAAAATGAACTCCGGATATCACAAAATGGCATGTTACTAAACCTAACAACAAAAGCAATGATAAAACTGTAATTATTGTAATTATTAAATTCATTATTCAAGCCCCAGTGCATGATGGGTATCAGAAAAGTTATCACACTAGTATCAGAAAAGTTTAGTAGTTTTACTTCATTTTATAACATTGATATTTACGCTTTAATTTCTACAAGCTTGAACTGAGTACTAATATAGAATTATTCTAGCCTGAACTAACTTTTTTAATGTTGACATTACATTTTTTCTGTAGTATTTACTTCACCACAGAATCATTTTTATCAGTACTGTCAACAGTACATCAAAAAATAATCTGACTTGAAGTGTTAAAGTGATTTTCCGCCTTTCCCAATCCAGGGACAGCATCCCCTAAAGTTTGATGTTGAGGGTCAAACTAACAAACTTCTGAGCATGCTCAGTTTGAGTTCACTGATCACTCATAATTTGTGTTTTTGGTTAAAGAATGTGGATTTACATAAATATGTGTCAGCAAAAACAGCAAAACTCCGAACACATCTTCCTTTCTTAAGAATGACTTCCGTGCCGTTCTTTGTTCTTTTCTCAAAGAAAAGCTTAACAACAAGTCTCCCAGAGTCGCGGCCAAAGCCGATTCGAAAGGCCGCTGTTCTCCAGCTTCTTTGTTTTCAAGTAGCACGCGGAACCGTGGCAACTCTGCTGTCATTATGTTAAGCCCGCCCACCGACTCTATACACGATGTGATTGGCCTGACCAGAGTTTGGTTTTTCCATGTCGCAGGTCTACGCGGCAAATTAGATTTGCTGCTGCTAGGGTGCGTCTCGATTTCTAGGCTAACTGCTATCATTACAATCTATTACATTATCTCAGCTGGCTATACACATGGTTATTTATCGGAAGGTTCTGCAAAATAAAGAAAGTTCTTCATCAATATATGTCATGTTAATGCTCAGCTCAGCTTAACATAAAATGGAAGTTGGATCCACAGGTAAAAATCATTATTTTTGAGTCCAACTTCAGATTTTTAGTGTCATAAGATGCACATAAGATACTTTCCTAGAACATGTACAGTTGCTGCTAAAATCCGGACTGCAACATAAGCATATAACTTTCAAGATTAAAACAGGAATGGATCAAATTAATTAAAAATATTTAATATTCCTTTAACATTTTATATTAGGTGGCCTTAACTACTATGTACTAACATTTGAATTAATCCTTTGATGCAGTGCATACATGTTTTTACATTGTACTTACATTTTAAAAATGACCTGCTTGTAATTACATCTGTAATTCATTTCTGTAGTTACATTTATAATTACACTGTTGACCCTTCCCTTAAACTTACCCATACCACCACACCTGTTCCTAACTTTACCCTTAAACTTACCCACACCACCACACCTGTCCCTAACTTACCCACACCACCACACCTGTCCCTAACTTTACCCTTAAACTTACCAATACCACCACACCTGTTCCTAACTTTACCCTTAAACTTACCCATACCACCACACCATCCCTAACTTTACCCTTAAACTCACCCACACCACCACACCTGTCCCTAACTTTACCCTTAAACTTACCCACACCACCAGACCTGTCCCTTACCCTTAAACTTACCCACACCACCACACCTGTCCCTAACTTTACCCTTAAACCTACCCACACCACCACACCTGTCCCTAACTTTACCCTTAAACTTACCAATACCACCACACCTGTTCCTAACTTTACCCTTAAACTTACCCATACCACCACACCATCCCTAACTTTACCCTTAAACTCACCCACACCACCACACCTGTCCCTAACTTTACCCTTAAACTTACCCACACCACCAGACCTGTCCCTTACCCTTAAACTTACCCACACCACCACACCTGTCCCTAACTTTACCCTTAAACTTACCCACACCACCACCTGTCCCTAACTTTACCCTTAAACCTACCCATACCACCACACCTGTTCCTAACTTTACCCTTAAACTTACCCACACCACCACACCTGTCCCTAACTTTACCCTTAAACTTACCCACACCACCACACCTGTCCCTTACCCTTAAACTTAACCACACCACCACACCTGTCCCTAACTTTACCCTTAAACTTACCCACACCACCACACCTGTCCCTAACTTTACCCTTCAACTTACCCACACCACCACACCTGCCCCTAACTTTACCCTTAAACTTACCCACACCACCACACCTGTCCCTAACTTTACCCTTACCCTTACCCACACCACCACACCTGTCCCTTACCCTTAAACTTACCCACATCACCACACCTGTCCCTAACTTTACCCTTCAACTTACCCACATCACCACACCTGTCCCTAACTTTACCCTTAAACTTACCCACACCACCAGACCTGTCCCTTACCCTTAAACTTACCCACACCACCACACCTGTCCCTAACTTTACCCTTAAACCTACCCATACCACCACACCTGTTCCTAACTTTACCCTTAAACTTACCCACACCACCACACCTGTCCCTTACCCTTAAACTTAACCACACCACCACACCTGTCCCTAACTTTACCCTTAAACTTACCCACATCACCACACCTGTCCCTAACTTTACCCTTCAACTTACCCACACCACCACACCTGCCCCTAACTTTACCCTTAAACTTACCCACACCACCACACCTGTCCCTAACTTTACCCTTAAACTTACCCATACCACCACACCTGTCCCTAACTTTACCCTTAAACTTACCCACACCACCACACCTGTCCCTTACCCTTAAACTTACCCATACCACCACACCTGCCCCTAACTTTACCCTTAAACTTACCCACACCACCACACCTGTCCCTTACCCTTAAACTTACCCATACCACCACACCTGTCCCTAACTTTCCCCTTAAACTTACCCACACCACCACACCTGTCCCTAACTTTACCCTTAAACTTACCCACACCACCACACCTGTCCCTAACTTTACCCTTAAACTTACCCATACCACCACACCTGTCCCTAACTTTCCCCTTAAACTTACCCACACCACCACACCTGTCCCTTACCCTTAAACTTACCCATACCACCACACCTGCCCCTAACTTTACCCTTAAACTTACCCACACCACCACACCTGTCCCTAACCTTACCCGTATCCCACATCAATATCAGCAAATGTGTGTGCAATACAATATGAACACAGTAAGTACATTGTACTTATTTATTGATGTAAGTACACAGTAGTTAAGGCCACCTAATATAAAGTGGGACCACATTTTTAATCCCACCTCTTTTTATATTCTCCATAAAAAATCCATCCAAAAAGTGTTAAGACTTCATCTAATTTTATTCGAGGGGTTAGAACCCCCAACCTACCATACTTCTCACCCAAGGCAGTTTGTTTAGTGTAAATTGTGCATTTTGCATATCTTCACTTCTTGATTGAGTTAGGTCCCTATCGTAATTGATCTCTGATAACGTGATTTAGACTCTTCCGTTAAGGTCTGTGTTCTTGGGACCTTCGACCTCTGGAGTCTACAGACATTAAATGAACGGTAACATCTCTGATTAGTGAGTGTGTTGCCCGCGCCCCTCCCTCGTCTTCCTCCCTATCAGCGCACTTCAGTCACGCGCCCATCCAGCGCACGAAGCCATCAGTGAGCGCGCAACAGGTCTCTACCAGGGGGAGCAACTCAGAACGGCGCGAGGATTTCTGTTCCTTTGAGGATTTTAAAAACCTATATTAAAGTGCACAACTGTGATGAGGAGTTAAGGAGTCAGGAATTTTTGGTTTCATGCCGGGACGGTCCAGCGTTACTGTCGGGCGATGGCAAAGACATCTTATGTGCTTTCTCTCGTCGACATCCTCCTTACCATCAGCTTGGTTACAGGTATGACATGAACCTCTAATTAAATACACAGACACTCAACATTACATTCCACTCATTGGTAATTCGCACTGTTGCCGTTGATGAGTTTCAGCTCGTCATACGCATTATAAAATCTTGTAGGATATTAAAAAGTGTACTTGTACCTGTTATTGATTTGAAACAACTGTAGCTATGATTTTTCTCACTTTCCCCATTATTGGATCTGTAGCAAATAGTATTTTAATAGTATACAAAAAGCTAAATAATAATACATTGCTATAGGCCTAAATAAAAAAAAACGATTCATAGTTTTTTTTTTTTTTTTTTTTTTTAAATCGGCTTTATTTATTTTTTAACTATTAAAATAATATTTGCTACTGATAAATTAAGGAGAATAAGTATTCCCAGAATTCCATGCATGTTTAGATTATTCTTATGAGCTACAGCTTTGTTTTATGTTGCCTTTACGTTATAAGTTGGGTAACTTTAAAGCAACTGAATTACTTTTCCCTTGAAAAAGTAAAGTAAGGGATTACTCTTATTTTTCTGTAATTTAATTACAGTTACTTCTGATGTAATTGAACTAAATACTGCATATAGACTGTAGAACAATTACATATAATACAATAGTGGAATAAACAAACGTAGAGTCTAACTTTAAAATGCATGTTTTTATGTATTCTTCTCATATTTGTAATACTGTGGTCAATTAATAAGAATATGTAGTTTTATATGATTTATTTGAATTAATTAAAAGAGGCGTTTCATGTGTCTATCCTTGAATTGCTTAACTAGTCGAGGTTGATATAGGATTTAGAAAGTAATTTAAGAAGTAATACTTTTGGAGAGAGTAATTTGTACTGTAATCTAATTACACTTTTGAAGATGTGATTAGTAGCTAGTAATGATTTACTTTTTAGAGTAACTGGTTAAGTTATATTTTAGCGTTGTGTTTTTCTAATGCCGTTTTGCGTTTGTGTGTGTAACATTGTGTCTTAATGTTACTATTGGTTACAGTTGTAGAAGTCAGTTTAGATAAAATGTAAGTCATCATTTCATCAATATTATTGTCAGTGCATTTTATACTAGCATATAATAGTTTGTATATTATATACTTGTAACATAGTCGCTGTATTTTTGCTTTTTAAAGTAAAAAGCCAGAGCTTCAATTTATATACCAGATTTAGAAGCCAACATTTATATAACAAAAACTAAATATAAATAAATAAATGTACAATAGAGACTAAGAGTTGTTTCAGTATAACATTTCAAAATGGGATCTAGTGAGAGATTTTTGCTTTTAGAAAGTAGAAAATAAAACTTCCTATTCTTTCTGCCCTTATCTTGTAATTTCTTCCACTCTTTCATCAGATGCAATCAAGCCCTCACTGCCATTATTGTTTCAAATGCTTTCAGTGCCTGGCTACTTTAATGTTCAAACAAACAGTTGAATAAGTTAGTCTCCATGGAGTACATGTTTTAGCATGATTGTGTGTGCCCATAAGAGTGTGTGTGTTCCCAGTTCTAGTTCCTCTGGAGCAGGAATCTCACCTCAGGCTTTGGTGCGCGGGGCCATTTAGCCCGGCCCCGGCCCATCTGCCCAGGCTTCCTGTTTTGACACATCCAGACCTCTGTGCTGCACTTGCAGCTCCAGTGGAAAAATATCCCAGGGTCCCACATCAAACTGCTCTATGCCACAATGCACTGTGCCATTCTGTGCTGTTCTACACGTCTACACCCCTTATACACTGTCAGAAAAAAGGTACATTGCTGTCACTGGGGCGGTACCCTAAGGTACAAAACCAAAAAGGTACAAAACCAAAAAGGTACTAATATGTACATTTAAGGTACTAATACACACTCTTAAAGTACTATGTACCCTTTAAGGTACTAATATGTACCATTTAGGGGTGAGTAAGGTACAAAGATGTACTTTTTCACTTTTGTACCTTAGGGTAGCACCCCAGTGACAGCACTGTACCTTTTTTTATGAGAGTGTATCCAAAGTAAAACCAGGCCAGGCAATGGACAGACATTCATGGGCATTCATCCTCAGCGCTCTTGTGCTCTCCTGATTGACTGTGAATCCATGCTTAATCACAGAGAGAAGCAGTGGTTTGACTGTTAGCTTGAGTGGATGGGCAGCAAAAAAATTGTTGATAATGAAGCTGCAGATTTAGTCTGATGGTTGAGCTAAAGCTTGCATAAAGATAAAAAGAGAAAAGGGAGCTGCTTTCAGATGAGGAGATAAACTAAATTATTCTGGGATTAATATCAATCATGTTGAAAGCACTAGGGACATCCTAGGAAAGGAGCATGTTGTAAAGTTTATTTAGTCTTGATGTTAATGTGATATATTACAGCCATATTCTCAGTGGTTTATTGCTCCGAGGATGGTGGTCATACTGTCCAGTGTTTAGTTTTAATGTGATATATTGTTATATGTTGTCTAGATTCAAATTTACACAGGATGTTTGGTGTCTTTCTTGGTTTAAATTGGCTTAATTAAATTCAATAAGATAAACAGCAGAAATCTGGCAAAAAAATCTTTATATAGCATTTTATAGCATAATATTCATACATTTTAATTTTAAAATTATCATTAAAAACAAACAAACAAACAAACAAAAAAAAAAAACTGTTTTTTATAAGTAAGACTAAATAAGTTATTTGCATCAGTAATAAATTAGGTCACACTTTAGATTAGGGTCCAATTCTCAATATTAACCAACTATGACTTTGCCTCAATAAACTCCTAATTACTGCTTATTAATAGTGAGGTATTGTTAAGTTTAGGCATTGGGTAGGATTATGGTCATGCAGAATATGGCATTAATATATGCTTTATAAGTACTAATAAACAGCCAATATCCTAGTAATATGCATGCTAATAAGCAACTAGTTAATAGCGAGAACTGGACTGGAGAACTGGAATGTGTATATTCTGTGTATAGTGTTTAATGTGTATAGTGTTTAATGTGTATAGTGTTTAACGTGGTGCTAACTGTATGCATGTACTTTCAGAGTATAATGTGTAATGTAGTACTGACTGTAAGTATGTCCAATAGTACACTGTGTGTACTAACTATATGTATGTGCACATTGCACTTTTTTCTGTTTTTACCTGCTTAAGGTTGTATGGTTATATTAACTGTTACTGCAATTGTCTAGAGCACGCTCCCAAGAATTTCACTCTCCAAGGCACATGTGCTTTGGTGATGTGACAATAAAACTGACTTGACTTGGACCCTAAACTAAGGCCCTGTCCCAAATGGCACACTTCATATACATTTTCAGTCTTGTGGACTTACAATGGCTACCGCTTGATTAAGAACACATTAATACATAGTCACCCAAATAAAAATGTATTTTCATGTTGGGCTGTTCATATTCATTGATTTTCATATTCAGCATCAAATCTATTTAATCTATTTAGTCAATTAAATATACAAGTATATGTAAACTAATAAAACGAATAGACTAATACAATGTTTTGATTATATTTTTAGATACATATTGTGTGTTTTGTAAATGTGTATTTCTATTATATGGTTTTAAATTTGAAAGTAAAGTAAATTCCAATATTAATTTATGTTGTATCATAATCTGCGCGACCCCGTCGTTGCCTTTCTTTGATGACGTCCACTTCACCTGATATACCGTGCTCAGGGAGTAGGGAGCAGTGGACACTGCGCAGGGACCCTGTTGAATGGAACGCACCTCATGTCAATACTACAAAAAAAATAAAAATAAATGAAATGTGCATGTGCAACCTGACCCTCACGTGTGCGTAAAAAGTGAAGTATACGTTGCCCTTGAAGGTGTCATTTGGGACCGGGCCTAAAGTGTTACCATAAATTAGGCCAATGTAAGAGTATATGAATATCATATCCACTAAAGTCCTCAATCAAAGTCCTTAAATCAATCAGTGATTTTGATTTTAATGCGAGTGTTCATGTGAATATCTGCAGCCTATTCTTTAACAAAGCATTCTGGGTGTATTTTTTTCTTGTAGCGATAGAGCTCAGGTTTGTGCCGGATCCTCCAACCTTAAACATCACTGAGAAAACTCTCAAAATCAATGCTTCAAATACACTGGAGATCACGTGCAGGTAAGCTTTGCAATTCTGCCTTCAAATAAAATTATTAGTGCTGTCAACGTTAACGGGTTAAAGCATGCAATTCATCTTTTTCCAGTTGCAAAAATATTTAACAATTAACTCAGCATCCATTTTTTCTGTCATCCTTTGGCTATGGTTACATTATATGATACTGCTTTTATTTATGCAAATACTTTTAAACCATTCAAGCACGACAAGACAAAGAGAATGTGCTGTCTGTGAATGTCCTGTCTGTCACACACACACACACACACACACACACACACACACACACACACACACACACACACACACACACACACACACACACACACACACACACACACACACGACGCACAGAAAAGACATCAGTAGCTGTATTAGTATCAGTGATACTGGCCTTCATTCATTAAAAGATGCCATTAGTCTTTATGTTGTTTCTACATTCATTTGGAGATTAGCTGTGAAATTATTATATTATAAAATATATTTGAAAAACTTAATCGCAATTAATCACAGAAAAAAATGTGTGATTTATCTAGTTAATTTTTTTATTGATTGACGGCACTAAAATGAGCATTCATTTTCATTCTGAAGCTGCTGTACAGTTCTCATAAGCTGGGAAAAGTGTGCTGTTTTTGTTCATTATTGGATTTTTGATGGTAAAAACAGAAAGTAAACAATGTCATTTTTGATGTCATTGCTGACACTAGTCTTACCTGTTACACAGGGGGCGGCAGATCCTGGAGTGGTCTACACCTCACAACCGAACCCGCTCTGAAACCCGGCTCACCACATCAGACTGTAGTGGTGATGGACTATTCTGTAGCACTTTAACGCTCTCCAGAGCAGTAGCCAATGAGACGGGAGAGTACCGCTGCTTCTATAAAAGCCTGCCTATAGAGGATGGGAAGACTTCTATAGCTGTGTATGTCTTCATACAAGGTATGGTTTTCATGTGTAATCTTGTTGGACAAGTTTTCAACAAAAATATGAGCACATTTTTCATAGTGTTTTATAGTGTTACTGTCTTCTAGAGAAAGTGGGAGAGAGAGTCGGAAAGTTACAAAAATGTGTTCATCGCATACTTCCTTTGTTGTCCTTCAGGATAACCTTCTCACCTCCTCATTCTTCATAACCTCTTCATTCTGGTGGCACCACCACATTTTACTTGCCGTTTTGACCATAATAGCTGTAAACTGTTTGTCCAGACAGACAAAATACAGGAATTGGTTTGTTTTAAGTTGCTTGTTTTTAAGTGTTGGTTAGTGTGAACTTGCACTCCATTTCATTCCTATGCACATTTGATAATGAAGTTTTATAACTGTTTGTAAGTAGTGTAATACCTCTTATAATATCTAAAGAGTGTATTTAGTATAGAGAAAAAGTCATATTATCCTAGATTATGGCAACTGTAAATATCTGGTTAAATATAAAGTCCAGACATGCCTATGTTTTTAGATTATCGTACGCCATTTGTCCGAATGGCTCAAGATTATGATGTGGTGTTCATTCGGGAGGGAGAACAGGTGGTCATTCCCTGTCTGGTATCTGTGGAGGACCTAAATGTTACACTGTACACAGTGAGTATTTCTACACACACACATTCCCCTACCCTACTCTAAAAAGTGCTGATCTGCAGATACCATCTTCTATTTCTAATGAGATTAATTTAGTTTTGTTGGTGTAATTTAATGTATTTAGGATGATTCAGTAATCATCCCAAAATTTGAAGCCCAAAAAAGTGTATCCATCCTTATAAAAGTAATCCATCGATTCGCTTCAGAAGGCCTTTATTAACTCCCTGGAGTCTTATGGATTACTTTTATAATGGATGGATGCACTTTTTTGGGATTCAGATTTTGGGCACCCATTATAAAGCTTGGATTAGCCAGGCCAGGACATTTTTTAATATAAATCCGAAAACCTGAAAGAAGAATGTTATATACACCTAGGACGGCTTGAGGGTTTTTGGATTTTGGGGTGAACTATCCCTTTAAGTCAACTGATCACTTTTTACAGGGCATTACGTATAGGTCTTTTCTGTTAAAATATGAATAATAAATATAAAATGTATGACTATAAAATATCAAGGGCCAGATTTACTAACAGTTTGCGCTAATGCAAACCCTCTTTTGGCATTCAAAAACTACCGTCAGGATTTACTAAAGACGTGCAGTGATAAATTAGCGCTGAAAAGACGTGGACAGGGTTAATTTTGCGGCTGCCATTATTGCATATGCATTTGTAGGAGTTTCCCTTTTCGGGGCAAAATGTATGGGAGGAGAGTATTTAAATGAATTATGTAAGGTGATTTACTAAGGTTTGTGCTCATCAATTTATTGGCATTTGCGCCATTATTTACCGCCCAAAAAAAGCATGTCTTTAAACAGATGCTAACTGGCAGATTGTGTTGGTCATTATGGAAATTATCCGGTTACGCAACCGGATCATTTCCATAATGACCAACACAATCTGCCAGTTAGCATCTGTTTAAAGACATGCTTTTTTTGGGCGGTAAATAATGGCGCAAATGCCAATAAATTTATGTGATGCCAAAAAGTGATCAGTTGACTGTGTTCTTTAATTTGCGTGTCATCCATAGATCACGTGCAGAACTGTCCAATCCCATTGGCGCTTTTTTGGAATTGTGCTCTCACTCTAATTTGCCCTGTTTAGTAAATCTGGCCCTTAGTGGTTTACTCATTAAGATCCCTGTGTTGTGTGATTCACTGCTGGTGATATGTGAAGAATGTTTATGGTGTCTACCCTCAACAGAAGTATCCAGTAAAAGAACTGGCCACTGATGGGAAAGAGGTCATCTGGGATAGCAAGAGGGGTTTTATCCTGCCTAGTCATGTGGTCAGCTATGCTGGCGTGGTCTACTGCCAAACCAGTATTCAAAATGAGACCTATCAGTCCTCACCTTACATAGTAGCTGTTGTAGGTAAGCAAAAAAAAGTTTATTGGAGGAGGTGAATGTTGCATGAAGTACATCTGACTTATCATTTATTTCAGTTTTGCCAGCATGTAAAAAAATGTATACAACGTTTGTTTTGAGGAGGCGAGATTGCATGTCTCAGAATCATTTTGTTGAGACTGTAGAAAAAGTCTGGTGTGAGATCAGCTGCCCTGGTCTCAAGAGAACAATGCTCCACCCGGCACGTCCCTTACACCCCTTCCCTCTTCCGCAGGATACAAGATCCATGACCTCACCCTGAGTCCAGCTCATGAGAGGCTGACGGTAGGGGAGAGGCTAATGTTGAACTGCACCGCTCACACCGAGCTCAATGTGGGAATCGACTTTCAGTGGACCTTCCCACATGAGAAGGTCAGTTACTTAGAGAAATGTTCAATACATGTTAACCTCAGTCGGCAACATTTGTGGCATAAACTTGATAACCAAATAAAATAACTAGCCCAGCCCATGTTTTTTTTTTTTTTTTTTTTTTTTTTACTTGTCTCCTTCCTGTTCTCTACATAAGTTTCACAATGTCCAGCGATGAAAAACTGCCAGAAACAGTCTAAACTAAAGCTGTCTGCTATGTCTTTACTGACTTGTATTGACCCCAAAACATCCTTTAACTCTCTGGGCCTCTTTGGCCAAAAATGACACTTTGACATTTTGCTTCATCGGAATGGGATAACACTTTTGACTGTCTTTTTTTAACTTTTGTCACATTAGCTATGTGAACACGCAAATAAACAATCATCGATATGATTCAGATATGTTAAAGGGCTGGGGAAAAAAGTCACTCTTGGCTCCTTCCACATAGGAAATTAATGGTAAATGCGAAAACTCAGAGAATCTTTTGGTGGTACAAACTACAAATTAGCCACTGTGCAGAAAAAAGTGCACAGCAATGAAGATGTGACACTCTAAATGTCAAGAATATATGCAAAATAGACACATTCTGAAGCATTAAGAGTTCCTTTCACTGGAGCTAAGGTGCCAAGCTCAATCCCTGAAAAACAACCCCATACCAAAGCCCCCCTCCACCAAGCACTGTTCTCCTGGCAACTGCCAAACAGAGAAGCGTGATTGGTCACTCCAGAGAACACGTCTCCACTGCTCCAGTCCAGTGGCGGTGTGCTTTACACCACTGCATCCGAATCTTTGCATCGCACTTGTTGATGCAAGGCTTGGATGAGCTGCTCGGCCATGAAAACCCATTCCATGAAGCTCTCTACACACTGTTCTTGAGCTAATCTGAAGGTCTGTAGCTATTAATTCTGCAGAAAGTTGGTGACTTCTGTGCACTGTGTGCCTCAGCATGCGCTGACCCCGCTCTGATTTTACGGGGCCTACCACTTTGTGGCTGAGTTGCTGTTGTTCCCAATTGCTTCCACTTTGTTATAACATCATTAACAGCTGACTGTGGAATATTTTGTAGTGAGGAAATTTCACGAATGGACTTATTGCACAGGTGGCAACCTATCACGGTACCACGCTTGAATTCACTGAGCTCCTGAGAGCGACCCATTCTTTCACAAATATTTGTAGAAGCGTCTGCATGCCTAGGTGCTTGACTTTATACACCTTTGGCCATGAAAGTGATTGGAACCTCAATTCAATGATTTGGAGGAGTGTCCCTATAATTTTGGCAATATAGTGTATATGAACTAGAGCGACTATAACACAGAGCAAGTTTTTGCAAATGTGTGAAATAAAAATCAACAATTCAGCCACAATTCAGTAGAACGAATAGCAAGGAAGAGGTACAAAACAGACACACCCACTCAAGCACACACACACTTACACACACAGCACACTATTATTCACACACAAATGAACTGGTGTGGCTGTAACAATATGGTCAAATTGAGCCAAAAGACTAATAATAGGTTGAAATCAGATCTGACTCAGATTGAGTAAGATGTGATAAAGTTATTGAATTTTGATATTATGTGTAACAAAATGTCCTTGTCTGTGTTCAGGTTTGACTGTAGTAAAATTTATAAAATTATGATTTACACTTCAAATCAAAATCTAAACCTTGACAAATAGTAGTCTTTGAGAATGTCTAAGTGTAAATCAAAATCCACAACTTAATAAATATACGTATTTATGTGTAAAAACACTAGAGAATTTATAAGCCACTTTATATAGAACTATATAGGAAGTGGTTACTCCATGACATTACACAAGTTTTTCTTTTTTTACTTCCACCAGATGGCAATAATCAACCTTCAAAGATTGGATTTTAAATGCCTTGTCTCTATTTTATGGAATACTGCTTTAATTGAAAAATAATTTTAAAATATGTTAGAAAAATGTGTATTATTTTCAGTGGGGAAAAATAGCTAATACAAATTGTATAAATATTGCATAGTATCATAAAATCCCCTCAAAATTCTAAATAATAATAAAAAAATATTATTGAGTGTGACCAAGTGTGACCCCTAAACGAAGAGGACCAGAGGGTTCAAATTTATCATCAGCCAATCTTCTCAATGTGACTGTCGATATCTGGCTACTTAGTTCCCATTCAGTCGGTCACTCTCGACACCACGTTGGAGTACCGACGAATAGGAATCTCGCTCGCGAGAGCCAATCTACTTCGAGTGTAACTAAAACGAGCCAATGCACATTGGCATGCAATGATTGCACCAGGTGCTCATGCCACGCTGTGCGGGTATAAATGAGACACAGGTGATTGCATCAAATTAGCATTTTGCTTCAGAGCCGAGTGGTAGATGGTGACGCCAGCTATCACTCCTTACCTCGCAGTGACTGAAGCAGAGCCGCCTTTCCGAAGCGATCTCTTCAGTCGGTGTTCATGTGAAGGCACTGCAGCGGGTCGTGTGGTTTCGATCATCTCTCTTTGTTGTTCGTTAGAACGATCACAAGGGCTGTTCTCACAGCTGGTTCGGTGCGCTAGGTGGAGAGCTCTAAAAAGCCGTTCTCACGGCTGGTAAGAGCGCCCTCGTGAGAGAGAGCGCGCATGTCAGGCTGCACTACCCCCTGACTGTGTCGCCGCGACCCCTCCCCCTGCGTGCTTCAGCACCAAGGAGAGCGTCCTTCTGAAAGAGCTTGCACAGATAGAGCTTGCGTCTTTTTCAAGATGACATTCTATCTGTGTGTTTCTGGATGCGGTGGTTTCCTGTCACCGAGGGATGGTCATCAGCGCTGTATCTCGTGTTTGTGCGTTCAGCACGCTGAGGCAGCGCTGGTGGATGAATCATGTTCTCATTGCGGGAACATGACCACCTCAGAGTTGCGATCGCGGCTCCGTCTCGCAAGGGGCGGAGCCCCCGTGCCTCTGCCTCGATCTAACCCTCCTCAGAGAGTTACTTCAGGCAGTAGCCCGGCTGATTTGAGGGTTACGGTGAGCGCGTTTCCCCCAAGGAACCAACCCCCGGGGAACCCTCATCCCTCTCGTACTCCGCAGGCAGTAGAGCTGCCGCGTGGTGGGCCATCCACGAGATGTGCATCATCCGTATCCTTTGGGGCTCCCCTTGAGGACCAGATGTCCATCGCTGCATCGGAGGGAGGGTCAGAACTCTCTGGAGAGGATGTGTCGGCGCAGGGGGCTCCTCCGGGTAGACCCGCTGTGCCCGATACTGATCCGGAGATGATGGCTATGCTTGCCCGGGCCGCCGAGAGAGTCAGGCTCGTGTGGAACCCTCCACCATGTCCCGAACCCTCAAGGCTGGATGATTGGTTTCTCGGGGGGGCCCGTGCTGGTTCTCAGCATCCCACCCCGGTTCCTTTTTTCCCGGAGGTGCACGAGGAGCTCACGAGGTCGTGGACGGCACCTTTTACTGCCCGAAACCGGCCTAGTGGATCCTCCTCCCTCACCACCCTCGATGGCAGACCTGCAAAGGGATACACGCAGGTTCCTCCCGTGGAACGGGCCGTTGCTATGCAACTGTGCCCTAACTCCACTTCCAGGGGGAACCCTTGTCTTCCCTCCAAGGCCTGTAGGTACTCATCCGATCTGATCGGGAAGGCCTACCAGGCTTGTGGAGAGGCAGGCTCCGCCTTACACGCTATGGTGTTGTTGCAGGTCCATCAGGCCCAGGCACTGAAGGCCCTGCACGAAGGTGGTCATGATCCCGCAGTTCTTCAGGAACTGAGAACCGCAACGGACCTCGCTGCTTTGTGCGACGAAGGTTACGGCGCGGGCCATGGGTCGTGCGATGTCCACCATGGTGGTCCAGGAACGCCATCTCTGGCTGTGTCTGGCGGACATGAGGGAGACCGACAAAGTCAGGTTCCTTAACTCCCCCGTCTCCCAGACTGGCCTTTTCGGCGACGCGGTCCAGAACTTCGCCCAGCAGTTCTCAGCCGCACAGAAGCAGACTGAGGCGATCAGTAACATCCTGCCACGGCGGTTAGCTGCAGCCTCCACCCACCTGTCCAGGGGCCTGCCAAGAGGGGTGGCAAGGCCAAGGGCAAGCGGCCCTGAGACGGGCGACCCGGAGATGAGGAGGACTGCTCTTCTGGAGACGGTGACCGCACCGCTCCATCCCCCAGAGGAGGGCCGGGAGGAGAATCTTGTGTTCCGTTTTGTTTCTGTTCTACTCATCCTCCCCCTTCGCCAGCGGGCAGCAGTGGACAACCCCCTCACGTTCCTGCTGCCCACCTGTGGAATCAGGTAAATGTGGCACGGCACACTCTCACCTCGCTGCGGGCCGCCTCCACGAGACAGCCGCCCCAGCCCGGTACCTGCATTCCACCTCGCTGCCCCACGGTGGGTATGCCGGTGGTCCCTATGGTCCCGCTTGTACGGTCCCTGGGAGCCTGGCTAGCGCTCCCTGCTCCGTCTCGCTGGCTCATTCGGACCATCAGGCTCGGCTACGCGATTCAGTTCGCCCGGCGCACCCCCAGGTTCAAGGGCGTCCGCTTCACTTCGGTGAATGCCACAGATGCCCATGTCCTGCATGCGGAGATCGCTGTCCTGCTGGCGAAGGACGCGATAGAGCCGGTCCCTCCAGCCGATATGAAGACCGGCTTCTACAGCCCGTACTTCATTGTACCCAAGAAAACCGGTGGGTTACGGCCAATCTTGGACCTGCGAGTCCTGAATCGGAGCCTCCACAAGCTACCGTTCAAGATGCTCACGCAGAAGCGCATTTTCAAATGCATCCGTCCCCAAGATTGGTTTGCAGCGATCGACCTGAAGGACGCGCACTTTCATGTCTCGATCCTTCCTCGACACAGGCCATTTCTGCTCTTTGCGTTCGAGGGTCGAGCATATCAGTACAAAGTCCTGCCCTTCGGGCTGGCCCTGTCCCCCCGTGTCTTCACGAAAGTCACGGAGGGGGCCCTTGTGCCCATGAGAGAACGGGGCGTTTGAATCCTCAACTATCTCGACGACTGGCTCATTCTAGCACAGTCCAGGGATCAATTGTGCGAACACAGGGACCTGGTGCTCAGACACCTCAGCCAGTTGGGTCTTCGGGTCAACTGGGAAAAGAGCAAACTCACCCCCGTGCAGAGGATCTCTTTTCTCTGAGTTTTATGGAGTTGGATTTGGTCGAGCGGACAGCGCGCCTCACAGAGGAGCGTGTCCAGTCGATGCTGAACTGCCTGAACACGTTTCAAGGCAGGATGGCGGTTACACTGAAACAGTTTCAGAGGCTCCTGGGGCATATGGCAGCCGCGGCAGCAGTAATGCCGCTTGGCCTGCTTCATATGAGACCGCTTCAGTACTGGCTACACGGCCGAGTCCCGAGATGGGCGTGGCAACGCGGCACTCACCGGGTGAGCATCACACCGGCCTGTCGCCAGTCCTTCAGTCCGTGGTCAGACCCCTCGTTCCTTCGGGCTGGAGTGCCCCTGGAACAGGTGTCCAGGCATGCTGTGGTTTTCACAGATGCCTCCGCCATGGGCTGGGGAGCCATGTACAACGGGCATGCAGTGTCAGGGGTTTGGACGGGCCCGCACCTGCATTGGCACATCAATTGCCTCGAGTTGCTAGCAGTACATCTTGCTCTGAGCCACCTCAAAGGGGCGAAGATGTACTGGTCCGCACGGACAACACTGCGACCGTTGCGTATATCAACCGACAAGGTGGTCTGCGCTCCCGTCGCATGTCGCAACTCGCCCGCCATCTCCTCCTCTGGAGTCAGAAGTGTCTGAGGTCGCTTCGGGCCATTCATGTCCCTGGTGTGCGCAACCGTGTGGCCGACGAGCTCTCACAAGCTGCGCTCCCAGGGGAGTGGCGACTCCACCCCCAGGTGGTTCAGCTGATCTGGAGACAGTTCGGGGTGGCACAGGTCGACCTGTTTGCTTCCCCAGAAACGTCCCACTGCCAGTGGTTCTATTCGCTGACCGAGGGTACACTCGGCACTTGCGCACAGCTGGCCCCAGGGGCTGCGCAAATATGCGTTTCCCCCAGTGAGCCTACTTGCACAGACACTGTGCAAGGTTAGGGAGGACGAGGAGCAGGTCCTGTTGGTGGCGCCATACTGGCCCAACTGGACCTGGTTCCCAGAACTTATGCTCCTCGCGACAGCCCCTCCTTGGCCGATTCCTCTGAGGAAGGACCTTCTGACTCAGAGACGGGGCACCCTGTGGCACCCAAGTCCAGACCTGTGGAAGCTTCATGTCTGGCCCCTGGACGGGACGCGGAGGTTCTAGGTGATTTACTCCAAGAGGTAGTTAACACCATCACTTCGGCACGTGCACCGTCTACAAGACAGGCTTACGCCTCGAAGTGGAACCTGTTCGTCGAGTGGTGTTCTTCTCGCCGAGAGGACCCCCGAAGATGTTTGATCACGTCTGTGCTTTCCTTCCTGCAACAAGGGTTGGAGCGTAGGCTGTCGCCCTCCACCCTCAAGGTCTATGCTGCTGCTATATCCGCCTATCACGACCACATAGAAGGTAAGACGGTTGGGAAGCACGACCTGGTCGTCAGGTTGCTTAGGGGGGTGAGACGGTTAAATCCTCCTCGACCCCCCCTCCATACCCTCTTGGGATTTTGCTCTGGTGCTCCGAGCACTCCAGAATGCCCCATTCGAGCCTTTGCAGTCAGCAGAGCTAAAGATTCTGTCTATGAAAACTTTGCTGTTGGCTGCATTGGCCTTCATCAAGAGGGTAGGGGACCTGCAGGCATTTTCGGTCGACGAATCGTGCCTAGAGTTCGGGCCGGGTAATACCCACGTGGTACTAAGACCCCGGCCTGGCTATGTGCCCAAGGTTCCTACCACTCCCTTCAGGGACCAGGTGGTGAACCTGCAAGCGCTGCCCCCGTAGGTGGCAGACCCAGGCCTAGCTTTGCTCTGTCCCGTCCGCGCTCTGCAGATCTACGTGGATAGAACTCAAAGCTTCAGAACCTCAGATCAGCTCTTTGTCTGTCACGGAGGCCAGCAGAAGGGAAAGGCTGTCTCCAAGCAGAGGATGGCCCACTGGATAGTGGATGCCATCACCTTGGCTTACCAAACTCAAGGTGTGCCCTGTCCGCTCAGGGTGCGAGCACACTCTACTAGAAGTGTTGCATCCTCCTGGGCGCTGGCACGTGGCGCCTCGCTGTCAGACATCTGTAGAGCTGCAGGCTGGGCGACACCCAACACGTTCGCTAGATTCTATAGCCTACGTGTAGAGCCGGTCTCCTCCTGTGTTCTCACCTCAAACGGGTAGAAGCACTGAGAGGCCCCGGGTATTGTCGGCTTGCTGCGCTCTGGCGCTCTTATTCTCCAGAAGCAAACTCTGTGAATCCTCCATCACCCTCGGTGCCGGACGTCGCGGAACGTCGGGCATCAGGCCCCTTGCCGCTGAATCCTTGAGAACCGGTAATGGGCTGGGGTTATATGAGTGACCCTGCGGGGATCCCATATTTTCTTCCACGGTCCCTCCTACGGGAAGCCCGTGTCTTTCCCTTGGGAGAGCCTTCCCGTCACCGGGACTGAGCCCCCTCCTCCCTTGCGGGCTACGGCTCAGCATTGTACTCCACATAACTCCTCCGGGGTACGATGTGGGCTCCGCAGCGGCCCCTTTTCTAGGGCACGCTTTCCCAGTGTCATCCAATAATCACTGAGCAGGGTCATGCGGAACAGCAGTGATGGACTTCCTGGGCACTGGAAAGGGGCAGAGGCCATGGCACTTTGGTAGGGATTCCTATTCGTCGGTACTCCGACGTGGCGTCGAGAGTGACCGACTGAATGGGAACGTCTCGGTTACGTATGTAACCCTCGTTCCCTGAAGGTGGGAACAGAGACGCCACGTCCCGTCGCCATGTCCTCTGTACCCTGCTGGGGTGCCTGCCTACCTACTCGGCTCCTCAGCAAAAGGCTAATTTGATGCAATCACTTGTGTCTCATTTATACCTGCACAGCGTGGCATGAGCACCTGGTGCAATCATTGCATGCCAATGTGCATTGGCTCGTTTTAGTTACACTCGAAGTAGATTGGCTCTCGCGAGCGAGATTCCTATTCGTCGGTACTCCGACGTGGCGTCTCTGTTCCCTCCTTCAGGGAACGAGGGTTACATACGTAACCGAGACGTTATGCTGACATAAGTAAAACAAATAAAGACACTTAAAGCATAAGCTCAACTCAAATCAGTCCAGACCAGTCCAGCAGATTTTTTTTGAATTGCAGTTTCATAAATAACATCATACATTTCAAACCTCTCTCTCTCACCTCCTGCAGAGAAGTGTCAACAGCTCAATGCCAAGGTCACGCTATGAGACCAAGTCCTACAAGAAGAAGCTGTGGAACTCCTTAGAACTGTCCAATACCCTCATTGTAGAGAATGTGACCATAAACGACACAGGAGAATATATCTGCACAGCCTCTAGTGGTCAGATGTACAAGATTGCCCGAGCATCCCTCATCGTCTATGGTATGTGCTTTTAGTAATAACCACAACTTAGCAACAAAATAAAGCATTATTTAATTTAAAATGTTAGCATTGCTCACACACCAAGGCCAGTTATAAGTTGCTGGCATAGGTAACACATGGTAGCATAAAGACTATATGTTTTACAATACAAAAATACAATGTTTTAATAGCATTTGCTAACATATCAATTGATGTTTCAGAGAAACCATTTATAGCACTCAATGATCAGTTGTCGCAGACTGTGGAGGCAAATGCTGGCCAGGAAGAGGCAAAAATCCTTGTTAAATATTATGCTTACCCAGAGCCTTCTGTCAAGTGGTAAGTGGTTTATAGTGTGTGACTTGTGTATATATTAGTGCTGTCAATCGAAAATTAACTAAATTAATCACACATATTTTTCTGTGATTAATCACGATTAATCGCAATTAAAAACACTTACGTTTTTAATATAAGTTGTAATATTTTATAATTAATAATTTCACAGTTAATTTCACAAATTGATTTAGAAAAAACATAAAGACAGTATATTTTAAATACTTGAATGAAGGCCAGCATCACTGATTCTAATACAGCTACTGATGAAAAAATACATTAATTATAGCATTCAGCAGCATTAGTGTAATTGAAAGCTATCAATTTTTAACATTTATTAGGGTTCAAAATGTAACAACTTTTAATTTAAATGAGCTTAAAACAATCCTCACATAAACCCAACAAATGTCATATTTACCTGTGCCCTGTGGAATATACAGAAATTGAATAAAGTTATCAAACAGTCTGCACTGCATACATTATAAATTAAATATAGATGAATCCTTATTAAAGCTACAAATGTTATTCAGTTGAGTTGTTTGATTAACATTAATGACAGACAGCATTAGTGGCTGCTGTAACTTTAAGATCTCACACGGGTCCCATCTCTTTATGTTCATTTGAGACTTTAACTCATTTAAGACTGCTCTTATAAAGATACTCAACAGAATTTTGGCATAATTGTGTGTGAACATTTTTGTTATTGTTCGTTCATGCTAGAAAGAGAACTCGATTCTCGTTCTCTTTTATCTTTTTGTGCTTGAATAAAAAGGTTTAAAAGCATTTGCATGAATAAGAGCGTGATCATATAATAACGCTAGCCAAAGGATGACAGAAAAAAGTGGATGCTGCGTTAATTGCATTCAATCTTTTTAACGCGTTAAACTGAAAAATGTGTCAATGCGCTAACGTTGACCGCACTAGCCTATATAGCGCCTGTAAAGAATAGATTAGAACTGTCTGAAGAATGAACTTGCATTAAGCTTTCTTTTGCTATTGTCCATCCAGGTATAAGAATGATCAGCTGATAGTGTGGAAGGATGAGTACAGGATGAAGCCTAACAGAGGATCTCTTACTATATACGGTGTTACAGAGAAGGATGCTGGGAATTATACTGTTGTCATGACAAATAAGATTACCAAGGAGGAGCAGAAAAGAACATTTCAACTATTGGTTCATGGTAATGAATGTCTCCTCTCCTCTCCTCTCCTCTCCTCTCCTCTCCTCTCCTCTCCTCTCCTCTCTCTCCTCTCTCTCTCCTCCTCTCTCTCTCTCTCTCTCCTCTCCTCTCCTCACTGTATTAACTTGTGTGTTTATATGTACAGTTCACCCTAAGATCTTTGAGAAGGAAGTGCCGCTGGATCGTGATGTTCATATGTACGGCAGTAGTCCTACACTCCGATGCACTGCTAGCGGAGGATCCAGCCCTGTCACAATAAAATGGCAGTGGATGCCCAGAGAGGACTGCCCAATCAGATTTCTGTGAGTCATATGCCACATAATTTAATGCTGTCTTCCTGTTTTGCTTCAAGTATAACCTATGTAATGCATCTAAGAATTTAGACTGCTAAAAAGGTTTTATCAGATAGATGTGCTTCATGTGGTAACATCTAAATTAACTGTTTTTATTCAAGTTAAAGTATAACTTGACTAAATTAGGTTAGACAAATGAAAATCATTTTAAGGGTATAAATTATGTTAAAAGATCCCCTAAGATCCCTAAGATATCAATTGCACATCACCACATTTTAGCATTTATACACACATGCATGTAATTTTTGGAGAGTTTTACCAACATCATTTTTGCTTCAATGTAAATTGCTAATTTTCTCTTTAATCATATTGTATTATATTATGAAAAAATACAACCAAATCTAACATCTAAGGTTGGTAAAAAAATAATAATACTGTGTGACATATTGTACATGCACCAATATACCTAAACATACACTGATAAAATGATTCTGTGGTGTAAATACACAGAAAATACTTAAGTAAATACTCAAGAAAAATGTAATTTCTACATGAAAAAATTAGTTCAGGCAAGAATTCAAAAACAAAGTAACTTCTATATTAGTACTCCATTCAAGCTTGTAGAAATTAAAGAGTAAATATCAAACATTATAAAATTAAGTAAGACTCTTGAATATTGAATCTTGAATCTTAAAACCTACCTGATGCTGGTGTTCCCATCATGCACTGGGGCATTAATAATTAATAAGGTTGATTTTTCACTGATTTCCAGCTGTTTTTGCACAGTTTTAGCATTGCTTTTGTTGTTAGGCTTAGTAACTTGCCATTTTGTGACATCTGGAGTTCTACTTTTCTACTCAAACTTCATACTTAAAATATATAAAACATATATAAAACAAACCAATTTCAACTAAGTACAAATTACTCAACCTTTTACTGGCCAATTTAAAGTTACTTATTTGCTTTGTTCATTTGACTTAACTTAGTTAAAGTTCCAGTCCGTAACTTTTTTGGTTAAAAATGATCCAAAATAAGCTTGTAATAATGTGTTATAATTTGAGTGGTACTGGTAGCTTTGGGAAAATTTGTGGGAGCATGGTGCATTGGTCTTTGTGTCATTACACGTCTGTATACATAATCATGTGATAATCTATCGCATGTGAGGATGCTGCAGGTGGCGGATCATTTATAGACTTTTCTCAGAGCAGCTGGAATAATTAAACATATCATTTTGATGGCAGATTGTAATCCAGAAAGGTCAAAATGACATCATTAGTGACAACTTGAAATTCACCTGTAGTTAAAAGCAAAAGATTAGACTGTTTGGAAATTGAAATCTATAGGTAACGCTAAAACACACTAAATAGACATAGTCACGCAATGCTGATGTTGTTAACATTAACAATTTGAGAACAAATTATAACAATAATAATAATTTGCATGGTTTGATGTGATATGAGCTAAGCGATCATTAGATTTTTTGTAATGCTTTTTTTTCTCAGTTAGTCTGAACAAAAGTGGCATGTTACTTACTTGTTCAGATGACATTTTCCGGTGAAAATTCTTATTTTGGTTATACTCCAAGACGGAGAATCTGTGATTCTGAAGAACAGTATGCACACCACGATGCGGTGACTGACAGCAAACCGCACACACTCCTCAAAACTTTAGATTCATCCACGCTGAGGAGCCATGTTGATGCACAACCCACGTAAAGAAGATAACTACACAAATAACTGCAATTGCAGGTTTCAAACAGAGGCAAAACTTACGGACTGCAGCTTTAAGTAGAGTTTACTTAATTCCATATGTGAATTTACTTTAAAAATATGCATGCAAAAACTTGCCAAGATGTTTTAAAAACATTTTTACGTAGTTTACATAGAATATGCTTCTCTTTACTTGTCTGCATTTTCATATCTTCTCTGCATCTACATTACTGTAAATATTATTTCTCTTGAATTATAAATAGTTTGTGATATTCCTCATTTGTACACAGCAGAAAACAGAATGTCCTCATGGTCCCAAAAACAGCAGAAACCAAACAAACTGACATTTGCCTTGCAAAACCTGCCAATTAGAATGAAAGCTAAAAAATTAAATGTCTTCCTGTATTTGTACAGTATTGTATTGTCCAGTCATTTACTGTTTTGTTTAGTATGTCCTTAGTCATTGTTTTTGCTGACAAAATATGCACTGAATAAGATGTTTGCAGGTTTGCTCACTGAGCAAAAATGCGGGCATATTTGTTCCTGGTGTTCAAGTTTGTACCACAGTCCAATTCATTAGCATTTTGTGTTCTAATTAGGCATTCATCCTGAAACAACTGTTGTGATTGGGCCAAAAAGTATGACTGCTTGGGTTAGAGAGGACTAAGAAATCAGCTACTGTGAGTTTTAGTTAACTTGTGACTTTGATTGGCAACCTGCATTCACCAAACGTCACTTCCAAGGATGTTGTGATCATGCAATGGGTTTTCAGGGCCAGGCGTTACATGAGCCTTATCTTCAGATTGCACCCTCACCTACTTCCGTAGTCCTCATCACAACTTCCTGTTGTTCTAAAAGCAGACGCATTTAAATCCCGTGTCCTTGATCAGACATAAAAATAACACAATGTCTGTCACTGTATCCTACTAACAAGAGTTCCCCCTCGTCCTCACCTCTCATTACAGTTTTTATGTGACCCATTTTTGTGTTTGTCTTTTTTTCCCAATCTCTTTTCCTTATTCCTCTCTTTCTCTGTTCTCTGTCCATTGCTGAACTACACGCTATGAGGTGCTGAAGTCTAAACCCGATGTCTGTTTATTGACATTTATGATAATTCCCATTGCTCATAAATATGTGCGGCAGAAGTGCAATTACTGTAGCTCTGAGAACTGAGTCAGTTATGGGATGGTCTAAGTTTAGACCGTTAATAATAGATGCATTGTTGTTTAGGTTTCTGTTTGGTGTTTTTCCGTTTTTCCTGTTCCTGCTGGAGATATGCAGATAGATAGGTGTTTATTTTTGTGTCTTCTCTTTTGAGATATGGATCCTGGATATTGATCCTCTTTTTTTTTCATAATTATTATTTTTTTAATTGTTACATTTATTTAATTTATTTAAATATTTTGTGGAAACGCATCTATTTTTTCAGGATCCTTTAATGAATAACATTATAAACGTCTTTATTCTCACGCATTTAATTCATCCTTGCTGAATAAAAGTTAATTTCTTTAAAAAAATAATTATCTTAGTGACCCCAAACTTTTGAACGGTGGTATTTACATTTATGCATTTAAGTGACTTACATTAAAGGGCCAACAATATAGATAGTACACTATTCATAGTGTGCAATATTTTAATTGTGTGTTTTGCAGACCTGGAAACCATATGCAAATGTATAAAGTATTTCAAAGTAATTTATTCATTTTTAAATCTTTATAATAAGTGTATATTATTATTGTTGTGACAAAAAAATCTACATAATAAAATTACCTTTTAATGTTTTATAATTATTTTTGACTGTGCAAAAACGGTTTCTCACAGACCAAAGTCAGACCAGAGTGTGGTGAAGTGTGACAAGTGGAGGGAGATATCAAACAACACAGGGAAGAATCCCATCATCAGCCCCACATCTGTCATTGAACGCTCTCTTAAGGTAAACATTGATACCAGTACTGTGCTGTGTTTGGCTTGCTTTGAACGTGCAAAAATCAATAAATTGTAAGCATAAAATATACAGTCCTAATGTCTAATATTGGGTCCTAATGTCTAATGAGACTGGGATTCAAAATCTAATTTAAACCTGGTTATAAACCTGATTTAGGATGTAAAGTAAATAAGAAATATTTAAAGGCACAATATGGAATATTTTTGGATTAAAATATCCAAAATCTACTAGAACAATGTTATATAGTTTGTTGACTTTTGCATTTACATTATCCAAAATGTTTCCAAGAATGTTTAAATCCAGAGAAATAAACTATTTTAACCAGGACATGGACCGTGTCCGTGCATCACCTATTAATGACATCAAACCCACGTTACCCTCAATTTCCGGGGTTTTTGGTAGAAATAACGAAAACACCAGACACTTTAATATATTATGTGTTTTATTAGACAGGTGAGCAACTGTTTGGATACATTTGTTGACAAAAAAAAATCATTGTTATACAGCTTAACACAGTTAGTCTTATTGTTTAAGTCTTGTTTTCTTGATTTACTGAGAGTACCATGTTTTACCATGTCTAATATGATCTCGCTCACTGCAGTGTGAACAAGTGTCTCATAGTAGCCGTCTAGCGAACGCACAGAATAGCATTATAACATAACTCTCAACACACTCAAATGTATCTAGTATGATAAACCAGTGCTGTATTACCCCACATACACATGAGCAGAAGAAGTGGAAGCGTCGTCTGCGGCAGAATAAAAGCTCCACTGCTCTCGAGCCGTGTGTCACGCTCGTCTCTCATTAGCAGTCGCTCCAGCGGCCTAGTTCAGCCCCACCCTGCTTCATACTACAGTAACGGTAATAAATCTTTAATACATTAGCTCATCCATGAATATGATTTCTGCCCAAGTCCCGTCTGATTCTTTTCCAACGGCTGTAGAAGTGAAGACAACAACTCCCATGATTCCGCAAAGTCAAGGCGTCATCAAGCTACACCTTTGTTTTGAATAAGCGACCTCTAGTGGTGAAAATTATATACTGTGCCGTTAAGATTGATGCACTATTTCTAGGTCACTAATCAAATAAGTAAATGTATTCTGCTTTGTACAGACAGTCAGATGTACATGCTTCTGATCGTCAGGTTTTACACAAACTTGTTGAGTTTACACAGCTTGGCACCCAAGCTGCGTAAACTCAACAAGTTTGTGTAAAACCTGACGATCAGAAGCATGTACATCTGACTGTCTGTACAAAGCAGAATACATTTACTGCACCAGCTGTCATTAAAGTAAAAAGACAAAACAAATACAAAGACATTTCAAAATTCATGTAAAGTTTTAAAATCAGTTTTCCGATTTGCGTCTGAGAGTGGTCTGAGACTTTTGGACCCCACTGAATTAATGGTTAATCTTGGTGAATCTGGTTATACATTATGTGATGCTGTTTTGATGTACTGTGTGTTCTCCCATAGACCATCAGTACACTGAAGATCCAGAAAGCAGTTGATCACGCCCTCTACAGGTGCCTTGCCACCAATAAGTTGGGAGATGAAGAGCGAGTCATTGTGTTTCAAGTAACTCGTGAGTGCTTTCAAACCAGAGACAATCTCCACTGTACATCCCAAATTAAACTATTGCAATTGAATTGATCAAATCTGAACCTTTTGTTATTTTTGTCATCCTCAAAGGTTTCCTTAACCTAAGCGTCCTCCCCTCCAGCAGCCCTATTGAGGGAGAGGATGTGGTAATGCGCTGTGTAGCCGATCGACTGCTGTACTCTAACTTACGTTGGTATCGGGTAACAAGCATAGCCAACCCTGATCCGCCTCCAGCGGCTGTGCCCTGTGATACCCTCACCCTGTCACCTTTCCACCAGCCCAATGTTACCATATCAGGCCTGCAGGGCACCAATGCAACGCTGGACCTGCCCATACCCAATGCCACTTTGATGGACCAAGGCCTGTACGCTTGCCAAGTGGAAAACGTGGGCACCAATGAGAGGACCTGCTTACTTCACAACCTGAGGCTCAGAGGTTAGTCCATAGCATTACATAAAGAGTGTTCAAGAAGCGTGTTTGAAAACAGTCATTATTTGACTAATTTAATTAGTTTGGTGATGCTAGTGGTGTAGAAATTACACACTTAATGGACTCTATTTAATTCCTGCTTGCTTCAGATGGGATATATTGCAGAAATCATGTGCAATCTGTTTAAATCTTTCCACAGCTCTTGAGATCTCAAGAATTGTGACCAACCTGACTAACCAGAGAGTAAATGTGAGTGACTCTACCACTCTGGTGTGTGAGGTGACTGGCACACCAACACCTACTGTGGTTTGGACTAAAGACAATCAGACCGTCATGGAGGGATCAGGTGAGAAAAATAAAAGATATACAAAAAATGATAGGTGTAAGAATAAACAACCCTCTCTATATCCTCAGTATTGTCCTGAAGTGTGGAACAGTTATCTTAAAGTGCCCCTATTATGCTATTTTAAAGTCTCCTACAACAGGCTTACATGCATCAAAAGTAAAAAAATGCTTTCATTTTCTCATAATATACATTGCACATCAGCACATTTTTCAATGATTCTCAAACAACTTGACGGAATCCCTCTCTAAATCCCTCCTTTCCACTAGCTACTCTGCTCTATTCCAGTGCTATTATAATGGTATAGAAATAAAACTAAAATAACACTGTAGATGAGTCAACACTAGTTGCCGAAAGCCAGAGCAAGTCTGCAGATTTTGAACCGTCGGGTTTCACAGAAAATCACGTAGTGTATGATGGGTAGAGATGTTTTTCTTTCTTTCTATTTTTAATTTTCAGTCTATGAATCCATACAATTGGAGGATATCAAGCATGTTTGATCTTTTGTAAGGATTTTAAACAAATTGTATTAATTTGTCATGCATCTCCTTGTACTGAGGCGTGATGCCCAGTTTTTCTCTGTAACCCTTTATAAAGTCGACAAGTATATGATCCTTTTTAGTTTCCTTAAGTCCAGCTTTTAGTTTCCATGCCCTCACACGTTGGAGGCTAAATTGAATTAAAAATCATTTGAACTATTTTAGTTTGACCACTATTCTCAGGCCTGAGTCAACAACTAATTTATTGATAAGTTCAACTGAATCCCATCATAAAATCAGTTTGTGTTAGTGTGTGCTTTACAGAAAAAACGAACAACTGAAACTCTCTGAGGGGCGACTAGTTTAGTTACTAGAGGAGTTTACTAGTTTAGTGACTCATGCTTTTCTTTTGTCAGGTGTGATTCTGAAACAGTCAAATCGTGTCTTGACCATCCAACGGGTGAAAAAAGAAGACAGTGGTCTTTACATATGTACGGCCTGTAACCAGCAGGGCTGTGACTATGACGAGGCTCGTATCACTGTGGATGGTGAGTCTATAGACAAAACTCACTGTTTGATTTATTTTGTTTTTATTTTTGGTTTGTAGGAGATTAAAAGATAGGGCAGTTAGGATATATAATTTTTTTTTCTCTGCAGAATTTTAATATAATTTATTTTTGGAATGTTACAGTGGCCCCCGACGTGTGACACTCCTAGATCTTGATATTGTGATTTAGTCATTATCTTTAAAAATATATTAATGGTAGTTATTTGCCACATACACACTACCATTCAAAAGTTGGGGGTTGTAAGAATGTTGGGAGGGTTGTTAAATATTTTTGAAAGAAGTCTCTCATGCTCAGTAAGCATGCATTCACACAGAACACATTTTTGCTTTTCCATTGTTTTTCTATGTGAACATAGACGTGTTTGACCATTGCACTTGTGTCTTGCATATTTTTCAGCATCAGTTCAACTTTCTCAAGAGCTTGCAGGTTTTTTTTTTTTTTTTTTTTTTGCTCGTTTCGCATTTTTAACCACAAAAATGTGTTCTGTGTAAATGGTCCTTAAGGCTGCATTATAAAATAGTTATATTGTGTAATATCATTACAAGTTAGAATAACAGTTTTCTATTTGAATACACTGAGATGTAATTTATTCCTGTGGTGGCAAAGCTGCATTTTCAGAATCATTCCTTCAGTGTTCAGCATCACACGATCCTTCATAAATCATTCTAATATGCTGATTTGATACTCAAGAAACATTTCTTATTATTATCATTGTTGGAAACAGTTGTGCTGCTTAATACTTTTATGGAAACGGGGCTACATTTTTTCCCTCAGGATTCTTTGATGAATATTGACAAATATTTTATGTTACTTTTGATCAATTTATCACATCCTTGACCTTGATTAATAAAATTATTAATTTCTTTAAAACAATATTGACCCCAAACTTTTAAATTAGTGAAAATGTTTTTATACCAAAAGATGGCAGGTAGAATGATAGTAGTTTGTCATTATAAAGGGAAATGTAAAACATCACGTAGTAGCCAAACTATTAAAGATCCCATTTATAGAGGAGACGTGTCATAGGTATGAGGCAAGCTCAGTCTCCTTTTATCCTCATTGAGATTTTGTTTTAATCAAGGCCCTGGGGCAAAAATAGCTCTCTTTTTAGTCAGTCAGGAAGGGGGCTTGGTTAGTGTACATCCTTTAGGGAGTGCTAAAAGAAAACAAAGCAAAATCCCAGAAGACAAAAGAGAGGGACGTCCCCCCTCTCTCTCTCTCTCTCTCTCTCTCTCTCTCTCTCTCTCTATATATATATATATATATATATATATATATATATATATATATATATATATATATATATATATATATATATATATATAATCACTCTCTGACACACACATCTTTCTCAGTGACTTGCATCTTGGTACGGTTCCGTCTCTTGCCTCACACACATGAAGGACAGAGAGCACAGAGGCACACAAATACCAGAGACATACTCCATGCGTACGTGACTACTCTCTCGGCATCACTGCTTCTCCTTGTCACTGCAGATGCGACTGTCAGGCAGCAGTCGTATTCACTAACAGCACCGTTCCCATGGGGAGAAAGAAAGAGTAAAAGAGAGGAAGGGAGAGAGAAATAAACTGAAAAATCTACATGTAGAGGTTGATTGACCAGTTGCATGTCCTAGTATAGAAAAGAGAACATGGTACTTTTTATCTACTGTGAATGCGTTCCTGCTGGTGGACTTCGGCTTCATGTTGCTGTACACTCTTCAGGCTTATTTTGATTGGATGTAATATCAGGTCAGCAAACAATTCACATTCCTTGCTCCTGGAGCCATCATGCACGCCCAACAGCATACAAATATTTCCTGTAAACTACATTTGTCCAGGCAATTCAAGCCTTCCTTTGCTATTAATATAACACGAAGAAGCATTTTTCCAGTTCCTCTCTAAAACAATATTTATCTGGTAAAATCATTTGGTAAAATAAGATTTTTCTAATTATTTTGTGGCAAATTGATACCAAACAGGCAAACAAATATGTCACTATCTATCTATCTATCTATCTATCTATCTATCTATCTATCTATCTATCTATCTATCTATCTATCTATCTATCTATCTATCTATCTATCTATCTATCTATCTATCTATCTATCTATCTATCTATCTATCTATCTATCTATCTATCTATCTATCTATCTAGTTTTGGTTTAATCTTTTTTTAAATGTCTTTGTGTGTCATCTTTGTTTGTGATTTCTGATCATAGGTGCAGAAGAAAAGATGAATGTGGAATTGATCATGCCTATTGGTGCCGTTGTCATCGCCATGTTCCTCTGGCTCCTCATCGTCTTTGTCGTCCGCAACAGGAAGCGGGTAACATTCCATCTCTTTCCTTTTTCCTTGTTTTCTCCCCCTCCAATTTACATGCACAGACGCACTCTCGGCTCTCCTCTGACTGATCAGATCTGACTACTCGGACTTGGCTTACGCCATCTCTATTGTATGCTCAGCCCACATTTTGCTGCGATGCATCACGTACACCAGCCAGCCATGGGCCCCAGTGCCCACTGTACCCCAGCCTTAATTCTGCCTCTGAGTATGATAGTGGCTTCCAGTAACTCATTAGTGGGTGTCTTTATAATGAGGGCTTGATTCTGGGACACTCAAGCAGGACAGGGGTGGAGGTCTCATCCAGACAAGCTTGTTCTCCCCTTTTGACCTTCATTCCATTTTGTCATACACTCACACTTTCCATCCTTTCCTCTCTCACAGCCTAATGATGAAGATCTGAAAACTGGCTACCTGTCAATCATTCTGGACTCAGATGATATGCCAATGGATGAGCACTGTGAGAGACTGACCTATGATGCAAGCAAGTGGGAATTCCCACGTGATAGACTGAAGCTAGGTGAGACTTGGCTAAATGTGAGAAATAAAACAAACAAAAAATATCCCAAATGAATTAAATTAAATTGGCCAAGAACAATCATGAATGGCTTTCCAGTAGTTTTGTTTAAAAAAAAGAAAAACAAAATGATTTTTATGCTGCTTTACTTGAAGGCACAACATGTAATTTTCACCTTTAGAGGTCGCTTATTCAAAACAAAGGCGTAGCTTGATTTCACAGCATCATGGGAGTTGTAGTCTTCAACAGCCGATGGAATAGAATCCGACGGGACTCGGGCAGAAATCATATTCATGGATGAGCTAATGTATTAAAGATTTATTAGCGTTATTGTAGTATGAAGCAGGGTGGGGCTGAACGAGGCCGCTGGAGTGACTGCTAATGAGAGACGAGCACGACACACGGCTCGAGAGCAGTGGAGCTTTTATTCTGTTGCAGACGACGCTTCCACTTCTTCCGCTCATGTGTATGTGGGGTAACGCAGTTCTGTTTTATCATATTACACACATTTTGAGTGTGTTGAGAGTTATGTTATAATGCTACTCTGTGCGTTCGCTCGGCGGCTACTATGAGACACTTGTTCACACTGCAGTGAGCGAGATCATATTAGACATGGTAAAACATGGTACTCGCAGTAAATCAAGAAAACAAGAGCAATACAATAAGTACAATAATGTAATACAAGAACAATAAGACTAACTGTGTTGAGCTGTATAACAATGATTAGATTTCTGTCGAGGAATGTATCCAAAGTTGCTCCCCTGTCTGATAAAACACATGATATATTAAATTGTCTTTGGTGTTTCTATGGTTTCAACAAAATAAAACCGGGTAATGTGGGTATGATGTCATTGATAGGCGACGCACGGACACGGTCCGTGTCCTGGTTAAAATTGCTTATTTCTCTGGATTTAAACAGTTTCTCTGGATAATGTAAGTACACAAGTAAACTAAATATATAACATTGTTCTAGTAGTTTTTGGATATTTTAATTGTCCCTTTAATGAGTTTACTTTTGAAGTTCATTACATTAACATAAAAAGTAAGAATCATACCACTGGACCAATTTATACTGTATGTAACAGACTTCAGTGATACGTTTTTATTTATCTATATTTACAGTATCTGTATATTCATGTATTTAATTTTGAATGATCATTTATTTATTTTTTATATAAACAAATACACTCACCTAAAGGATTATTAGGAACACCTGCTCAATTTTTCATGAATGCAATTATCTAATCAACCAATCACATGGCAGTTGCTTCAATGCATTTAGGGGTGTGGTCCTGGTCAAGACAATCTCCTGAACTCCTGAAATTGAACTGAATGTCAGAATGGGAAAGAAAGGTGATTTAAGCAATTTTGAGCGTGGCATGGTTGTTGATCCCAGACGGGCCGGTCTGAGTATTTCACAATCTGCTCAGTTACTGGGATTTTCACGCACAACCATTTCTAGGGTTTACAAAGAATGGTGTGAAAAGGGAAAAACATCCAGTATGCGGCAGTCCTGTGGGTGAAAATGCCTTGTTGATGCTAGAGGTCAGAGGAGAATGGGCCGACTGATTCAAGCTGATAGAAGAGCAACTTTGACTGAACTAACCACTCGTTGCAACCGAGGTATGCAGCAAAGCATTTGTGAAGCCACAACACGCACAACCTTGAGGCGGATAGGCTACAACAGCAGAAGACCCCACCGGGTACCACTCATCTCCACTACCAATAGGAAAAAGAGGCTACGAGAATTTGCACAAGCTCACCAAAATTGGACAGTTGAAGACTGGAAAAAATGTTGCCTGGTCTGATGAGTCTCGATTTCTGTTGAGACATTCAGATGGTAGAGTCAGAATTTGGCGTAAACAGAATGAGAACATGGATCCATCATGCCTTGTTACCACTGTGCAGGCTGGTGGTGGTGGTGTAATGGTGTGGGGGATGTTTTCTTGGCACACTTTAGGCCCCTTAGTGCCAATTGGGCATCGTTTAAATGCCACGGCCTACCTGAGCATTGTTTCTGACCATGTCCATCCCTTTATGACCACCATGTACCCATTCTCTGATGGCTACTTCCAGCAGGATAATGCACCATGTCACAAAGCTCGAATCATTTCAAACTGGTTTCTTGAACATGACAGTGAGTTCACTGTACTAAAATGGCCCCCACAGTCACCAGATCTCAACCCAATAGAGCATCTTTGGGATGTGGTGGAATGGGAGCTTCGTGCCCTGGATGTGCATCCCACAAATCTCCATCAACTGCAAGATGCTATCCTATCAATATGGGCCAACATTTCTTTCAGCAAGCTTTCAGCACCTTGTTGAATCAATGCCACATAGAATTAAGGCAGTTCTGAAAGTGAAAGGGGGTCAAACAGTATTAGTATGGTGTTCCTAATAATCCTTTAGGTGAGTGTATATGCATTTAGTAGCATAACAGGGTGTCAAAATGTTATGGAACAAATTATGCATGCTTTTTTTCCTTTGGGATGGGGAGGGGAGCATATCATAACTTGATAATCAACATTGACATCAGATTTTAGCCCCTTTTTAACCCCTGCAAACAGCTAAAATCTTTGTACAAAAATGTTATATGTAATATGTATATGTAACAATATATGTAATTGTTCACAAATATATAATACCATGTTTTCCAGGAGAGCCGCTGGGCAGAGGGGCATTTGGTCAAGTTGTGGAGGCGACCGCATATGGTATTGAGAAGGCCACCACCTGTACTACAGTAGCAGTGAAGATGCTCAAGGGTATGAGGCATCTGTTCACTGGCCTTAAACTGACTTCAAATATCTTCCATTTAACACAACTGACTGCAGTATTTCCAATCTCCGACAGAGGGCGCTACCTCCAGCGAATACCGCGCTCTGATGTCTGAGCTGAAGATCCTCATCCATATTGGTCACCATCTCAATGTGGTCAACCTTCTAGGAGCCTGCACTAAACCAGGGGGTGAGTTCCCCTTTTAAAATCCTCAGATACTGACAGAAATTACTTCTGTAATCTTTCCTTTCCTGTGAAGTTTGCTGCAGGCACACTCTGTTCAGGAAGTATGTAGATGTTTATGGGTGACAAAATGTGCAGGCATTGTTGAGAAGAACACAATGTGCCCACATTAATGGCCTCTTTTTCCTCTCTCTCTTTCTTACTCTTTCAGGACCCTTGATGGTGATTGTAGAATACTGCAAGCACGGTAACCTCTCCAGCTATTTAAAAAGCAAACGAGGAGCGTACAGTCCCTACAAGGTAAATTGCGTCATAACCTAGTGTAACTTGTAAAGTCAAGCTGTGATATGTTCATTTTAACAATGAGCTTACTTGACTTGGTTTGGCCTTTAAATGTTGTTCAAGGTTAAAGGTGTTATGAAGGTTTTGCTACTTGACCCTGAAAACCCTACTAACTTACCAACTACCCTGACAGCAGTGGAAAACTGATCCACACGTGTCTTGTTTCTCAGAAGCGGATGCCGTGCAGGAGGGAGGTACAGACGGAAGAGGATTTACATGAGGGAGATCTGGGTCTGGGAACCAGCACTCGACTGGACATCTGCACCGGCACCGCAGTGTGCACCAGGATGGGAGAACAGACCTCCACGACCCAGCTGCAGGATGAACAAGGTACAGTGTATTAGTTTGTTTAAAAGGTTATTCTTTTAATTATTCTAAATCTTTAAAATATTATTAAAAACATTAATTGGACCTAAGATGTGTGTATATATATAATGTGTCATCTGCTCATGTAAAGAGAGTTCAGACTGGGATCACCTGACAATGGAGGATCTCATCAGCTATAGCTTTCAGGTGGCTAAAGGCATGGAGTTTTTGGCCTCTCGAAAGGTAAAACTGAAACATGTGTGTACTATTCATTGAAGATAACTGCTTCAGTCCTAATGCTGCTTTGTGTTTGTAGTGTATCCACCGGGACTTGGCAGCCAGAAACATCCTCCTTTCTGAGAACAGTGTGGTGAAGATATGTGACTTTGGGCTGGCCAGAGACGTGTATAAAGACCCCGATTACGTCCGTAAAGGAGATGTGAGGACTCTTATTGCACACAGACAACTTCATTTCATTTGTTTCTCGAAATAGACCACCTTACACTTGAGCATTCCTCTCTATCATCACAGGCTCGTCTTCCTCTCAAGTGGATGGCTCCTGAGACTATTTTTGACCGTGTGTACACCACGCAGAGTGATGTTTGGTCTTTTGGCGTGCTGCTCTGGGAGATCTTCTCACTTGGTAACAAAATATTGATATTAACGTAATATTATCCCAGTGCATACTAGATAGCATAAACTTACTCTAATTAGCTGACATGTCCTGATGGCCCATCTCCTTTGGTGCAGGTGCGTCTCCATACCCTGGTGTGTGCATCGATGAGTCCTTCTGTAGGCGACTAAAGGAGGGAACCAGAATGAGAGCTCCAGATTACGCCACACCTGAGATGTAAATATACTTCACAGATTTAGTATTGATGTAAAGTTAAAGGTCTGTGAAAATCATCGCCTGTTGATCTAGTAAAAAAATCTTCTTAATTCTGTTTCATTAACCAGCTAAAACCAACTGACAGCTAAAAATGTTAATGTGAAATTCTTCCAGATACCAGACCATGCTGGACTGCTGGCTTGATCGACCCAAAGAAAGGCCAACCTTTACTCAGTTAGTTGAGCATCTGGGCAATCTGCTACAGGCTAGCGCTCAACAGGTTAGACTTGACTCCATGTATATATATTTTTTGTCGAATTTCTATTTTTTTGTAAATTAAGTCAAAGCAAAAAACAAAACAAAAAACAACTGTTTTTTCTCGTTTTCCAGTAAAAATATCTAAACATCCTTAAACCAAAATACATTTACTTGAGAAGTATATTTATATAAGATATTAATACTTTAATACGTTTTTAAATTTATAAATGTAATTATTCTTTTCCTTACTCCACTGGTAAATGGTTTTCTCCTGTTTTGGCAAGCCTCACCAGTGTTATTTTAGTATTATGTATATACTATTATAGTATTTATTCATATTTTTATTAGCTTTTATTTTTTTAGCTTTCATTTTATTTTTAGTTTGAGTTTTAGTAATTTTATGTGCTTTTGTCATTATTTCAGTGTACCCTTCATTTTTTTAAATTTTATTTTAGTACTTTTAATACTTGAACTTAAACTTATTTCACTTAGTTGCCACAGTTAGTAGCAACATTATTAAAAATAAAAAAATTATATATATTTTTTAAATATTTAAACATATTTTTAATCTAATATTTATCTTTATTTTATTTGATGAAAAAAATTTTTTTAAAGATTTATTTTTGGCCTTTATTATGGTAGGACAGTAAGTAGACAGGAAGCGAAGTGGGAGAGAGAGAGAGCGGGACGGACTCGGGAAATGTCAATGAGCTGGGACTGGAACTCGGGACTCCTGAAGTGCCACAGCACTATATGTCGGCACTCTGCCCATGAGGCTAATAATAATAATAATAATAAAAGAATATAATATAATTTTTCATTGATAGTTCATATTAACTAATGTTAACAAATGAAACCTTACTGTAACATGTTACCATAAAATCTTATACAAGTTCTCACGTTTTAAGGATATTAGATATTTTTACTGGAAAACACAACAAAAATACGTTTAAGAAAGTGACTTTTCCACATTAATGGAACATGATTCCATTTTTCATGTGACAATTTGAATTATTTGACTAGTTACAATTATTTGAATTATTGTTTGTTTCTGTGTTTTAGGATGGAAAGGACTACATCCCACTGACAAACGGAGAGATGGAAGAGGAATCAGGGGCTCCTCACGTCAGTGTGACATCTACAAGAACACGCTATGCTGGCAGCACAGAGGCCCAGCTCCACTATGACAATGCTCCAGCTCTGGGGTTAGCTACAGTAACTATTCTCTATTGTGTTTCTTGTGCTGTTGTTGGCATCATAGACCTAAAATTAATCAGATTTCATTATATCCTTGCAAGCATACTTATTCCTGCCTGAGTTATCTGACTTCACACAATAAAGAACTGACATTTGAGGATATAAATTGCTTCACCTCTCCTTTGACAAACTAATGCAACAATGGTCCCACCCATGCCTCTTCTGACAGGTTCCCACATCAGATAGACAACTGTGGTGTGCCAATAAGTATGATGACATTTGTGGACATTCCCCTGGAGCACACTGCTGTAATGGTAAATAAACTCTACGTACTACTAGGATCTGGTCATATATATATATATATATATATATATATATATATATATATATATATATATATATATATATATATATATATATATATATATATATATATATATTTGCAGTTTAATCGCACACTTGTTGTGAAATTAAGCATACACCATTTATCTTGTTTAACACGCTCATTTTTGTCATCATTTGCTGTCCAGCAAAATAAACCATCAGATTGAAGGGTGATTCTCACAACAATGTATTTTCTGCAAACTTTTTTCAAGGTTAACAAACCACCTTGACCTGACTGCATACACATACAGTTGCATGGATGATCCATTCAGAATTACTTAACACAAGACAAATCAAGACATTATCCTGAATGTGTGTGGAAACAATGTACTGAATGTAGTGAAATGTGCGATCATTGCATTGAGAGCACAGATTCATGGTTTGTTTGCGCATCAATATAACGGACTCGCGTGTGCTTGCTGTATGACTCCTGTACATTACCGCAATCATCTTTATTTATCTTGATTGCAATCCTCATCCATCAAAACTTTACTAGGGAGACGGCGGTTTGCTTTATCCAGGCAAGAACGTAGTTTTGTGAAATATCATCTGGCCATACAACGGTGGGATGTTTTGATGTTCCGTTGGGCTCGAGCTCTTCAGAAACAATCACAGAATATGACGTATTTTTACTTCAGTAAAACCAGTTAAAGGCACAATATGTAAGATTTTTAGATTAAAATATCCAAAAACCACTAGAACAATGTTATATATTTTGTTGACTATATTTGTATACTTACATCATTCTAAAACGTTTCCAACAATGTTTAAATCCAGAGAATTCAGCTATTTTAACCAGTGTCACGGACCGTGTCCTTGCGTCGCTTGTCAGAGACGTCAAATCTGCACTACCCTTGATTTCCGTGGAAACCTTGGAAGTCTTACTGTTTGGATGGCTTGTTTTCTTGATTTACCATGTTTTTACCATGCCTCAGAGACACACTATTTTGTCAAGTGGCTAACAGCATAATCAGAGAGAGCTTTCTCCATCATATAATATATTTTAAAATGAATTACATGTCATTTAGCAACAGTCATTTAGTTATCCTGTTTTTATTAATATGATATTCTAATATCATTCTAGATTACAAGAAGTCTCTCACAGCAGCCACCGAGCGAACGCATAGAGTAACATTATAACATAACTCTCAACACACTCAGATGTGTTTAGTATGATTGTTTTAAGCATGTAAAACAGCTCTGTGTTCCCCTACACACACAACGAAAAGAGCGGAAGCGGCGGCTGCAGCGTAAGCAGAATAAAAGCTCAGAGACGGTGTTTGGCGCAGGTCTCTCTCATTAGCATTCGCTCTCAAGGGCTCTCGCGCGTCCCGCTTCGTACCACCGTAACGCTAATAAAACTTTAATACATTCACTCATTCATGAACATGATTTCTGTCCGAGTCCGTCGGATTTCCATCGGCTGTGGAGGTGAAGAGTCAACACTACAACTCCCATGATTCCACGCTCGTCATCAAGCTACGCCTATAAGCGACCTCTAGCGGCAAAACTTGCATATTGTGCCTTTAATTTAGATGCTACAGTATAAAACACAATGTAGGTAGAGTATTCTTGCATCCCAAAAATTCCATTTATGATGATGAAAATAGTCAAATTTAAATGATTTTCCTTCCTCCAGAACGGACACATGGACTGTGGAGTGGGCTTATCGCGTGAGCAGATGAAAGCTTTGGATAGGCAGGTGCAAAGACCACCCAATTTCAGGTGACCATTCATCCTGATCTCAGTACAGTCACAAATGAGGATAATTCCACAGTCATATAAACATGTTCATGCCTTCACAGCCCACTACTGCGGTGCAAGAGTAAGGAGTCTTTAGCTTCTGAATCGTCCAATCAGACCAGCGGTTATCAGTCCGGTTACCACTCTGATGATACGGAAGCTCCGATATACGCCAATGAGGAGATGATCCTGAAGAGAGACATTCGGAAGAAACCTCCACTGCCCAAGAGAAACGACAAGTTCAGTGCAGAGGTCCGTTATAGTGCACCTCCAGTTTAACATCTATAGAGCTTCAAACAGTCTTCCTCTTTATGTTATTCAGAACTTTAATGTAATAGTTCAGCCAACAATGATTCATTTTCTCACCCTCAGAAGATTTTCTTTCTTGTGTGCAACACAAAAAGAGTTATTTATAAGCTGCACTTTACCATACAATGAAAATAAATGGTGGCCACTACAAGATTTTCATCGGATCACTTAAAATTCAATTGGTTCCTCACATAAAGCATTCAATGAGCTATTTTTATGATGTTTTTAAGATGTTTTTGAAACTTGCCAGCCTTTGGTCACCATCCACTTTCATTATCTGGTAGTATGCAACTTTTTTGTATCTTGGAAAAATAAAAAATGAAGGTGAGTAAATGACCTTTTTTAATTTTTTGGTGAACTTTCCTTTCATGCTCATGCAACAGAGCAACCAATTTCCTACCTAAAATGAGTAGCAACCTTCTCACGTTCATCCCATATTAGGTATTTCCTGCCATTACTCGTGATTGCATGCTCCAAAAACAACAAACTGTTTAATTGGCCCTCGAGCTTCAGTGAAGGTGCACCGTTATCGCTTCTTTCGTAATTGTATTCGTAAAGGAACCACTGACTCATTTGAACTGTTAACTGTTTCTTTTATCATACTCACTTTTTGAAATAAATGTAATATATTGTGTTGGAACAGACTGTTTTGGAGCAGATAAGATGTATGTTTTAGTTTTATTCTTCTAAATGCCAGGGGAGTCTGGAGAGTGAGAAAGCCTTAGCAGTACAATCATGTTTACACAGACTGCGGAGCAAGAGTGGTCTCTTAGTGTGTCCACGCCACTTCCTGAGCAGAGACATGCCCTCTTCCTACCGCACAGGAAATAGCAACTGGAATGTCAGACAACTGAGTGTGTGAATGTTTTCATCTTTTGCATTGTCTTTAAACCAATCGTGACCAGACCTTTTCTTCCCTAACAGCCTGAGTTTTTTTTCAGCTTTGTTTTTTTGGTTGGGCTTTTGATTGTACAGTTTATAATGAGGGCCTTCTATGTCTTTGTAAGAAAAATGTCAGTATTTTGCCATTATGATTATTATGTAGTTACACGTCCATTAATGTTATTAGTATTTTTTAATAAACACTCTTGCCAGTTAAAATCAACATTTATGTGTCCGTTTTCATGCACGAGTGCGCCGATCTTTTGTGACCCCTCTCTTCCTCTGTCTGTTTCTCAGTGACCCTGACGAGACAATGTATACTCATATCTCAGTTTTTTTTCCATGCTATCTGTGTGTGTCTGAGAGTATGGGACAATGCACACTAGCCTGTGAACTGGACTTACTTTTTGTGTGTGCATTTTTGGTTTCATGCATTTGTATTTTTGTCGATGTGAACAATCGGGTCCGAGGAAACAATGCTCACGCAGCCTTGGGTGTTTTCCTAGGAGTGCTGGTTTCAAAATGGCTGCCCAGAATAGCATGCACAAGGCCATCAAAGCGCAGTGAGCTCTGCGCTCTGGGCCTGACTTTTGGGCTATTGTTTACGTTTATTATTATATTAAAGATAATGAAAAACTAGGTCAGTTGGATTCATGTGCCTCTCCCATGGTGGGAACAAACTTATGAATACACGTGAAAATGCTTCTTTAAAAATGTACATTTTTGATCAAATAATAATATTTAGTTTGCAAAATGTATATGAATTTCGAAACGATGATGTTCTCCAGCATAATTTTAGATGTTGAGCTTCAGTGAAATAAAAAACATCAATGTATGTACAAAGAGACACATGATCAATTGTCACAAATGTGAATAGTAACCTAGACATAGCATAGAATATTGATATATTTGTTATATATATACACACGTCTGGTTCACTATCTTTGTGGGGACTCTCCATAGACGTAATGGTTTTTATACTGTACAAACTGTATATTCTCTCCCCTTACACTAACCCTACCCCTAAACCCACCCATCACACAAAACTTTCTGCATTTTTACATTTTCAAAAAAAAAAACATTCTGTATGATTTATAAACTTGTTTCCTCATGGGGACCTCAATTTAGGTCCCCACAGTGACACAAGTCCCCATGAGTCAGTGTGCATTCAGGTTGAAGTCCCCACCGGGATAGACACACACACACACACACACGCACGTTGTGTTTTCATGTTTTATGGGGACATTCCATAGGCGTAATGGTTTTTATACTGTACAAACCGTATTTTCTATCCCCCTACACTGCCCCTGCCCCTAAACCTACCCATCACAGGAAACATTGTGCATTTTCACATTTTCAAAAAACATCACTTGTCAAGATGTTTTCCTCATGGGGACCAAAAAATGTCCCCACAAGGACAAGGATTTCGGATATTGCCATCTTTGTGGGGACATTTTGTCCCCATAATGTAGGGTTTACCAGGACACACACACACACACACACACACACACACACACCGTCTGTACTGAGAATTGTTTAGATTCTCAATGTCCCTAAAACACCCTGTCCCTCATAACCTCTGTGTGCATTTGATATGTTTGTGTAACTGAATTGGAGGTTGTCGCCCCGCTCTGATTCCCACTGTGTGAGGAAGCTGTGCTTACATTAACTTACTCTTCACTAATCACTAGTGCCTGCAACTCCTGAGAACCTCAACATCAAAGGACTTACCACAATCCCGCTGCCAAACACTGGCACACTTGTTGTTGCCCTGACCCATGCGCACACACATTGGGTTTTCATGTTTTATGGGAACTTTCAATAGACATAATGATTTTTATACAGTACAAACTGTATATTCTGGTGTTCTAACACTACCTATAAACTACACATCAGAGAAAACTGCATTTTTACATTTTCAAAAAACATAACTTACTATGATTTATAATGCGTTTTCCTCATGGGGACCATAAAATGGGACAAGGATTTGGGATATTGCCATCTTTGTGGGGACATTTTTCCCATAACGTCGTAGGGTATAGGCTACTTGAACCACACATACATGCACACATACAAAGTATGTTTTGTTCCAGAGTAAACTGATCACAACCAAGAAAACGGACATATGATACCTTAAAACTATTTGCTATATCTTTAGAGACACAAAACAAATATGTTAAAAAAATTATAATTTCTTTCCCATTACTGTATTTAGGCTGTAAAATTTTTACAGTTAATGTGTTTTAGTTATGATATTCTCACTAGCACCACCTAGAGATTAAATGGCTTCACATGCTGCTACAAAGGGAATCTGTGTACCTATCATTTCAACATGGATGTTTGCGCTTTTAAGTAACATGGCATTTTTAAACCCAGACTGTATTTGAGATTACTGAAATAGTTGGGGATGATCAAAAATGGACTATTTATCTTTCATGATAAAAATGTATCCTTCTTAGCTGCAGGAACTCAATCTCATTTCCTTTGGAATGGGGGAAATGTCCTGCAATACTCTGCAATACCAGGAAATATCTTTAAACACAAACTCTGGCACACTGGCACACGTGGATAATGTGGAAAGCAGTGGATATGTACACACACACACACACACACACACACACACACACACACACACACACACACACACACACACACACACACACACACACACACACACACTTTTGCACCCCAATATGTGATAGGGCCTATACAAAACACTGGGATTTTTTTTGTTGTTGTTGTTGAGAACTCTGACAGTGGGCTTAAAAGTAGTCACAGTATAAAAATAAAAAGTTTAATTCAGAGGAATGGCAGCCACTATAGAAATAGCAGTGAATGTTTCATGTATCCTTCATTACTCTCATTCCTTTGAGTGTTGAAATAGCATACCCTAATCCATAAACATTACCCAAAACAAACTGAAGCACCTCCTTAATATCTGTGATCCATATGATCAACTAACATGATCAGATGATCTTATTTTTAATATGTATATCCACCACCAAAACTTTTGCTTTGGTGCAATAAATCCAAGAACCCAGCAAAGGAAGGAAAATAAACGAAGTTCTGCCACCACCTCGTGGTGTATATTGAAGTTGGGTGACGACAGGAGCAGTCCTACGAAACTGCAAAAAATACGAAAAAAAAAAAAAAAATATATAAAAAAAATATATATATATATATATATATATATATATATATATATATATATATATATATATATATATATATATATATATATCGACTAAACTTTTAAATATGAAATACTAATTGACACTGTAAATATTGATAGACACATTGATTGACACTATCTGCTCCCGCCCCTCATTGGAGAAATTTTATTTATGATTATTATTGAACACAAAAATACTGAATGACAATATATGCCTTTCCTTTTCTTTTTAAAGATTTCCAAAGCTTTCTTATCGGAAGAATCAGAAATAATATAGAGCTACATCTTCAAGAAAAGGTTGAAGAAAGACTTACTCCTGGAGAAAAACGCATTCAACGTGCAGGTGCAGGCATGTGACGTTTAATCCAAGCGATGATATTAATAGACGTAAATAGACCTAACGTTACGTATTTTCACAAACTATTCCACCAACAGAGATGGAGGGGAAACATATGAGTTGGTGGCGGGTGCAGGTACTTAATTTAATTTTATTTATTTTTTAATAATGTATTAATTATTACAAGCTATAATAATAATAATAATAATAATAATAATAATAATAATAATAATAATAATAATAATAATAATAATAAAAAACAGTAGTTAGCCTACATATGCCTCGAATTTATTATATTATATATGGCTGTTCGCCTTTTCCACACTTCCGTGTTTCGTGTTTCCGGCGCTCAGGGTAACGTACATTTACTCCCGACGACGTCTAAGCGTAAATTGTTAAATATATTTTTCGTCTTCCCATTTGCTCAAATAGCAAAACAAACACCCCACAATAGTGTTTTCACAACTTTCAAAAGAGGAAAAAATATTGATAGCAGTCAGAAGTGAGAAAGATGTCAACTTTACAGTCACTCCCGCCACTTTTGTAATATGATGTAAAGGTAATATAATACATAATATAGTGTTATAAATATACGTACAGTTTTTTTTTTAATGAAAATATAAAAAGCAGGAATTATGCTAAAATGTGTCATCACAATATGCGAAAGGGCAGATCGCAGCTCCCCCTTGTCTTTTTTTTCTCATTTTACACCTACTCTGCCTATTGTTATTAATAGGCACCCCTAAATTACATAAAAGAGGGAAAAACTTGAAAAAGATGAAGAGGATCGTCGTATTGATGATGACATTCCTCTCCATTCGCAGAGCTGCTTCCAGGTGACGGTTTGCTGCTAATTCTTCCAGGCATGAGGGGTTAATTTGACACTTTCGTAGTGATGTTTTTAGTTGCTCTTTGTACCACTTTTTCCGACCCCCTGAACGGCAGCCCTGATGGAGCTGACCACAGAGGATTTGTCATAGCAGATGATCTTGAGGCAGCCTAATAACATAGCACCTTATGGAAACGCCACCTGCAACTTTAGGTGGTGGCTGTATATGACCGAGGCTTCACAGCTGTAGAGAAGAGTGGTGGTGCAGACAGCTTTATAAATGGCAGTGCACAATTGAAGGTGCTTCTGCTATATTCTGCTATCTGCTATAGGACTTCAATGGGAAAATCCTATTGGGTTTTTATTGAGGGAACCAGTGACACCTTAACTGCCGATTGGCAAAGTGACATCATACCTGCATCACTCTATTTGCATTGCTGAGACCTTGGTGGCGGCCTGGAACCTAGAGGTTTAAAGAGGTTTCCATCCAACCTAAAGTCAACAGGGATACCATTGCTGCTTTCATGCAGAAGCTTTGTGACCATAGACTGTAAAAAAGATGGATGACACACCTTCACTCACTTCGCTAAAAGTCCCAATATGGCGCTGATATCTTGCTCTGATTACGCAGACTTGGAGCCCGAGTCTATGCAGTAGTGAGCGTGAAGCAGAGGTATCAAGGTCCCGTCCACTCTCCTTCAGAACTGGTTAGTACAGTTTACTTGCAGAGGAGCACATTTGGTGTTAAACAAACAGTTATAGAAATGTAGAAATGATAGTTAAAGCTCCAATCTCCTTCCGAAAATCCTGAAAGTTGCTACTTCGCTCAGCTGTCAATCATGATGTCACACCCCCATTTTTATAGCATCAAATAACTAAAACCAAACTTATTTAAAAAACGAACACTTGAACTTATAACCTAAAATGGGAAAATCTTTGGAAAAAAATTATTTGAAGTGTAATTTGATTGTTTAGTTTGTCTCGCGTCCCATTAGATGGAGAAGACGGGGTTTATGACCTATACTGGGACCAGCCACCTGGGGGTGATTGAAACGTTTTGGCTTGACTTTTCACGACTTCTGCGGGTGGCACACTTTTTTGTGACACATAGGAAGTAGATGAAAAGTACAGGTGCCAGCACACATCCTTAGTGCAGAGAGTTCTTCGTGAACTTGTTCTGCCAGATCACGATTGGTTGGTGTATTATACATGACAAACGGGCGGTGATGAATGATTAATATTTTACTCAGACCAACTGATACGTAAAAAATCAGACTTTTGAGCCGTTCGTTACTATTGTACACATTGTCATGTTATTATAAGTCAAATTTATTTTGTTTTATTGACCACAAATATAATCATTGATATTTGTCTGAGAGGGGCACTTTAGTTTTTATTAATTTTGAAAAAGGGCAGGGGCTCGAGCAACCAAAGCCCTCCCTTAGTGCCTGCCTTAGTGCATACTCTAAAAGGCTTAGACTCTTGACCATCTAAAATATATGGTCACACAAGCCACCATCCCTCATAGAACTGTGACAAGATGTTGCAACATTTTTTGGACAGCCAATTTTAAGATGTCCCAGAGCAGCTCTCGATTCACAGTGTCGAATGCTTTGGAGAGATCCCATGAAAAGGTCCCAATGTTGTTCACAACATTTTATCTTGAAGCCGTCTCACTGTGAAATAGTACTCAGATTCTTCCTAAACCACTGTGATTCTGGCAACAGATGTTCAGTTAGGTTCTCCACCGGCCTACATAGTTGCAACAGCTAGCAGCGATATACCTCGACTGTTGTATTTTTCACTCTTGTTTTTATATAAAATGACAATGTTTGCATCCCTCCATTGTTGAGGGACACACTCCTGTTCCCAGACCTGCAGGATGTATTCATGAATCATCCTGGTACACAGGTAGCCACCCTGTTTAAGGAGCTCTGCTGAGATGCCGTCATTGCCAGGGGACTTATTTTTGAGGGAGTTGATAGCTGCTAGCACCTCTAGAAAACACCAACACAAAATTATAGAATGAAATTCATTTACATGACAAAATAAAGATACTAGTAAGTTTTTAAAGACATTTATAAGATAATCTATAATCTTATATGGGCCACAGGGGCAGTCATAATACTTTCTCTCAAGGTTTGTGAATTCAGACGGGCTTGTCGTTGTCTATGCGGGGCTGTTGTGACTCCTTGTGGTATAGGCATGTTGTTCACGTATTTGTTTGCACTCATCTTGACAGTCTAGCAGATCTGATGGTGGCTTAAGATAAACTTAACTGTGAGTTCTGGGCTGACCGAGATCTGGCCATCCTTTTTCATTTGAAAGCCTTTTTTCATAAAAAAGGCCTTTAAAGGCTGGACAAGTCCTGAAAAGTGAAGCCAAAACGTTTCGATCGCCCCCAGGTGGCTGGTCCCAGTATAGGTCATTAACCCCACCCTCTCCATGTAATCTAATGGGACATGAAACAAACTAAACAATCAAATTACACTTCAAATCTATCATGCTGATGTTAGTTCAAGTGTTCCTCCTTTAATTGTTTGGATTTAGTTATTTGGTGCTCTAAAAACGGGGTGTGACGTCATGATTGACAGCTTCTCTGAGCAATGTAATCTGAGCTGACTTTTTTCGCGATCTTCGGGAGGAGATTGGAGCTTTAACTTTAATTTCTAAATTTCCATAACTGTTTATTTCACACAGACATAATGCACTAGCGTCCACAACTTCACGCATTACGTAATCACGTTTGAAAGGTCACGCGTGACGTGACGTTAATCTGTGTACTCCAGTTCAAAAAGCAAGGGTAGGCCGGAAGAACTCCATTTCATTGTCCGACATCGTTGTTCTTTTTTTGTTTTGTTTTTTGTAAAGGGCGTTTGACTTCGTCTTTGCATGTTCGCTGTGTAAACACTGGGGCGGTACTTCCACTTACGACACACGTGACCGTTCCAACGTGACTACAGAATGCTTGAAGTTGTGGACACTATTGCAAGAAGAGTATTTGTGGTTAAAAAGTATATTATTTATTATAATTTTTTTTTTAAAATGACCGGTCGTTTTGCTAGATAAGACCCTTATTCCTCGATGAAAACATGAAACTGTAGTTTGGACCTTCAACCCGTTGGACCCCATTTAATGCTGCCTTCACGTGCTATCGGAATTATCGTAAATACGAGCCCTCTGATGTCGTGTTTACCACTGGGAAGTTCGGAAATAATTTTAATACCCAAATTCCCGTGATGGGTGTGCCATAAACTTTAAACATGGTGGCAGGGAGAAATACTGCTGTGTGACAGGTATATGATTTATTAGTTTTTACCCGAAAACAGCTAGATCATCTAGTCTTGTTGTTAATGTGGTCATATAGGCTTCTAGTATTTCGTTTTGACATTTGAATCCTTGTCAAAGTTTCTCTCATATGCACTCATATTATTTATATGAAGGGAAATATTACTATGAATTCAAGCACACATTTTTGAGCATGGACAAGTTAAATCATGAGACATTCATTGTCTTCTGCTATTGATTAAAATGGCTAGTTCAGCATGTTGTGTTGAAGTCATGAATGATTTATTAAGCTACATTTTAGAATGAAAATAAAATCATCATTTACACGACCTCATGTCATACCAAACCTGTATCTCTTCAACATAACAGACATTTTTGGCATGATAAATCACTGCTGTTGTTGTGTAGGAATGTAAAATTTAGTTTGTGGAAAAACAGAGAAGCCACTAATCTTGTTCCTATGCATTTAATGTCAACATTTTTCATTCACAGCAATGACAATTAAAAGACTGTGACGTGACATGCCTCAGGGCTAAACATGAAAGTTAACAGGCCAACCCCTGCTTTCTGCCACTTTCCTCTTCTTCTTAGATGGAAAAAAAATGAGTGAATGAATGAAAACATAAGGACTTGTGTACTTCATGAAAGCTTTATCTTGACAAAATAAATAAAAATGATGCTGGGTAGTCCATGTATGCTACACTTTCATCAGTGCAAACATGTACACATGCTCAACCTGTTATCAGTCCTTTAAATTATATGTTGGATGTGTTTATGCATATCTAAACATTTGGCAAATTTGTATAGGTAAGTGTAATTGGAATATGTATCAAGATTAAAGAAGCCATAAAAAGACTAACTTTCTATTTTCCAAAGATAAAAAAACCAAAAGAAGTTAGTGACAGGTGTCAAGATGGATGTGTAGCTCACATTCTGCAGCCTCTAGGGGGGAGTATGTATCTTACTTTCCACAGCACTTTGCTCCAATGAAATGCTGTGCATGGAGAACAGGCCTTGCTCCTAAGTTCTTCATATATAAGGGACTACATTAGCACAAAAGATGACGCACTAAATACCTTTAGGCACATTTTGTAAGACGCTATAGAACACAGAAGAGAGTATGTGAATTATGTTGAGCTTTAATGTCTGCATAATCAGACTTGCTCTTGGATTGCTGTTCACGTCAAGAAGAGAATCTTTTAAATGCGCTATGATATAAATCATCATTTCCCCCATGCAATATTCTTTTTATCCACTTTAAGAGACCGACAGCTACCCTGAGGACAATCTGTAAAACTATCTGGGAAATATGTTGACATCAGTAGAGACAGACACAATTTAAAGCTTTTAACCTGTTCATGCCTAATCCAACAGTGGCTAGACTGCAGATGATTATCACCATGAATCATTAGAGGCTTCCCTCGTTTGTCCATATTAACATAAAACATGCAAATTAAGTTCCATTCCAAAGTAACATTTGTACATTAACAGGACTCAAACCTCTAAAATATGCCTGAATTCTTCACTTCGTATGTGAGGCTTGAGGTGTCATTCACAACTGCACCGTGACTTGTTATGTTTTGTTATGGCCTGTGTTTAGAGTGCAGCCTACTGTAAAAAGGTGATGTTTTGAAGAGTTTAAGATGGCATCGCTTTGTCGGCTTTGTCAAAACCACGTCATGGACAACACTGAAAAACATTCCTTCTTTTACGTTTTCCACCCACTGATGGAATTTCGAGCCGCATTTAGTATTACACACGATGAAATGAATAGTACCAGTATTTTTGAAAATAATGTATGCTAACATCATATAACTCCGGGTATAATATAGCTGCAGTCCGTAACTTTTTTTGGTTAAAAAAGATCCAGAAATCAATTTGAGCAAGTACATAACCAGCCAGTGTTCAAAACGATCTCCTTACCTTAGCCTGTAGCCATGTAATTAAACTTGTCAATTTGATGGTGGCTTGTAATCCAGAAAGTTCAAAACAATAATCATCGTTGGCGACTGGTGCGTTGCTAGACAACCCACACATACACCTTAAAACATTAGATTCTTTGCACTGAGCCGCCGTGCTGATACACAACCCACGTAAAGAAGATAACGCCGCAAAACAGAGATGGCCGTGTTTCAGCCGTGTTTTGACAGAAAATAACCGGAGCAATTTCTCCCAGACCTGTTGATGTCTGCGTTTCCATTGTGGTCTAAAGTACCATGAAGATTAGGCAAATTAGTCCGGTGACGGATTAGGATTTCGTCCTCCGCATATAAGCTTAATAAAACTTGAACCTCGTCAGCGGTCCATCTGTCGTATTTTTTAAACTCCATTGTTGATTCAAATAGCAAACAACTCTTACTGCATGCACCGCAACAGACTTTTAAAAATGGTGGTTGAAATAAAATGCTCAACCAATCAAAATGCTGCGTGAACTCAACCAATCAGCACGTTCAGCGGCCAACCAATCAGTTCACCTTGTCATGGAGGTTCGGGTTGAATAACTAGTTCTTGTTTCATCTTTGGGCTCGTGCTCGAATTGATATGGTAAAACTGACACTGTCTATACAGAGTGTACAATCGCTGAGGATTTAGGAAGCTTCTGGAGCTGAAATTCAGTTATGGTATTGGGCGATTTGTTTCTGACAAGTGCTATAAGTGGTCAACCAATCATAACAGACTGGGCCATCTGACCAATCAGAACAGAGTAGGTCTCGGACAGGCGGGGCTTAGAGAGACTGAATCTTCAAACGAGTTATTTTCAGACTCAAAATAAATAAGGTCATGTGCAACGTTATGAGAAAATGAAAGTGTTTTTGACCTCTGATGCATGTAAACCTGTTCCAAAACAGAGGCAAAACAAAGGACCCTGACAAAAACCTTGACGCCAGACTTTATTTAAAATAATAAGTCACTGATATGGAAATATTGATTTATGTGATGGAAAAAAGCAGAAAGAGTATCTCATTAGTAACAATCTTTTAGCTGAAGACATGATGCAAAGAGGATACATTTCAAATGAGATCCTGACATTAATGTTTGTTAGGACTACATGAATCAGTCAAAATAATTGAATAAATCTCAAAAGATAAACTGGAAAAGATTAAATTGGGAAAATTGGGAATGCGACATAGAGCAGTGGACAAATGGTTTCACATAAATACAGGGTTTTATCTTTTAATGGGCTATTACTCATTGCGATGTTTTGGTGATGTTTTTAATTATTCTGATTGGGAGCCTCTGTCCACATTTTAGTTTCACAAGTGTTGTGTTTTTAAATCAAAATACTAACATTAAAAATAAAGGATTTTGATACCAATAAATGTAAATAAATAGCTTCTTTTGGCCAATATTGAAAACCAATAATTGTACTTTTTGCATTTTAACACTTTAAACAGCTACAACAATTGAAGTAGCTAATTTGTTAAAAACGCTAACTTGACAAAAAAACAGTGTCATTTAATTCTGTAATCTTTAAAATACATATAAGGTTAAGTTTACACTGCAGCAATGTACTAAAAATAGACACGATTTTTCTTTGTGTTTTTCCGTGTACAGACGACAACGTCGTCAAAACAATCCCGGTTTACACGGATACGCGAGAACTATTAAAAAATGCTGTTATTCATGCCAGGCCAGTAGTTGGCGATGTCACTTTGTAAAAATAAATAGACTGAACGTGTAATACACATGCACATGACGTCACTTTTCTCAAATTCTCGTGTTTTTTTAGCAGAATTGTTGATTTGTTACTCTAATTATTACTCTAATTGTAGATTGACCAATCAAAATGATGACACATGAGAGTTCATTAACATGCGGTGACAATGGCAGGTGCACAAAGTTAAATATTGCGCTTTTTAAAAAAATTACGTAAAGATGAACGAGAAAAATAAAATGTTCCATGTACATCAGAGCATGCTTCAGCTTTCTACGATGAGACGGCGAGTGAAGCAGCACCTGAGGCTTCCCATTTCCATGACATTGATATTTTTAATAATCGCCCCTGTAGACTCCGCCTTGTCATCTAAAAGGTAATCCCATGGTTTGAATTATAGCGCCACGCTATGTTGTAGACTGTTTGCTCTGCTGAAACGGTGAAGTAAATATGCTGTAATTTTAAAGGTGTACACAGATGTTAGGGCTTGTTCACACAGAACGTGTTTTTTGCTTTGAAAAACGCGAGATGCGAGCAGTGGAATGGGGAAAAAACATAGAAAATGTCTCGAGATTCGTTTTTTATAAGTTGAACTGATTTTAACTTGAGTATTTTTAGAACGCTGTGTCATGTCTGTCTAGCGCGTTTACATTTTATATGTATATATGTAGTGTTGTCATGATACCAAAATTATGACTTAAGATACCAGACTGAAATACGATACCGATACTAAATCGATATCACAGCAAAAACATAGTAAAAGCAATTGAATAATAGGACAGTACTATTCATTTTTTTTTTAAACCCTAAAAGCTCACGTGTTCCTGCCCTGCTTTTTGACCATTCCCTCCTCTTTATTTAAAAATAATAATATAATAATAACTACATGCCAGTGTGAACATCCTTACAGAGATGTTTGCAACAATCACATTATCATCAGTCATGTTAACATTCACTAAACTTTCACTATTCTGAACAGGTTAGGATGACCTTAATCTCATTTCATGATACTAATAAAAAAAATTATAATTTTATAATTACAATATAGATATTTAATTTGATTTCATCTTTGATTTTTCTATTTTCTTTTGTTGTTTGATTGACATTAAATCACACAGAATATTAGGTCCGGCCCTTTAAGAGCTGCACGGACCCAATACACTAACACATCTGATTTCTCAATCAACTCTGTATATGTTCACTATTAACTGTGTGTACCTGAATACTCATCAGAATGTGCATTTTTACATATTTTTGACGTTTTAAACCCAATAATCCGCAGAACTGACTCGCGATCGCATGCTGTCTGAGTGAAAGGAGTGTGCGTGCGCTTCAGGTCAGAGTCCAGCAGAGCGAGCACGTCCCGCGTTGCGCTTTATTTGCTCATGTGCGCGTTTCTGTTGCTTTCTTTGTCATGCGCTGCGTGTATTAACTCTTCTGCTTTCAATGTTTAGTGAATGGTGAAAGCAGAGCTCTGCACACACGTCCTGACTCCTGCTGTCACACATCGACGCAAATAAATACTGCTCTTATTAGGGTGCTGTCATTCTTAAAGTACCGGCACTAATAAAATTTCATTTCATACTTTTCTAGTACCGGTATATCGTGCAAGACTAATATATATATTATTAGTGATGATAATGTATATAATGATAATGATAATGTATGATGATAATGTGTGTGTGTGTGTGTGTGTATATATATATATATATATATATCTCCATCCATCCATCCATCCATCCATTATCTTCCGCTTATCCGGGGCCGGGTCGCGGGGGCAACAGTCTAAGCAGAGACGCCCAGACTTCCCTCTCCCTAGCCACTTCCTCCAGCTCTTCCGGGGGAACCCCGAGGTGTTCCCAGGCCAGCCGGGAGACATAATCCCTCCAGCGTGTCCTAGGTCTTCCCCGGGGCCTCCTCCCGGTGGGACATGCCCGAAACACCTCCCCGGGAAGGCGTCCAGGAGGCATCCGAAATAGATGCCTGAGCCACCTCAACTGGCTCCTCTCGATGTGGAGGAGCAACGGCTCTACTCTGAGCTCCTCCCGAGTAACTGAGCTTCTCACCCTATCTCTAAGGGAGCGCCCAGCAACCCTGCGGAGAAAGCTCATTTCGGCCGCCTGTATCCGGGATCTTGTCCTTTCGGTCATGACCCACAGCTCATGACCATAGGTGAGAGTAGGAACGTAGATTGACCGGTAAATCGAGAGCTTCGCCTTACAGCTCAGCTCCTTCTTCACCACGACAGACCGGTACATCGACCGCATTACTGCAGAAGCTGCACCGATCCGTCTGTCAATCTCCGTTCCATCCTTCCTCACTCGTGAACAAGACCCCAAGATACCTGAACTCCTCCACCTGAGGCAAAATCTCTCCACCAACCTGAAGTGGGCAAGCCACCCTTTTCCGACTGAGAACCATGGCCTCGGATTTGGAGGTGCTGATTCTCATCCCGGCCGCTTCACACTCGGCTGCAAACCGCCCCAGTGCATGCTGAAGGTCCTGGTCTGAGGAGGCCAACATGACAACGTCATCCGCAAAAAGCAGCGACGAAATCATGTGGTTCCCAAACCGGACACCCTCCGGCCCTTGGCTGCGCCTAGAAATTCTGTCCATAAAAATTATGAACAGAACCGGTGACAAAGGGCAGCCCTGCTGGAGTCCAACATGCACCGGGAACAAGTCCGACTTGCTGCCGGCAATGCGGACCAAGCTCCTGCTCTGGTCGTACAGGGACCAAACAGCCCTAAGCAAGGGGCCCCGGACCCCATACTCCCAGAGCACCCTCCACAGGACACCACGAGGGACACGTGTCGAATGCCTTCTCCAAATCCACAAAACACATGTGGATTGGTTGGGCAAACTCCCATGAACCCTCCAGCACCCTGGAAAGGGTATAGAGCTGGTCCAGTGTTCCACGACCGGGACGAAAACCACACTGTTCCTCCTGAATCCGAGGTTCCACTATCGGCCGAATTCTCCTCTCCAGTACCCTGGCATAGACTTTCCCAGGGAGGCTGAGAAGTGTGATCCCCTGTAGTTGGAACACACTCTCCGGTCCCCCTCTCTGAAAAGAGGACCACCACCCCGGTCTGCCAGTCCAGAGGCACTGTCCCCAACTGCCACGCGATGTTGCAGAGGCGTGTCAGCCAAGACAGCCCCACAACATCCAGAGACTTGAGGTACTCAGGGGCGGATCTCATCGACCCCGGTGCCTTGCCACCGAGGAGCTTTTAACTACCTCGATGACTTCAGCCGGGTGATGGATGAATCCACCTCTGAGCCCTCAGCCACTGCTTCCTCAATGGAAGACGTGTTGGTGGGATTGAGGAGATCCTCAAAGTATTCCTTCCACCGTCCGACGATATCCCCAGTTGAGGTCAACAGCTGCCCATCTCCACTGTAAACAGTGTTGGTAGGGCACTGCTTCCCCTCCTGAGGCGCGAACGGTTTGCCAGAATATCTTCGAGGCCAACCGATAGTCTTTCTCCATGGCCTCACCGAACTCCTCCCAGGCCCGATTTTTTGCCTCCACAACTATCCGGGCTGCAGTCCGCTTGGTCTGCCTGTACCCGTCAGCTGCCTCAGGAGTCCCACAAGCCAACCAGGCCCGATAGCACTCCTTCTTCAACTTGACGGCATCCCTTACTTCCGGTGTCCACCACCGGGTTCGGGGATTTCCGCCTCGACAGGCACCAGAGACCTTACGGCCACAGCTCCAAGCAGCCGCGTCGACAAGGGAGGTGGAGAACATGGTCCACTCGGACTCAATATCTCCAGACTCCCTCGGGATCCGGTCGAAGCTCCGTCGGAGGTGGGAGTTGAAGATCTCTCTGACAGGGGACTCGGCCAAACGTTCCCAACAGACCCTCACAGTACGTTTGGGTCTCCCGAGTCTGTCTAGCTTCCTCCCACACCATCGGATCCAACTCACCACCAGGTGGTGATCAGTTGACAGCTCCGCACCTCTCTTCACCCGAGTGTCCAAGACACGGCGGAGGTCAGATGAGACGACCACAAAGTCGATCATCGACCTCCGGTCTAGGGTGTCCTGGTGCACGCGTGCACTGATGGACACCCTTATGCTTGAACATGGTGTTCGTTATGGATAAGCCGTGGCTAGCACAGAAATCCAATAACAGAACACCACTCGGGTTCAGATCAGGGGGGCCGTTCTTCCCAATCACGCCCCTCCAGGTATCACTGTCACTGCCCACGTGTGCGTTGAAGTCCCCAGTAGAATGATGGAGTCTCCAGTTGGAGCACTTTCCAGCACCCTCCCAGAGACCCCATTAGGCCGGGTACTCTGCACTGCCGTTTGGCCCGTAGGGCACATACGACAGTGAGAGACCTATCCCCTACCCGAAGGCGCAGGGAAGCGACCCTCTCATTCACCGGGTTGAACTCCAACACATGGCAGCTGAGCTGGGGGGCTATAAGCAAACCCACTCCAGCCCGCCGCCTCTCACCATGGGCAACTCCAGAGTGGTAGAGAGTCCAGCCTCTCTCAAGAAGTGTGGTTCCAGAGCCCAAGCTGTGCGTGGAAGTGAGCCCGACTATCTCTAGTACCTCTCAACCTAGGAGCCCGACTATCCGGTACCTCTCAACCTCCCGCACAAGCTCAGGCTCCTTCCCTGCCAGCGAGGTGACATTCCATGTCCCTAAAGCCAGTTTCCGTGTCCAGAGATCTGGTCGTCGGGGGCCTAGCCTTCGACTGTTGCCCGATCCACTATGCACCGGCCCCATATGATCCCTCCCGCAGGTGGTGAGCCCACGGGAGGGTGGCCCCACGTCGCTCGTTCGGGCTGAGCCCGGCCGGGCCCCATGGGGGCAGGCCCGGCCACCAGGCGCTCGCATACGAGCCCCAACCCCGGGCCTGGCTCCAGGGTGGGGCCCCGGCTGCGCCATGCCGGGCGACGTCTCGGTCCTTGTTTTAATTAGACTCATACTGGGTTTTTGAACTGCTCTTAGTCTGGCCCGTCACCAAGGACCTGTTTGCCTTGGGAGACCCTACCAGGGGCATATAGCCCCAGACAACATAGCTCCCAGGGTCATTCGGGTACTCAAACCCCTCCACCACGATAAGGTGACAGTTCAAGGAGAGGTATATATATTTACTCCTTTAGGTGAGTGTGTGTGTGTGTGTGTATATATATATATATATATATATATATATATATATATATACACACACACACTCACCTAAAGGATTATTAGGAACACCATACTAATACTGTGTTTGGCCCCTTTCGCCTTCAGAACTTCCTTAATTCTACGTGGCATTGATTCAGCAAGGTGCTGAAAGCATTCTTTAGAAATGTTAGCCCATATTGATAGGATAGCATCTTGCAGTTGATGGAGATTTGTTGGATGCACATCCAGAACATGAAGCTCCCGTTCCACTACATCCCAAAGATGCTCTATTGGGTTGAGATCTGGTGACTGTGGGGGCCATTTTAGTACAGTGAACTCATTGTCATGTTCAAGAAACCAATTTGAAATGATTCGATTTGTGACATGGTGCATTATCCTGCTGGAAGTAGCCATCAGAGAATGGGTACATGGTGGTCATAAATTGGCAATTGGCACTAAGGGGCCTAAAGTGTGCCAAGAAAACATCCCCCACACCATTACACCACCACCACCAGCCTGCACAGTGGTAACAAGGCATGATGGATTCATGTTCTCATTCTGTTTATGCCAAATTCTGACTCTACCATCTGAATGTCTCAACAGAAATCGAGACTCATCAGACCAGGCAACATTTTTCCAGTCTTCAACTGTCCAATTTTGGTGAGCTTGTGCAAATTGTAGCCTCTTTTTCCTATTTGTAGTGGAGATGAGTGGTACCCGGTGGGGTCTTCTGCTGTTATAGCTCATCCGCCTCAAGGTTGTGCATGTTGTGGCTTCACAAATGCTTTGCTGCATACCTCGGTTGTAACGAGTGGTTATTTCAGTCAAAGTTGCTCTTCTATCAGCTTGAATCAGTCAGCCCATTCTCCTCTGACCTCTAGCATCAACAAGGCATTTTCGCCCACAGGACTGCCGTGTACTGGATGTTTTTCCCTTTTCACACCATTCTTTTCACCAGTCTTGACCAGGACCACACCCCTAAATGCATTGAAGCAACTGTCATGTGATTGGTTGATTAGATAATTGCATTAATGAGAAATTGAACAGGTGTTTAGGTGAGTGTATGTGTGTATATATATATATATGTGCTGGATGTGGTGTGATGACATCACCGTTTCACAAAATATAAGGATTGGCTGTACACACGAAAACGCAAGGGTGTCGTTTTCAGATTTATCCACTCTAGGACCCAGTTTAAAAAAATATTGGTTTCATGCTCCCAAAACGCCGGATCCGTGCGGACGAAACGCTGATATGGTACAAAATTTTTAACGTATACAGCTAAATGCGTCTCCGTGTGGATGGGGCCTGAATATCTGTCTCAACACTGAACTAATTAGGTTCCATATAAACAATTACTGTTATTCCAAGTATCAGCAGCTGTGATCTAGGGATTACCTCAATCAGACTGATGTAATTATTCCCCACAAACAATACAAATCCACAAGTTATAGTAAGTGCAGTGAGTTGGACAGGATGTGTCCTCTCTCTCTGCTTCGGGAGTGTGTTACCACAGCTGGTTCGAGGACGTCTGTAGGGAGTGATAAGACTGGTTAGTGATAAGATTTAAATCTTGAGTATGATGTCATACATCTGAATAAGAGTTTGGAGAGTTGGAGAGAGTTGCTGGATTTCAGGATGTTTGTTTTTAATTCATAAATTAACAGCCAGTCTCTTCCTGGCCTGAGGACAAAAAGACATAGTGAATGGAGCTTATACCTGTGTGTGTGTGTGTGTGTGTGTGTGTGTGTGTGTGTGTGTGTGTGTGTGTGTGTGTGTGTGTGTGTGTGTGTGTGTGTGTGTGTGTGCAGTAGTGAGTGTCTGTCCAGTGCCTCTCCAGCTGTACAGGAAGTGGTAGCTCTCAGGTTCTCAATTCCACGAGTGTAAGTCTCCCACGTCACATTCCACTCGTCCACACAGCTGTGTTTGAGAAAAACAATCTCGAAACGGAAAAGACAAACAAACTAATGAAGAGACAATAGCCCTCGCCCACAGCTCCGCTCATAAGCATACACACTCTTTTGACCTTCTGTGTGGACAATTGAGTAAATCCCCTTGTTTTATTCAGGTCCACCAAATTCACGAGGCAGTGAACACATGAAAACCCATTTCTGATTTTCAGACTTTTCTGTGTATTAGTCATGGCCTGGCATTGTGAGACCATTGTCAGTGTGTGAAAGGTGTTGGTGAGGTAATCGCTGCCAAACACAATTTATTTGTCATTAAGACTAATCACATATGTGGGTTAACTGTTAGCAGACAAAAAAGAGCTTATTGTTTGAGAGAGACATTTTTATGATGTGTGCAAGTTGTGAGTATATATCTGAGCATGAATGGACTGGATAACAATAACATTTTTTTGTTTGTTCTGCATTTGCAAAGCAGGATGTGACAGCTAGGAATTTTAATATGAAGTGAGTGAGAGACTGTTATACTGATTTCTTTGGATTAGCTTTGTTATGGATGAATTGTTATGGAAGTCCATTGTTTATGACAAGAACAAGGGCTACAGAGATTTCAAGGAAAATTAGACATCCATAGACTGTAACCCTGCAATTTATGTGAAAAGAAATGTCTTTTTTACTGGCTGAAGCATTAGTAATGTGTGCGTGCACAAGAACGAGCACGCTTTTCTTCCGATGTTTATTTGTGTGCTTGTGTGTTAGCTTCTGTGATGGTGGACCATTTTGGGTTGTGAGCTTGTGAATAGATTGTGGAGGAAGGAAAGTTGATTTCCTTGTCCTGTGCGGATCCAGAGAAACAGGATGTTTGTATGATGTCCACAAGAATGCTCAGTGATATGATAAAAGGTAACAGTCTTCTTCTGAGTGTGCCTGATGAATCTACAATCTACTGCATGTAGCCAGGATGCCCTGGAGGATGTTTTTTTTTGTGTGTGTGTATTTTCTTTATCTCGTTTGAAGAACATAATTTACGCTATACAAGTACGTCATGGAGCCTTATTGACTTAGTGTGCATTTGCATGCATGAGATACTGTTGGCCCACCAAAACATATGCATGAGCCCAGTTTCCACCTAAATTACCCAGAATAATTTGTCCCAGGAAATTTTTCCCCCAGACCTGTTGCTGTCTGTGTTTCCATCGCGGTCTAAAGTACTGTGAAGATCAAAACAATAATCAAACTAACTAATACAAATTCAACCATACCAACATGGGGAAATGGGAGACATGGACAATACAACGATCCAACAAAGACTAACAAACACAAGGAGCTTATAAAGGGGACAAACCAAGCAGGGAATGAGGGAACACAGGTGGGGCAAATGAAACCAATAAAGAGATAACAAGGGGGGTGGGATCTAGACAGAGACAGGAGCACATGGCCCAAAATAACAAAACATCACATGTGCTACACGAGACAGGACAGGCATCTGACAACCCCGGTTCCTGTGGTTGAAACACACTCCAAGTACCACCCCAAAGTCCCTAGTTCCTGAGGAAAGTTCCTGTGGTGGAAACGCAGCAATGGAGAATGTAATGCGTTTTAAAAAAGTACAAATGACCATGCATAACTGCAAGGAAAAAAACATGGAGTTCAATAATGTAACGTTTAACCAGAAGAAAAAACTGTGGTAACACTTTAATTCGATAGTCCACTTTAGACATTCTACTATAAGTAACTTTGCCAATGCATCATTTGAGTATAATTAGTTACTCTCTGCTTAATATCTGCTAAGACTTTATTCTGATGCTCCCCAACAGACATTCTACTGACTATAATAAGTAACTTTGGAACTACATGTCAACTTATTTTTACTAACCCAACCTAACAATCTACTAATGAGAGTTAGATTACATGTGGTAGCAAAGTACTTATACAGTCATGGCCAAAAGTGCTGGCAAGTATTTCTCACACTAAAGTATTGAAATTACACATTTTGCTATACACGTTTATTTCCTTTGTATGTATTGGAACAACACAAAAAAACAGATGAAAAAAAGCTAATTTGACATAATTTCACACAAAACAACAAAAATGGGCTGGACAAAATGATTGGCACCCTTTCAATTGTGGATAAATAAGTTTGTTTCAAGCATGTGATGCTCCTTTAAACTCACCTGGGGCAAGTAACAGGTGTGGGCAATATAGAAATCACACCTGAAAGCAGATAAAAAGGAGAGAAGTTGACTCAGTCTTTGCATTGCGTTTCTGTGTGTGCCACACTAAGCATGGAGAACAGAAAGAGGAGAAGAGAACTGTCCGAGGACTTGAGAACCAAAATTGTGGGAAAATATCAACAATCTCAAGGTCACAAGTCCATCTCCAGAGATCTAGATGTTCCTTTGTCTACAGTGCGCAACATGATCAAGAAGTTTGCAACCCATGGCACTGTAGCTAATCTCCCTGGACGTGGATGGAAGAGAAAAATTGATGAAAGGTTGCAACGCAGGATAGTCTGGATGGTGGATAAGCAGCCCCAAACAAGTTCCAAAGAAATTCTAGCTGTCCTGCAGGATCAGGGTGCATCAGTGTCAGCGCAAACTATACACCGACATTTGAATAAAATGAAACGCTATGGCAGGAGACCCAGGAGGACCCCACTTCTAACACAGAGACATAAAAAAGCAAGACTACAGTTTACAGTTTGTGAGTAAGCCAAAATCCTTCTGGGAAAACATCTTGTGGACAGATGAGACCAAGATATGTGCTTTACCAAAAAGCTCTCATTCTACTGTTTACTGAAAACAGAATGAAGCCTACAAAGAAAAGAACACAGTACTTAGAGTCAAATATGATGGAGGTTCAAAGATGTTTTGGGGTTGTTTTGCTGCCTCTGGCACTGGGTGCCTTGACTGTGTGCAAGGTATCATGAAATCTGAGGATTACCAAAGGAATGTAGGGCCCAGGCCCAGAAAGCTGGGTTTGCGTCTGAGATCATGGGTCTTCCAGCAGGACAATAACCCCAAACATACTTCAAAAAGCACCCAGAAATGGATGGCAACAAAGTGCTGGAGAGTTCTGAAGTGGCCAGTAATGAGTCCAGATCTAAATCCCATTGAACGCCTGTGGAGAGATCTTAAAATTTGCTTTTGGGAAAAGGCGCCCTTCCAATATGAGACACCTGGAGCAGTTTGCAAAAGAAGAGTGGTCCCAAATTACAGGTAAGAGGTGTAAGAAACTTATTGATGGTTATAGATTGATTTCAGTTATTTTTTCCAAAGGGCGTGCAACCAAATATTAAGTTAAGGGTGGCAATATTTTTTTTGTCCGGCCCATTTTTGGAGTTTTGTGTGACATTATGTAAAATTTGCTTTTTTCCCCCCTCTGTTTTCTGTGAGAAATACTTCATTTTCTGGAAAGATTTCAGGGGTGCCAACACTTTTGGCCAGGACTGTAGTTAGTGGAATGTCTAAAGTGAACTATTGACATGTAACCAAAACTTTTCTGCTATTATTCAAATGTACAAAAAAAAAAGTAAAAAAAAGTATATGATCAATAAGTTATGACAACATGTTTTTACATTTGTTTTAACCCACCAGCAACCTTGGCTCAGCCAGTTGGTTAAGTTTGAGGTAGGGCTATGTAGACCAATGACAGACAAGGGCATGTTCTGGAAACCGGTTTTCCTACAGGTCAATATTTTTGTAATGTGCTTGCTTACACTATTGACACAAATTACACACTCATCCCTTTAAAGGGGTGCTTGATTATGATTTCACTTTTTTTAAGTTTAGTTAGTCTGTAATGTTGCTGTTTGAGCATAAACTACATCTGCAAATTTACGACGCTCAAAGTTCAAAACAAAGGGAGATATTTTCTTATACAGAAATTGCTTTAAGGACTACAACAACAATCTTATTCATGGGTTGCTGACATCACTAACCCTGAAATTTACATAAACCCTGCCCCCGGGAACATGCAACAAAGAGGATGAGGCCATGTTGAGAAGAGGAAGAGTTGTTGTAGTCGAGCACATATAGGATTCTGCTCAAGCTGTCGCGTCCGTCTTGTCACATTTATTACAATACAGTACGTAACACAAATGCAATAGCATGTCATAAAAGCAAGATGACAACATAAGTTATAACCGTAATTAAACTAAACTTTACCTGTTTATAATCTTCATGCATCAGATATTCTCTGGCTCTGTGCATTTTACAGCAGTTCCCACACAAGCGATTTATAGATTATCCTGACAGAATATGCTAATCAATGACTTGAAGATAGTTCACTCCACATCAGCTACATAAATTAATCCACTAACCATTCAGAAACCTCCTGTTGCATTCTACATGTTGTCAGTTCTTCTTAAGTCTCTCCATCATTGTCCATCTCCTGTTTGAACATAAAAGGCTGAACAAATTCTGACCTTTTGTGAGGTCTGTCAGTGCTGTCTGCATGAGGTAATCAGGGCTGCTAACTGGAGCTATTGAAGCTCCGCCCTCTTTTAGAAAGGGGGCCGGGAGCAGCAGCTCATTTGCATTTAAAGGGACACCCACAAAAACGTTGCGATTTTTTTCTCACCCTCAAAAAGTGACAATTTTAACATGCTATAAAAATGATATGTGGGGTATTTTGAGCTAAAACTTCACATCAGAGACACATCTTGTAAAAAGTGGCATAATAGGACCCCTTTAACTGAAAAAACAGCTGAGTATTTGAGGAATCTGTATCAAAATTGCAATCAGCTATAATGTAGAAAAATATGCAAAATCAGTGCCTGCTGACACAATTTACACATACAAATTGTTTTTTCTGAAATTTTAAATTGGTGTACACAAATGCCAAAAAGATGCCCATGCCGAATGGATCTCTTGCAGCACAGACTGAGTTTCCAGATAAAATAGCAAATCATGCTCTTTAGATCATCTTAACTTACCTTGTACATTATTTAATAGTGCCGTAACACCTGATTCTCAACAAGCTCTTTATTTAGTAGAACCTATGTGTGTCATTGCATGATCTGTCAGTTCAATAGGTGCAGAAAAAAGGCCAAGCTTTAGCCAATATCTCCTGTAATCTGTGAAAATACTACCAAACAAAGATATTTTTAAATGATCAAGCTGAATGATCAGGAAGCCCCCCAGAACTCACCTGATTAAAGTTTGTCTATACATTTTGTTGGTTAGATGTTTCTCAACATGTAGTGTCAAAAGATGAGTCACATTCATGGCTCATCTAACCTGTCTAAAATAGGATCTTAAAAAGGAAACTTGTGAATAAATTACCTTAAATGAGAGGGCTGAATATGATGAAGCATGGCAGCACTTGTACACAGTGTTTGTGCCTGAAAGTGGTCTCTGGAGTTCCAGAGAGCATTCCTAACTGAATCCTGTTTTAATAACATGGCCTCTCAGTGCTCAGAAAACAACTTCCTTTTTACCCATGTCTTATTGGAAATGCCATGAAGGTGGATGCCCTCAGTAGAAAACTAATAAAGAGAGAGATCCCATGGACTCAACTAATCGAAAAGAAAATATTTTTTTAAGTTCGACTGAAGGACAATTCTTAAAAGACACAAAACAACTTCTGATCTGTATAATTAAATATAACACAGATTCAAGGGGTCACTTTGCAAAGAAAATAGTATTTGAGTAAACAGTTGTAAGTTCACAGGGTTTCTTTATAATGAGAGAGGGGAAAAAAACTGAGTGAACAAGACTGAACACACTGTGGAAACGTATTGTTCAGCTGAATCCGTTAACAACGAAACAATTGTCATTCTGGGGCCTAGAAAAAGACACAAAGACAGAAAAAATAAACAGAATGTGAAAACTTTTCCCATTTGAAAAAGTACAGCAGAGTATAAAATGATTTTGTAATTCAGCATGTTTTTTCCCCCTTTTGTTTGCCTAGACATAGTCGCTGAAACTATTTCTCTGGAGTAATTATTTATTTTAACAAGGTCATGTCATGAGGAATCAAAATGACCCTTCTGTTGGGTTCTTAATATACTTCCACAATTTGCTCTCCAGTCTAAAAATAATTTAGTGAATCAGTTTTTAATAATTCAAATTAAAATCAAGCTGCAACAATTACCCAATCAGAACTTCTGCAACTATCTGATGACAGACACATTTGTACAAATTTTTTTTGTAATACACTATATTGCCAAAAGTTTTGGGACGCCTTTACATGCACGAACTTTAATGGCATCCCATTCTTAATCCGTAGGATTTAATATAAGGTTTCGCACCCTTTGCAGCTTCAACAGCTTCAACTCTTCTGGGAAGGCTTTTCACAATGTTTAGGAATGTGTTTATGGGAATTTTTGACCATTCTTCTAGAAGGGCATTTGTGAGGTCAGGCACAGATGTTGGATGAGAAGGCCTGGATCGCAGTCGCCGCTCTAATTCATTCCAAATGTGTTCTATCGGGTTGAGGTTAGGACTCTGTGCAGACCAGTCAAGTTCTTCCACACCAAACTCGCTCATCCATGTCTTTATGGACCGACTCTTTGTGCACTGGTGCGTAGTCATGTTGAAACAGGAAGGGGCCATCCCCAAACTGTTCCCAAAACAAAAATTGGGAGCATGAAATTGTCCAAAATGTCTTGGTATGCTGAACCATTAAGAGTTCCTTTCACTGGAACTAAGAGGACAAGCCCAACCCCTGAAAAACAATCCCACACCATAATCCCCCCTCCACCAAACCCAGACTGGTCCATCAGATTGCCAGACAGAGAGGCGTGATTGGTCACTCCAGAGAACACGTCTCCACCGCTCTAGAGTCCAGTGGTGGCGTGCTTTACACCACTGCATCCGACACTTTGCATTGCAGCTTGGATGAGCTGCTCGGCCATGGAAACCCATTCCATGAAGCTCTCTACGCTCTGTTCTTGAGCTCATCTGAAGGCTTCATGAAGTTTGGAGGTCTGTAGCTATTGACTCTGCAGAAAGTTGGTGACTTCTGTGCATTGTGTGCCTCAGCATGCGCTGACCCCACTCTGTGATTTTATGTGGCCTACCACTTTGTGGCTGAGTTGCTGTTGTTCCCAATTGCTTCCACTTTGTTATAATCCCACTAACAGCTGACCGTACATTATTGAATTGGATTAGACCATTAGCATCATGCTCAAAAACATGACCAAAGACTTTCAATATTTTTCCTATTTAAAACTGGACTCTTCTGTAGTTACATTGGGTACTAAGACCAATGGAAAATTAAAAGTTGCGATTTTTTTTTTTTTTTTCTAGGCCGATATGACTAGGAACTATCTCTCATTCAGAACTTTGCTGTCGTACCATGGGCGCAGCAGCACAATGATATTACGCAGCGCCTGGAAGTAGTCATCAGATAAAAACTCAACTGTTTAACTCTAAGGGACTTGGAAAATTAGCCTATTTTCAAAAATCGTGGAGTGTTCCTTTAAAGGCATAGCAGAGTTTAATTCTAAGGGCCTGTAAAAAGGAGAAAAACAGTGTAATAAATGCATGTAAAATGTATTTACAGTGACTTTTATGTAATAACTTGATGAGACTCTTGAAATAGGTACATTTAGTCAAACTGAAATCTAAAGAAATCACAAATACATTACAAATTAAGCACATAACAAACAGAAAAAGACTGACAATCTGAATGATGGTAATATCTAGAATGACTTCAAAAACTGATTTCAAGGTAAAGTACAACAAGACTAATGTGATAGAAAGGCTTAATTATAGAATACAGAAACTCATTGCATCTCTTATACATTCTGTAAACTTTTCGATGTGCTTTAGCATTTTGATGCTTGACAGATCTAGTTAAACCTCTCTACAATCTCTAGTAAGTTAATATTGACAAGTTACCTGAAAAAAAAAAAAAAAAAAATATATATATATATATATACTTTTATACTTAAGTGCACTATTTCAGTACTGCTTGGAATTCCTTTTAGTATATAAAAGTATATGTGTGTAAGTGTACTTTATAACACAACTAGTTCACATCTATATTTCTTATTTGTACTGTATCTGTACAAGTAAACTTATAAATACACTAGTACTTTACTATTTTAATACTTGTAGCAATTTCTTTTATTTATAAAAGTACACTTTCTTAGTAAACTACTAATTTAGTGGTTTTATACTGCAAGTATACTTAAGTTTTCTTTAAGTGAACATAACATCATACTTACAGTTTACTATTTATATATTATATTTGCACTTTACATATGTTATGTTCCTATTTAGGTTTTTTTTATATATATATATATATATATATATATATATATATATATATATATATATATATATATATATATATATATATATATATATATATATATATATATATATATATATATATATATATATATATAAAATATATATATATATATTTTAACTTTTTTATATATATATTATATATATATATATATATATATATACATCCTTTTTTAACTCTTTCCATTTTAACATTTCATGAACTTGAATGTGGGTAAGTTTAATAAAATAAAATAAAAACATTTTAAACAAAAAGGCTGAGAAAATCACAAATACTCTTATTTTTGTCAAAGACTATGTCCGAATCGGATTCAGAACGATGATCAAAACACAGATGGAGAAGATTGAGTCCATCAACGCACCCAAAGTTTCACAGTCATTAACCCTTCCTGGGTTGACATTTCATTCTTTAACGTTTTTAACACAGTTTTGATTTATATGCTGTGTAATGTTTGATCGCATTTTTACATTTGCGTAAGCATTCCTTTTATCACTTGTTTCTGCTTCTTCACCTGTGTTTTGATCATGAGATTCAGTACTCTTTCAGGAGACAGTGAATTCCTATGTACACTACCAGTGGACTAGCCTACACAAAAATTCAGATACTCAGAATTAGGAACCTATCTGTTTTCTTTATAAATCAATATTTTCAAACAACGTAAGTTTATAAGACCGTGTATATAAAGTGTGAAAAATTTTATTAAAAAGTATTTAATTGGCTACTGAATTAAGATTAAACACAACTACAAGCCAAGTATGCTTAGTCTTTTGATTGAGATAATACTTAAAAGTATAATTAAGTATTCTGAGTTCAAGTTTAGGCCAAATATATTTAGACTTTTGTCAGTATGTCAAGTATACTTAAGTTCAATTTTAAGTATATTTCTGGGAAGTCCATCAAAAGTATACTTTTCTTATTTTTAGGTTAAAAGTAGTATACTAATAGCACACTTGAATAAATGTATTTTACATAAGGATTAAGAAAGGGATAGATGAATTTGAACAAAAATAATGGAGCGTTCGGTTAACAAAGGGTAAGTCGGCCTGTAATTTTTACATGACATACTCACAAGCACAGAATATTAGTCTTTGGAAAACTCTGTTTTTACTGAGCTTCTGCTCTGCATGCCCCATTGGAAAACAATGCAGTGCAGTTGTTGAAAACCACTCTGACACTTGCCATGATCTACCCTTCCAGTTCCTCCCTATGCATTTGCACCGATCTTATAATAGTTCCCTGTCTTTGAGCTATGCAATATCTTGTGTAAACCTGCATGCAATTAATCATCCTTTTGTTTTAAACTGCAGGAATGTGGCACCTGTATGGTTTTAACAAGGTGCTTAAGACTCCATTGATTCTGAAGGCATTCTTACAGCCAGTTCCTGTCAGCATGGTGATCATTTTCAACTGACATGCCACAAAAAGCTGTGCATCCTCATGCATGTATAGAGTCTGACCTGTCTGAGACCTGTCGTGCTTTGTTCTGATTGAATTTGTAGTGACACATAAAGCTAGTGCTGAAGGCCTGCATTCTATCAGCGTGTGGAACCATAGGAACCATAAATCCCATCTTATGCTTGGTGCTGTTTCTGTTCTGTTCTGATGGGCAGACCCTTACCATGCCTTCACCCAGACGCCATCTGTGCATTGTATGAGAGCCCAGATGGGAGAAACTGTGTCCATCACACTGTAAAAACACATGCTGATGTGACATAGATCATCTTTAGACATTTTTACACACACACACACACACACACACACACACACACACACACACACACACAAATGTTGTGCAAGAGTAATTTGTCGTACTATGTTTATTTACACATTCTGCATGAATAGATTGATTATTTTTTATTTATTTTTTTTTTACCCCTAAGGGGAATTTTTGGCACCTGATAATTTTGCGGCAAAGGCCTGGAATGATCTCAGAGGATGCTGTAATATTCCTTCAAACATCTGGTAGCAAGCAGGTGAGGTGAGCATGATTACACTGCTATATGTAGTGCTGGGCGGTAAACCGGTTCATACCGAATACCGGTATTTATTTTTGTTATAATATGAATTTTGATTATACCGCAATACCGGTATATGGCTTAAACAATATTCATAACGTGGCGCGGCGCGACACTAAGAGGGGTCCTTTTCACTGTTGCACTGTTGTGAGCACAGCTGAGATCGCAAGGCTGAATCCGAAATCGTATTCACTATTCCCTACGTTATCCACTTATATTGTTCACTTGAAGGACTGAGTGAAGTCGGACAGCCGCTCTGTGTACATCGACTGTACACTCATTGTTGCGGTGCATTGTGGGATTGAATGAGTGCACTCAGTAACGTCCACTGTGGTTTCGGACACCACAACAAATGGCTGTCCCTTCAAATAATGCCCTATTTGAGGTTATAGGGGGAGCTTTCAGATTCAGCCCTTGATTACAGCGGAGAATTCAAACCTATTTCATATACTCCAATGCTCTAAACTAGCAAATAGCAGCGTGTATGCACACATATTTCAGCATGTTTTCTTCAAATTAAATGTATGCAAAGGACACTGATACATCACGACTGCGATGACACCGTAGATTATATTCTGCTACACAGACGGCAACGATGTAAGTTAATAAATAGACTGACAATTAAAAGAAGAATGGGCAAAAAAGTAACTTTATTCTTTCTGTGTTTAACTTGCGCGTGTCATTTGTTCAGAGTAGTGCTCTTAAATGTATTGAAAATATCCTTTTTAAATGTTCTTCTGCGTTTCTCCCTCGTTTTGGCAGTTTGTTGTTAACGTTATATAGGGTTGGATTTTCAAAATGCTTAATGTGCCCTTAATTCAATTCTCTCCGTGGTGATATTTTAATATTCATGTGTCTGTAGTGTGTTGTAGGTCTGTGTTTTATTGGTTGTGTGTCCCCACAGCATCATTTTGTGGGGCTTTGCAAACCTGTATTAACTCTAGTGTTAATTTTTCTACAATATTCACTCATCATGACAGTAAAATAGGGCATTCTAGTCAATCTACTGCAGTATAGTTCCTCTTTCAATCAGTAGTAAATGTGGTTAACACCTGGTCATGCATAGGGGGAAAAAAATACCGTCATATACCACGAAACCGATATAATTTAGCAAAATACCGTGAGAGAAAGTTTTGGTCATACCGCCCAGCACTAGCTATATGTAGGTTGCGTCTGAAAATTGGAAAATGCTGCCTTCAGAGGACACATTTCAAGGAAGGAAGGCATCAAGGTACGTTCGAATCTAATGTTAGCTTCACTTCCTGTCTCCTGAGAGACTTTCATCTGATCGATTTTTGAATGTATCCTAGATGTAGATGTATTGATGTTAGATGTATCCTTTGCTACCTTTGATATCCCACAATTCACTGCGTTCCATTCGGTGACAGTTGAGCTAGAAAAAGGAAAATGGAGCCCGAGAGTTGTGGTTGCTGGTCAGTTTGTGTGTAAATGTAAGTTTTTGACCAACGTTTTCCACTTCTGATGTCATTTCTAGTGGGAAATTATTAGTGTAGTAATTCAATATTTGTTTAGTTCTCACCAAAGCTTGCTTTATTTAGCTGTAGATCATGAAACTGTTACACTGCCTCAGAAGTCTGTCTGAAATCACCTTTGTGTGCTTATGCTGCCTTAAGCCGTGTGCACAACGGGGCGATTATCGCCAGCGTTTTTTCGAGATGTTTTTTGATGCTTTGTGTTCATACCCAAGCAATATTCACTTGCGACGTGCAGAGTGAACGTGCAAATTCACTCCCTGACAGTAGATGGCGCTTTTGATTTGCAGTCTCACAGTCTCATTGGTCGGCCAGTTTTTAACGCGGCGCATCAGACCAAAAAAACAAATCTGAGACTTTTTTTTTTTAATTAAATGACGCTTTTGCGCCTGGCGCTTTGCACGTCGGTGTGCACACTTACATTGGCGCCCTTTATTTAGTCACGAGGCGTTTAAACGTTGGCTATAAGCGTGCATGATAATCGCCCCGGTGTGAACAAGCCTTTACAAGTCATTGCCTGATAAGGCAGCGAGGCAACAAGTCAGCAGTGTTGCCAGATTGGGTCTAGGCCTGACGTGATTGGTCGATACAATCGACTGAGTCGACGCTGATAATTAGTCGACATCTATATTTTTAATCGACTGGGTAAGTTGGGTACGATATAAAATTTTATTTGTACCGGTACTTTAAAAATGACAGCACTCTAATAAGAGCAGTATTTCTTAATTTGCGTCGACGCGTGACAGCAGGAGTGTGGACGTGTGTGTGAGCTCTGCTTCCACTGTTCACTAAACAACAGAAACGCTTGCATTAGACTGCCAAGACCAAATACATAAACATTGCCATATCCATTACCATGTCAGTTACCTTACCAATCTTCTGAGAGTTATCATGATAGAAAGTTTTCCAGTGTTGTTGACTGAGGCACAGAATATTTACCTAGTAGTTTTGTACAAGTGACGCAAGTGTCAGAGGCTGGTCAAACACAAGACAGCAGAACAAAGGAAATGGACGAGGACAACAAAAATGAAACCTAATATGGTGTCCTTTGTGACCTCTCACACCTCTGTTGCATATTTAATGCGCAGATAGCTGATAGTCCCACACCAAAAATGTTCCGGGACCGAGAGCTTGTCTGAGACACTAAGATTCCAGTGTGCTGAGCTTCCAGCCTTTTGTTTTGAATTGTGAAATATTCATGCAGGAGAGTAAAGGAGTGATTAGACACTGTATGAGCACATAAAGTGGGATCTTGAGGCTAAGCCTTTTTTGTGTGTCTGGCTTATTCCTACAGTATATCGTTTGATTTCTGTAATGGTGTAGCGTGTTGTATGCAGTGCTCTGAAACAGTGTCCTTTTGCAACCAGTGGGTCCAGTGCATCATTACAACACTAACGTTCAAAATCTGCCTCTTGTGTAAAGCTTTCTGTACTATAATAGCCTTTCTACAACTAAACATGGTTCACAAATATATAATCATTTGATAACACTTTACAATAAGAATGCACTAATATGCATTAATTCATGCAAGTTAATGTATGACTCAAGAATAACTAAACCATTTATTAATGATTACTGCATCAGCAACTAATGAACATTCTATATGATTAATAGATTAAGTAATCAATAAATTATCTATAAAATGTGTCATTATGTATTAATTCCCTAATAACATATAGTATTAACTAATAGTGTAAATGAATGTGTTCCACAATGGGTCGATCCATGCATTTCAACTTCCAGTTGTCTGCTTTAATTAATCATTAGCTAATTCTTTGCAAAGGTATACTTATGTTATGACTTTACTTGAGACACATGACTGTTAACTAATTAATTCAAAATTAGTTCAAAACCCATAACTACAATGACACTGTCATTTGTCATGTGCCTCAACAAGTAAAGCCATAACATAATGATACCTTTGCAAATCATTAGCTAATGATTAATTAAAGCAGACAATTGGAAGTTGAAGTACATAGCTTTGACCATTGTGGTAATTAACATTTAAGGGATAGTTCACCCAAAAATAAAAATTACCCCATGAATGACATTTCTTCTTTCAGACAAATACAATCGGAGTTATGTAAAAAAAAAAAAAAAAAAAAGGCCTAGCTCTTCCAAGCTTTATAATGGCAGTGAATGACTGTTTCTGTTTTGAAGTCTATACAATCTATCCATCTATGCATCTATCCATCATAGAACTGCTCCACATGGCTCGGGGGTTAATAAAGGCCTTCTGAAGTGAAGTGATGCGTTTGTGTTAGAAAATATCCATAAAAAAAGGTTCACGGCTGTGTTGTAACTAAAGCTTATTGGTACCTTTCAATATATACCGTCCAAACGTCCTGCTTCAATAAGGAATATGTCAATATAACTTAACAATATCAAAGAGTCAGTTCAATCAAGGCTAATGTGATGTAAAGTGAAAAAAGGCTGAAGTTATTGATATCACACCTTCATTTCCTGCCCATTGTTCTGTTTATCTTTTGCTGAGGTGAGTGTCATAAAGGAGTAGACTAATAGCCACATGTTCTTAGTTTAGTCAGTTTTGTTGTGGTTAAATAGCCTGGATGCCAGCCGAACTTAGCCCCGCCCACAACATTTGAGGTCAGGCAGTTCGGTCTGGACTTGATCCGATGTGGAGTAACTATGCCCGAACAGAAGCTGTTCGGACCAATCAAATTATCGGTGTGGGCTTTATACGATGATGGACAGATGATCAACAGTAACGTAATCATCCATGTCACCAAAAGAGTGCTTGGGTTGAATTTGTTCTAATCCTAAATGGAGAACTTGTTCGTATATGCATTCACCTTTACTATTTCATTTACACTCATCTTCTTCTACTTCTTCCAGCGTGCATGCAGTTGAGTTCTGTTGACAACTTTAGTGATGCATCGTTCATGAACGATTCGTTCTTTTTGAACTAATCTTAAATATGACTCGAGAACAACGAGAGTGATTCATTCATTTTGAATGCATGAGCTACAGGCCATCGGTTCTGTAAAGGATCTTCTGCAGTCAGCCGATGGGGCTGTGAGTCGGTGAACGAATGACTCGAACCCGAAGACTCGAGAGGTGAACTAATCAATTCTGTTTTTGGGACTGCATGCATTGCATATGTGGCTGTACCGGCTCGGATCAGACACTGATGACAGAACTAACAACTCGAACCCGAAGACACGAGAGGTGTGACGTTACTAATCTTTCCCGGGAACAGACGTGATTTAAATGTTAAGTTAAGAAAGAACGACTCGGATTCGGAGGTGAGGTTAACTAACAGACTGCATAGCCTGAAGACCCAGCTAAGCAATTAATTAATCATTTCTTAAAGTTTGGCCTTGGCTGCATTAGCTTAACATTTATTTTTTATTCCAGATGTGATCAACTTTTGCATAAGTATGTGTTGGGGAATTTAACATGTGACATTAATCATATTCTGCTGAAATGAACAAAATGACTTGGGGAAAAAAGATTTGTTCATTTTGCTGAACGAGGTTCAATGATCCGAACTTCCCACTACTATGCGTCGCTCAACATACGTCATTTACAGGCTCTGATTGGTTGTATGTGTATCCAATTGAGGTCTTTCCTGGTTTGGTTGAAACACGCCCCCAATAATCACAGCCCAGTGGTGCAGTATCAGACTCCTATTCTGACTAGAATGGAATATGACGACCTCAGGCTAGGGGTTAACTGGATTGAATTGGAGTTCTGAGCAAGAAGATTCTTAGAAGAGGAATAAGAGAATGTGTGTATGTGGACACGTATCCTTACATCTGTTATTACTACACCACTGTGGTGGTGTTAGAGGAAGTTAACTGTATCAGAGATAAACCCGGCACACATTTCCCCACTCCACCTCATCTATCTCTCCATCCTCTTCACCTCTGCTGTGGTTTCTCGGCCAAGTGTGTGAGTGTGTGTGTGTGTGTGTGTGTGTGTGTGTGTGTGTGTGTGTGTGTGTCATTGCTTAAAGTTGTTTGTGTGTGTGTTATTGTCACTGTGGTGTGTGGGTTGTGGTGTTGTCCTGGACTGGTTTCATGGTGGCGCTTGTGGTAGATATGCTCTTCAGTATATATACACACACATCCAACACACACACTTCCTCAGTAGCTGGGAGAAAACAGGAAGTGGTGTTTTCCCTACTTTGGCCTCCCCTGCTTGTGACACACACAACGTAAATTAGAGAAACGTATGTAAGCACATGAGTAATCATTCCAGTACGCATTCTGCACCAACTAGTCGACTACTAAAATAACACAATTCAAACTTTACAAATTGATTTCCTTGCTTGCTTAATCGTCTCCGTCCCGTGTGAGACATAAGGCTGCTTCTTGCTCTTTCCATCTAGGTCTGTCCTGAGCTGTTAACTGTGCTTCTCCCCATGAGAGCCCCATTTCTTCTAGCTTGGTTGCTGCCGTCCGTCGGCATGTTGTTTTTGGCCTGCCTTGTTTGCGCTTGCCAGGTGGTGTCCAACGCAAAGCCACTTTGGGTATCCTCTCCTGAGACTTCCTGTGTACATGTCCGAGCCATTTTAATCGGCGTATCTTGATCTCCTGAGATGTGTTCTTGGATCTTGTCTTTTTGTACATTAGAGATGGTACTGGGCCAGAAGATGTTACAGATCTTCCTAAGGCAACTGTTATGGAAGGCGTCTACCTTGCTTATGTCTGCTTTTACTATTCTCCAACATTCAGAGCCATACAGAAGCCCTGATTTAACAGTGCTGTTGTAAAGCTTAATCTTTGTTCTGAAGGTTAGCTGTTTAGACTTCCAGATGGTTCTGAGCCTGCTAAAATTTCACTTAAGTCTCACCTCGACAACTGAATTGATTGTGCATATGTGATGTTGAGGTGATTGAAATGAATGCGGGTTTACATTGCACTGCTCTACTTTTCCATAGTTTTTTTCTATGCAAACATGCTTGATGGACATGTTTGACCGTTGCACGTGTCTTTTGCAGCATCTCATGCATGACACAGCATTCTAAAACACAGCACTCAAGTAAAAAGAAGTCTCTTGGCCGTGTGTGTGTGTGTCTGATATTATGCACACCCTAAACTCTTACAATTACTTGCATATAAAGCATCAACCTCAGTCTACCTTGAGCTCCCTGTATGTTCACACAACATTCATTTGCCTGAGGATGTCCTTCATCATTTAACTGCTCAAACACTGCCTGAAGGAACTCCACCCTGTTCATACACCCCTTAGACCTTTGTGTGAGCTTCTCCAGTTCAGTTAAACGGCTGGCAATCCACCACACAAGGCAAAGGAGATACTACAAGTCAGTACATCTTATTAAAGCAGCAGCTTATATCAAAATATATTTTTGATTACCCGAGTACATTGGAAAGAAACCAATGGCTTAAAAAACCAAGCAGATTGTTTGAATAACAGAAAAGAACAAATTTGATTTCTCTGATTGTCAAGGTTCTTGATGTACCTGAGATTAAGGTCTTTCCATACCTTTTGTTTGAAGGTAGACCCAACAATAATGCTACTGTTGCTCCTATTTCACCATATCTCGTGCCTGTACGTCAGACTGTGCCTTCATACCCAAACAACAGCCAGGAGAAGGAGGCTCTTTATCTACATGAAGTCAGAGTCATATCTGGAATCAGAATCTGTTGCTGTCCTGTCTGTTAGTGTACATTTCCTCTAAACATTTCATCTGCACAGACTCAAAGAATGTGAAAGAAAAAAGAAAGGAGAGAGAGAGCACTAATTGCATGATTGTGTTATACTTTTGTTTGACTTTCTACCAGGTCCGGTTTTAGGCCCCTATAAAGGGTGAGCATGCGAATATCCTGGGTGGGCTTTTTTTTTTCTTTTCCTTTGTGTGGGGGTTGGGGGTTATAGACCAGATAGATAGATTATTGCATGAAAAGGGCCAATTAAATGCCACACAGAATGTGTTTTATCATTCCATTGCGGTGCTGTTCTATTGTTTTTAATGTAAACGTCACCCTGTTTGACTGTTGACCTCTGCATACTTTTGCAGAGTAACGTGCAAGATAAAAACGCTGGCTTTCTAAAGCACAGCACTGAAGTGTAAAAAAACAAAAAAGACCTGCACTGACTGCGTTTTTAACCAGAAACCGTGTCCTGTGTGAATAGCCCTAAACTGATTAAAAGATAAACAGCGCATTCTTATTTCAGTGCTGTTCTTTAAGCAGAAAGTTTGGCTCGTATATTTAGTTTAACAGCATTAAAAGCAAGCCAAAGAGGACAAGGTTTCAACGGAACTATGCATTTTAAACACCTGTATAATAAATGCTATAAATGCACATTCATAAATGAGCATTTTTTTTTAGCTAATTTTAACTTGTCATGAATCAAAAATCAAATCAGAGCTGTACATGTTCATGAATACAATTCACACCTTATAGCACGCACCTATTTCTGCCCGTTTTCGCTCGTGTGATTGTCAGCCTCGCTTTTCTGCTACAGACTGAAGAGAAGGAAAAAATACTGCAATTTTCTGGTGTTATTTTTGTGACTGTTTGGGGCATTCTACAGCCCTTCATCAAACCTTTCAACACAGAGCCACCTCAGATTGTTTTTAATCATTTGAATGATAATTGATATGCACAAATCATGAAAACAGATTAACACTCTCTGGTCCTGCATTTTGATTGGGTGGGCAAGGCAGACTCATCCCACCCCTTCCCATGCCTAGAACCGGCCATAGAGTTAAAAGGACTTGTTAATTGTTTAAAAAAAAAAAGTTGATTTGCTATAAATACACAAATAATAATATAATGCTAAATAATATTTTGGACACACATCCTGGTTTTGGTTTATGTTTGTAAGCATTAATGACAAGGCTGGTCATGTGATCTCAAAATGGTTGCCCCTTATGTAAAACAAAACGGCTTTTTCAGACATTGATGTGACTTCGATCTTCATGTAACGTCATTTTCAAATTTCAAATTTTAAAGAGGGAAAAATGACCAATCCCGACAGGTTTTCCCCCCAAAGAATTGTAGTTGTGGCATCTAATTTGTTAATGCAGATGAATTTAAAGGTACACTTTTGGCCCTCTAGCGGATGCAAAACTGGATGCATTTTGCGAATGCAAAATGACGAACTTGAAAGGACTCCCCTCGCCAAATCGGCTCAAATGCATTCGCAACTAATGCAACTTAACGGTTCTTTCAGTTCGTCTTCCTCCATTTCAAAACAAGCATGTGTTTAAAAAAGAATAGAAATGCTTATTTTACTTACTGGCCAACGGAGCAAAAAACCCTGTGAAGTCAGACGCTGTGGCATTGCAAGATGGCGGCACCCTTGCTCCAAAAGCTATGACAAAACATCCTTTTTTTTTCTTCAAAATCGTGTTTATATATATTTTTTAATTAATATGGAAATCAGTTTACTAAATAATGTAAACTTGACTGACTGCTTTATTTCCACTTTAAAGGTGCACTGTGTAAATCTTAGCGACATCTAGCAGTGAGGTTGTGAATTGCAATCACCCAACGTTCACACTTCCCTTTCGGAGCACATAGAGAAGCTACGGTGGCCGACACAGGACAAAAATGTTATCGTCGAAGAGAGCAGAAAGTGACTAGCGCTCTGTAGAGAAGTTTGTCTGTTTAGGGCTACTGTAGAAACATGACGCCGCAAAATGGTGACTTCACTGTAAGGGGACCCACGGTGTATGGAGATAGAAATGGCTCATTCTAAGGTAATAAAAACATAACGGTTCATTATGTAAGGTCTTTATACACCACTGAAATCGCATACTTTCCTATATAGCAGCGAAAAACAGTATGTGACAATAAGTATGTCTGAATTCACAGTACTAATAAAAGGGTACTTTTTCTTCAGGCAAAGAATACACGGATGACCTACTTCTGAAGTGTGCATAGCACACGGTGGTCACTTTACTATCCCATGAGGCCACAGGAGAGGATTTCTGAATGGAGGTGAAGGGACGTAACTCACGCTGGTAGGTCACAAGATAAGGGCAACATGGTGAATGTAGTACATCCGGATTACATCCATACTACACGCATTCATACTATATAGAATTTTTATATTAGAATTTCTATGTTAGACTTTTTAGTGGTCATGAAGTAATTACTTATATACTTAAGTAATATACTTATATACTTTTAAAATAAGTACCTACTTAAGAGAGTATGCAAGAGTACGCCACCGATTCCGCGATCACGTCGGAAAGGTCACGCTAGGCGTAGGTGGAAGTACCCTCCCCGTGTTTACAAAGCACACATGTGAAGACTAATGCAAACATCCTTTAGCAAAAAAAGGTAAAACAACGATGTCAGGCGATTTTGAAGTTGGACATGGATTTTTTTGAAGGGTGTTTGTAGTAGTCTTCGCACGATCGCTTGGGGCGGTATTTCCTGCCTACGGCTAGCGTGACCTTTCCGACGTGATTACGTAATCCTAAGAAATGTAGGCAAAAAAGTAAATAAGACCCTATTCGTCGGCTGGGATCATGCAGACCCTCTGAAGCCCTTTGAAACTGCATTGATTTGGACCTTCAACATTTTGGTTGCAATTGAAGTCCATTGTGTGGAGAAAAATGGGGGGTGTTTTGGGATGTTTTCCTCAAACTTAATTTCTTTTTGACTGAAAAAAGAAAGACACGAACACCTTGGATGAGATGGGGGTGAGTAAAATATCAGGAAATTTTCATTTTGAAGTGAACTAATCCTTTAATCGTGCACAAAAAAACATTATATGACACTTAATTCCTTTTGAGTGTCATGGCAAAGCATGCTGGGAAATAGAAATCCCAGCCCAGTTTGTTCAATTTAAGTCAGTCTAAATTAAAAGAAACAAGTTCATAAAACTCAATGATGAAACAATTCAGATTACTTAAAATGTGTCAGTTTTGTGAACTCAAAAGAAAAAAGATCTTATGCAAATCTTTGTTTTGGATACCGATGCATTTTATGAGTATGAACTTTTAATTTTCAAGTCACAATCAGCAGGATAAGACTCCTCCTCTTTCCCTCTCCACACTACATTTCTTCATCTTATTTCATCTTATTTCATCTTTTTTCATCACTTCTTTCATAAACCCCTTTAACCCTGCCACCTTCCCTGTCCTGCTCTGAACACAGTGAACAGGTCAAACTGTCAGCAATGCCACAAAAACCACAGGAAGGTGACGCTCATTAGAGAAACCACTCAGACTAAAGTGCACACTAAAAGTAGGTTTACAGCACATACAAAGTATTTTTTTCAGTTCCGTATATTTTTCTAGCCAGAATCAAACGTTTTAAAATTCTTTACATTTAAAAAATGAGTGTCATGGAGATAAAGGGACAGCAAGGGATATATTTAAGGGGTGTAAATAAGGACGATTTGAGAAACCGGTCATTATTTTTGCAATTCCTTTTAGTGGTGCCAATGGAAATTACACACTAAAGGTTCAAGTAAATATTATCACTTCTTGAACATCTGGCGTTCACTGCAGGTGTTTCTTGTCTTGAATCAAAACAGTAATGTATCGTAAAAATTTATTCACTTATTCCCTCTTTCTCTTTTGGCTGGGCTGTAAGTGAAGTCCTCAGGTGCTGCTGACTCACTGTATGTATATTTGGTCATCTTCAATAGTGGGAAATCCTCTGCTTCTTATCAGATATGTGAACAATAAACTCTGACTGCGCTGGGAGATTCACAGGCTCAGAGAGCCGTGAGTTGTCTTCAGGACTACACAGAGCAGTACCAGCATCTTCCAAAATATAGGCCTACACAAAGCACTTGAACGAACTGTTAAAGACTTCAAATAAACTATTTAACTGAAGTACTCAAAGGAAAAAAAGGGCTCCTTTGCAATGAGGGTTCATGTCACGGCCCATTAGAAACAGATGTCCAGCTCTCCATCAAAGCCAAAATCACAGTCCCTGTCTCAGACAACATGGTTTTAACATATTTTACAGCCCACTGGGTATAATCATAAACGAGACAGCATTTATTCGGACAGTTGCATTTGCTGCAATCTGCAGAAACTGTACTGCATGCTCCGCCAGATGGCTGACAATATGGCCCAAAATCATTTGGTTCAAGTATTAGAGACAGTGTTTATTTCAAGAATTTACTAAAATGTTTAATAGGACACACTGTTAATAGTATGATTTGACCTCATTTGACTGAAAATTACTTTGTAAAATATGATGATCCTCTTTTCCAAAAATATGAAGGCAGCATTCATAGGGCAGGCAATACTGCATATTTCCATGTATAAAAACCCATTTATACTGTTGAACCACAACAGTACAGTTGAACATTATAAACTGTGAACCACAAAACCAGTCATAAGTCTCACGGGTATATTTGTGGCATTAGCCAACAATACATTGTATGGGTCAAAATTATTGATTTTTCTTTTATGCCAAAAATCATTAGGATATTACGTAAAGATCATGTTCCATGAAGATATTCTGTAAATTTCCTACCATAAATGTATCAAAAAATGTATTATTATTATTATTATTATTATTATTAGTAGTAGTAATATGCATTGCCAAGGGCTTCATTTAGACAACTTTAAAGGTGATTTTCTCAATATTTAGATTTTTTGCACCTCTCAGATTCCAGATTTTCAAATAGTTGTATCTCGGACAAATATTGTCCTAACAAACCATACATCAGTGGAAAGCTTATTTCCTCAGCTATGACTAAATTTTGACCCAAAAAATTTACCCTTATGACTGGTTTTGTGGTCCAGGGTCACATTTATACATAGAACATGATTTCAGAATAAAACTGTAATAATACTACAATTTTTGAAAAGGACATTATTATTATTATTTATTACTATTATTACTTTTTACTTTTTTTTTTTTTTTTTTTTTTTTTTTTTACTTTTCCATGCCCTTTTAAACTAATTTTAAATTTTTAGTTTTCAAAGTGACGCATTCGTTGTTGTTTTTTTTTTTAATATATAATATTGAAATTAAATTAAAATCTTGAAGCTAATAATCTTAATCAACGCAAGATTGATGGTTTCAGTTATTTATTTACATACTGAAGTAACAAGAGCTACACACAGGATTTGCACATTTGTCTTCGAAAATAAAAACTGTAAAATAAATATACAATAAAATACATTAAACAGTCTTTTCTGGGGCAAAACACCTTTCAATCATTTAAAAATGCATAGGCCCTATGAGAACTGTAGTGACTATGCAGTCACAAATGAGATTCCTGGACCCTCTGTGTTTATTCCTCCTTTCATCGATAATGCAAACACTGAAAATTCTGAAACGACAAGCAACGCTGAATATAATATAAATGGTTTAAATATAATATAACCAACTGTACCTGGTGTGTGTCTGAAAACTGCACTTATGAATAAATGAATCAAGAGGCAAAATAATGACAGAAGAGGAAATTACATGGAAGTGACAAACTGTAACATACAAAAATATATGCAGCACATAAGAGAACGTACCATGATAAAACAAGAAGCAACTTGATTTACACACACACACACACACACACACATATATATATATATATATATATATATATATATATATATATATATATATATATATATATATATATATATATATATATATATATTATTTACATACAAGAGCAAACAGTGATGGTAGGTATGTATGTATGTAGCGGCTGAATAATTCAGATAATCTGAAGTTCATTAACTACAGTCGTTCTACTGGAGGAACCCATCAGTGCTCTGGTATTTTAACAGCAAATGACCTGCATTTACACATTCATACACGCTCACACAGATGCGCAAATGGAAGCAAAAGCCAGTGCACATCAGGAACAATGTCCCAGTGTGGCGAAAAGGAGGGGGGAGCAGTGGAGATGGGATACGGGCTGAGTTGGATCTCCCCGGTTGAGTCTTTATGGAAGTGAGACATCCGCCGGAGGAAGCAGCTGGACACAAAGAACAGAGGGAGACCTGGAAAATGAGCTAGTGACTGAGTGCCCAGACTACTGATGTTTGCACAGCTACGAGTTCTGCGGTTGGTGTCGACTGAATCATTCAGTACGTAGCTCATATTCGGACGTATACTCTGCCCTTTTCCCTTTGGCGGCGAAACGAGAATCCTATTGGCTCATCTAAGTAACAGAAAGCCACTCTTTTTTTGTACTAAATATGAAAGCCACCCGTCTATTGGCAGATCCTTCATTGGCTACTCCTACAGAGAGCAAGAAGCCATTGGCACCCATTTCTACACAGCAGCGGCAGCTTTCTATTGGCTCAACCTTCAACAGCATGATTCTCATTGGCTAAAGAGCAGAGAAAACATTTCAGGCACAACAGTTGGTGTTGTAAATAGAAGTCAGAGTAACTGAGTCAAGTCTGTAGGAAACGATAACCCGCGATTTCCGCGAACACAAGAAAGCAGAGTGACGATGCAATCTCAGAGCGGTTTCTCCTTGAAACTACCGAACCCCTACTAAAATTCGGACGCAACACAGAAGCTAGCAAAACATTTACAAATGTCACTATGTACACTATGTATATATATATATATATATATAATAACCCACATTTGTTTCTGGAATAAAGAACAGAATCGATGCTACAGAAGCTACTGATCTACCATTATGGAACCACATCATACATAAAACTACTCAAAGCATTTTCAGTGTTGAAACAAGCCATACAAATGAAATAAGTATTCTTTACCAAATATTTTCCTTGGTACACACAGGAGAAGTGGAAGAAACGGTTTAAAGTGATCCCTAAAAGAAACACTGTCTAAAAGTTTGATACGTCAAGCTTGGATTACTGCTTGACTGGATCATTTTGCAGTCCCGAATTACATTTTCTGGAAGAGGAAAAGACAACACAAGCCAATAATATAATACTGCTATGGAACCAAAATATCACTGAGTGTTTGAAGTAAACAATGAACCATGATTAATTGCCTCTTCGTGTCTCAACACCTTTCCTGACAGGGAACCAAGTGCCTTAATTTGGTGTATTTAAACATAAAACGTCTTCCAGATTCAGCTGCCAACTGACGAAATACTATCTCGAATGCATTTAAGTAGCTTGTTTTTGGCTTGTGCAGCAACATGATCATGCTGTCAAAGTTACAATACCTTTGCTGCCTTTTTACTGAGTTATTGCTGCTTATACATATCATTTCCAAATAGTGTAGCCTTTTATGTGTTTGATATTTGAATTTATGAGAGGAGTGACCTGCAAAATAGCTGATGGTAAAATAAGTGTGATTTACTCTCACGCCAGGCTCTTTTACATCTGACAGTCTGATATATGGCTACTGAGTCATATTCAACACATGAGTGTTACAATATTAGAGGTGCGGTTGGATGTCAAGACTTCAGGGATGTTTTGGGAACGTCTAATTTCCAACTGTTTTGTTGTGATCATTATAATTTCATCTAGTCTCGAACTTGAAACAGCCTGTTTTACTTCTGTCACTTGTAAAGACTTGACTATTAGCAAAAGAAGCATTGTGTTTATATATCCCACATGGTAAAGCAAAGGGATTCTACCAACAAAAAAAAAAGGTTCGGTCCTCCTGCAGACTCACATTGAAGATATAGTACCATGGGATGATACCAGCATTGATTATTAGCTTTCTCAAAAGTCTGATGTCCCACAATTCCAAAGTATACATGAAATGTTAATAGGAAAGCACACCATCACTGTCCTTTCTGGCAGGGGGGCTTATACACAATTTGCAAGAAAGGTGGATGGAAAGAATACGACTGCTCTTGGATCCTAAAAGAGATTTTTTGATCAGTGTTTTCCACCAAAGTCCTCATGCATGTCAGACAGCTACAATGACGCTTAGCTAAGGCGAAGGGTCTCAGTAGATGAATGGCATCTAATAGAATGCCTGGTTTTAGCTGGGAATCAGATCCTCACACCGGAGGGTGACGTGGACCTGTCCCGTCCAAGAAGACATCATTGTTGGAGAGCAGGGGCTGAGTGGCGGTACTGTGACTGCCCACTGAGTTTAGCCGCTGGACATGAGAACTGGATTCCTCACGAGGTCCTGGTGCAACAGGCAACCTGGAGCTGAAGTTTAAGTAAATCTGCAGAAAAGAAATGAGATGTTGTGTCCATCGTAAAGAAAAGGAAAAATCTTTTTAAAACGTGTCAAGTTCTTAGAAATGTACTCTTTGTATTCATATTGGATTGCTTATTGCATATTGGATATAATAAAGTTATCAAACACCACAATCTTCAGTACATAAATTATAAATTAAATATAGATGAATCCTTATTAAAGCTACAAACATTCAGTCAAGAGCAGTGAGTGATTTTCTCTTTGTCTTTTGTTCTTTGATGTACATTGACAGACAGCAGCGGGTTTATTAGGCTGCTGTCACTTTAAGATCTGAAGCACATGACGCGGATCCGGATCTGACACGCATCTAATGTCCTCACAACTCTTTGCATTAATTTAACACTTTTTAACTAATTTAAGGCAGTGCTTATGTAACCCCTCCTGTTCGAACCACCCGCTCCAAACGGGACTCGAACCCGGGTCCACCGGCATGAGTCGAACGCGTCTCTCGAGATCAGAGAAGTGAGGTTTACTTGCACAGCAACTACTAGCTGGCCTCCGTTACACTTACAAGGATACTCAACAAAGCAAACTCTCTGTTTTTGTCCATCCAAACGCAAAAGAGAACTCAACACGGCCGTGTGCCATCTGAAGCGGCATTCTGTTCACATGAGGAGATTCACACACACATAGCGTGCCAGTACAGATTTAAGTTCTTATTTTTGTGTCTTATCGTGCTTCAATGGTTTAATAGCACTTGAAGGAATGATAGCATGATCATATACTGTAGCACAGCCAAAGGAAATAAACTGATGCTGCGTTAAATATGTTTAATCCGTTAAACTGAAAGAATTCATCGCATGTGTTAACAGCCCTAATTCAAACCCAATAGATTCAGCCATTGACCCTTGCATGTTTACAATGTTTTGAGTGCTAAAAAGGAAAACATTTAAAGACATACATGTTTGGTGCTGTCTGAGATTTGCTGTTCGATTTTCTCCACTATCTTGCTAAATGAGGGTCTCTTGAAGGGGTCGGCATCCCAGCATGAGTGCATGATCTCGTACCTGAAACAACACAAGCGGAGCTGGGTTTATAGGGAACATTTTTGTAGTGTGTACAGTAAATGCTGCCAATATCTTGTGTTTTATTCTGCAGAGAGGTATTTTAACTAATTGCAGCTCAGACTTACATTTCACTCGGAGCAAACTCTGGTGACTCCATTCGGTATCCTTCCTTGATCATCTTATAGAATTTAGAGTCCACAGGCATGCCCGGGTAAGGACTACTCCCTAAAGAAGCACATTATCAATATTTGGATTAAAAGCAGCATACCATGCCAGATCAAGATAATAATTAGATATATTTTACTTACCGAGGGAGAAGATCTCCCACAGCAGGATGCCATAAGACCAGACATCACTCTCAAAGGTGTACACACACTCAAAGATGCTCTCGGGGGACATCCACTTGACTGGAAGACGGGCCTGTGCAGAGAATATCCTCATTACATACATTCCTTCCACAACATAGACTGAATCCTTCAAGCAATGTGTCTTGTACTGCATTCTTTCATGCTCTGTCAATACCATAGAAACCATTTACAATCAAAAGCTGTGTTTGGAAACATTAATTATACAGTTTTGTTCTAGTTGGCAAGCTGTAGATTGACATTACCTGACTTGACTTGGTTGCAGTATCAGTATACTGACTCAAAGACTATCAACACTATAGTTCAAGTTTGTTTGACTGTTTGTTGCTTTGGGCTTATTTTAGACCATAAAAGCAGGATGCAAATGGAGTAGAAGATTATAACAGCATTCTGCTTTATGCAAATTCTGTATAAAAAAACCAAAAAAAAAATGTATAAAAAAAAAAAAAACGCAGAAATTACCCTGTTCCCGACCTGTTTTTCTTCAACCTCTTGCCAATGTAAGACATTTGGGTAATTCACATCTAGTACATGTCTCAACATGGATAAAAGCTCTTGTATTTTAAACTGATCATCATCATTTTGCTTTAGGTGGGATTTCTTCACCGAAAGCTCTTGGGATAAAACACATCCAACTCCCACAGTTATAGACTTCAGAAGCAGGTTTGACACAATGTTGGCTGACAGCCATTAGCAGTGCATCAATACAAAGTAAAAGCTTCCAATTGTAAGACACTTGATTTATTTAAGGATTACACATTCTTTTTTTCCTATTAATCCGATAATTAGTATAGTGTGACATGTAAAACCTTGTGGGAAAAATTACAAATAAAATAAAGTTAAGGCTTAAAGTTATTTATATGTCACATGTACTGACAGTTAATACTTACATTGCCCTTAACAACATAGTTCGAGTCAGTAGTGATGTCTCGGGCTAGTCCAAAGTCACAGATCTTGGCCACTCGGCCTTGGGTGAGGAGAATGTTTCTGGCTGCGAGGTCTCTGTGAATACACTGCACAAACACACATAAACACACATGAAAGAATACTGGTCATCATACAAACTGATGTATTAAAGGTCCCATATTGTACATCCTTCTGGAGTTTTAGATTAGATGTTGATGTCCTTAAGTATATATATTTGTGGTATAAGTACCAAAACCCATCACAATATATTCTTACAGCTCCTTTCTCAGGAGCTCTGATAAGAACAGGTCGATTTTGGCCTGTCTAATTAATATTCATGAGCCTCTCTTCTGATTGTCTTTGGAAACTATGGTAATGCAGAGCTGTCAGTCAGCGGCCATGGGCGGGGCATGAGGAATGTGATGTCACATTCCTCAGAGAATCAAAACAGCTTGTCTAATGAGACTGCTTTGGTTTAATGGGGATTAAAAAATTAGGAGTGGGTGGATTTTTATCATTTTAGGGTGGTTGAGTTCACACACTGTCAACACACATTTATATCCAAACACCTTGTAAAAGTGGATTTTGCATAATACGTGACCTTTAAAACAGAGACAATACAAGGGGTGGAGACAGACCACTCACAGACAAATGAATGGCAAAGCCGTATTAATAGACGTCTGTTTTTTTTAGTAATTTACGATACAACTGTGGTCAGATTTTATTGCTAATTTGAAATACTGTATGTTATTGAAATGGAACCTTGACAAACAGTTGCCTTTTGCAATTCAAGTAGATAGAAACTGCACTTGTATGCCTGTTACCTGCGTAGAAATTTGTAGAAATTACCAGCAAGTGGGACTTATTGCTTATGCTTAATATTGCTTTCAAATGTCAGGACTGTCAGGTATTTACAATAGAAGTGCCAATATTCAAAACCTCATTAGCAAAAAAGTGTTGAACATAGTCTAAGTTAGCGTAGAGGTGCTGAAATGAATTCACTGACTGCAAACTCACATGCCCACTTAACAGCGGGACTAATTTAGTGTCCTTCCACTAAATTGAATCGTGGACCTGCTGACCAGGTAGGGAAATGTGATATTTCTCTGCATTATCCTTTGTGAATGAGTGTGTGCATGTGCTTGACAACATGTGTGCATTTGTGCATGACCTTGTGTAACCCGATCTTTGACTGGGCATAGGTAATGGAATGTGAGCCAGTGCATTGTAGAGGAAGAGGGAGAGAAGATCTGCAGTATGGGATTACTGCAAACACTCTGAATATAAAACTCAGTATCCGTCAGAGAGACAGAATGCAACAAACAAAAAACTTACGTTCTTGGATGCCAGAAAATCCATCCCTTTGGCTACTTGGTAGGAGAAGCTGAGAAGATCCTCAGTGTCTAGAGTCAAGCCATCTTCCTGCAGAATCTCACTGACGACATCCGAATCGCTGTATGAATCACCTAAAGGGGTGACAAATTATGTTAAGAATAGACAAGAAGGGACGAGATAAGATGAGACGAGAAAAGGTACAAGCTGAGACGAGATGAGAACAGACAAGAATGGAAGACGAGATGAGATGACATGGGAAAAGACAGGACAAGAAGAGAAGGCACAAGACAAAGAGATGAGATGACATGAGAAGAGACGAGAAGACAACAGACAAGAAGGGACAAAAAGAGATGAGATGAGACAGAATAGATGAAGATAAGAGAGAGAGAAGATGAGATGAGAATAGGAGAAACAAGAGCAGACAAGACTAGAAGAGGGCATGAGAGGAAACAAGAAGAGCTTAAATGAGATAAGATAAGGGAACAGATGAGAAGAGACAAGAAGATAACAGAGAAGAAAAGAGAAAGGAAGGAGAATAGATGAGACACGATGAGACCAGAGAGAAAAAAACAAGAGGATAAAGAAAAGGCACGAGAAGAGATGAGATGACAAGAAAACAAGTCAGAAAAGAAACAAGAAGAGATGAGAAGACACAAAACACAGATCCAACCTTTATTAAGTGATCTTCTGTTTTCTGAGGAGAGAATTCCCAATACAGAGGGCTTCATGGTCATGTATCCATTCCTGCTCTCACTGTGATCAAACATTAACTCTTTTTAGTGAACCCAGAAGCACTTCACACTATCACAGTTGATCGTGGCTATCATAACTATATTGCATTGATCATACTTACTTTTGTTCTGGCTGCAGCATGATGTTTCTATAGTAAGAGTCTTCTCCCAGTGTAGAGAAGTAGAAGGATTCTCTCCTTCTGCGCAGGAAGTTCAACAGGTCACCAAAACAGCAGTACTCCGTTATAACTAGCGTTGGACCTGTGCAAGAGATCAGTTCAGTAATGAAGAACACAACAAACACATACACACATCTGGTTCAATATCTTTGCGGGGACTCTCCATAGACGTAATATTTTTTATACAGTACAAATTGTATATTCTCTCCCCTTACACTAACTCTAAAAAAAAAATGTGTACCTTGAATGCAATGTAAGTCGCTTTGGATAAAAGAATCTGCCAAATGCATAAATGTAAATGTAAACTCTAACTCTACCCCTAAACCTAAACCTCCTTAATTTAGGTCCCCACGGTGACACAAGTCCCCACGAGTCAGTGCGCATTCAGGTCCCCATCAGGATAGAAAAACATGAACACACACACACAAAAACCTGGAAAAATAATATCTAGTCTTAGCCTCTCACCTCCAACAGTGCAGGCCCCTAGCAGGTTGACAATGTTAATATGGTTGCCAAGATAACTAAGCACCTTCAGCTCAGACATCAGAGCCTCTTTCTCAGTGGCATGGGCACTTGCTGTGGGGAAAAAAGAGCAAGATAAATAAAAGCATAAATAAAACAACAAAAAAACATCACAATTTCTTTAAAGTAATACATAAAAACACACAAACAGAGAATGTCACCCCAAATGTTAGTGTATGGTTCCCCTTTGGTTATCATTTTGGTAACCAATTTCTAATGTTCTAGGAACATTTTTAGGTTTTATTGTTTAAAACCATAAGCCAACATTATTCTGGGAAGCAAAAATTGTAGGTTACTGGAAATAACCTTTCCTCTAATCATTTCATGTTTGTGCACTTTCTAGTGTGTCATTACACATTGCCATATTTGCTTAAATAAACATGCTGATTAAACATGCCTTGGTGTTACTGAACTACTCATATTTCAAGATTATGAACATTGCTTTTCACTCACGTTTGAGCATCTTTACAGCTACGGTCATCACAGTGTCTGCTTTGGACATCCCATATGCAGTGGCCTCCACCACCTTTCCAAATGCTCCAGATCCTAGAGTTTTTCCTGGGGATGCAGGGAAGCAAAACCGGTTCAGAAAATTGATACAGCGTGAATGGATCAATTTCACTTTTTTCTTTAAGTTGTTTACAATCAATGGATCCGCCTGGAAACTGGTCCAAAACCAGTTTTTAGCTGTAACATCCAACTTGTTTTTGTATCAAAGAGGTGTGGCATGTGGGGAAGTGTGATATGCTAGATCCTGTTGGATCCTGTTTGTTGACGGATATGGCTATTCCTTCTTGGGGAAGATATGATACAATTTTACAAGGTGATAGCTATCAGTGTCAATAAACCATGGAACGGCCAATGAAAAGAAGCAAGCTTTTGATGCATTAAACCTTGTCAACATTACATTCGAACAAAAGAAATATTCCAATATGGAAAGATTCCAATGTGATTTACGAGGCCCAACAAGTTAAAGCAGACCGATTCAGGAACTTCACTCACCAAAACGCAGCTTATCTCTGGGAAACTCCCACTGGTGGTCATATGGAAGCTGGGTGGGGTCAATGTACACGTAGCTATTTCCATGAATACCCTCTATGACTTTCCACTGTATTTGGTATTTAGGTTTCTGTAGGAGACAGAAATGAGAGAGAGAGAGAGAGAGAGAGAGAGAGAGAGAGAGAGAGAGAGAGAGAGAGGAAGAGGGATGGGGAAGAAATAAGCAATGAGTGACGGTGCCGGACAAGCATAAACAACCTTTTACAATAGATCCAGTTACTGCAGGTGTAATGAGGTGCTCTGACAGACAAAAGTAAACAGAGTCCACTAATAAAAGTTTAGTGTAAATGCACATAAATTATTCAAATGTGAACAGTAATTTTATGTGTATGCGTGCTTGTGTATACATATATAGCCGATTGCTCCCCTGTGCAACAGTGCGAAACTGCACAGTGAAACATCCGGTCTTATGACATGCTAAGTAAATAATTTCCTTGAGTGTGTACTGTTTCAGAGTTTCCCTGAAGTGTGGGAGGGCTGCCAGGTGTGACAGGTAAATTGCGTTGAATTTGAGGATCATGCTTAATATCAAATAACCAAAAACAATTTACGCTAGAATAACAAAAGGTTGCAATATCTACACCGATCAGGCATAATATTGTGTTAATATTGTGTTGGTCCCCCTTTTCCTGCCAAAACAGCCCTGACCCATTGAGGCATGGACTCCACTAGACCCCTGAAGGTGTGCTGTGGTATCTGGCACCAAGATGTTAACAGCAGATCCTTTAAGTCCTGTGAGTTGCGAGGTGTAGCCTCCATGGATCGGACTTGTTTGTTCAGCACATCCCACAGATGCTCGATTGGATTGAGATCTGGGGAATTTGGAGACCAAGTCAACACCTCAAACTCGTTGTTGTGCTCCTCAAACCATTCCTGAACCTTTTTTGCTTTGTGGCAGGGCGCATTACCCTGCTGAAAGAGCCACAGCCACCAGGGAATACCGTTTCCATGAAAGGGTGTACAACATGGTCTGCACTGTGTATTCTGACTCCTCTCTATCAGAACCAGCATTAACTTCTTGAGCAATTTGAGCTACAGTAGCTCGTCTGTTTGATCGGACCACACGGCCCAGCCTTCGCTCCCCAGGTGCATCAATGAGCCTTGGCTGCCCATGACCCTGTCGCCGGTTCACCACTGTTCCTTCCTTGGAGCACTTTTGATAGATACTGACCACTGCAGACCGGGAACACCCCACAAGAGCTGCAGTTTTGGAGATGCTCTGACCCAGTCATCTAGCCATCACAATTTGGCCCTTGTCAAACTCGCTCAAATCCTTACGCTTGCCCATTTTTCCTGCTTCTAACACATCAACTTTGAGGACAAAATGTTCACTTGCTGCCTAATATATCCCACCCACTAACAGGTGCCGTGATGAAGAGATAATCAGTGTTATTCACTTCACCTATCATAATGTTATGCCTGATCGGTGTATTACTATAATAGGATGAGAACAGCTGAATTTTGTCTCATTAATTAAACACCTCAGTGAGTCAGCATCTACTTCATGTTTTGGAAGTCAAGCTATGTAATGAATGACACTTTACCTGCATGTATTTGTAGGACAGGACGATCAGGATGAGAACAAGGATAACGGCCGCGGCAATAAAACCGATGAGCAGTGGTGTGAAGAGTTCATGAGGAACAGTGTTCTCTGTGAAGATTAAAACAACATTCAGCTGCCATCAGAAACATGTACACCATCAACAGCAAACCAGAAATGTGGGATGCACCAATATTTAAAATTCTGGCTGATGTGAATATGCACATAATAATTTTTCATGTTATGCCAATAAACAATAATAGACAATGCTAGACAATATAAAATCAATAATGCTTTGTTGAAAAATAAAGGATACTAGAAACAATTAAATATTGTGCAATACTGAGACCCACTATGTTGCCATTTATATTGTGCAACCCCATTTTTATAATGGATAGAATTTAGTGTTATTATTATTATTTCAATGAATATTAATCACATTAATCATTTAATATATTATTAATGTAATCATGTTTTTTTATGTTTTAAATGCAATTTTGTTATTTTATATATAACTTGAATGTGTGTTTTTTTGTGGTAATTTTTGGTAATTTTAATTTTAATTAACATTAAAACCATCAAAATAAGTGTATCACAGAGGAATTATGTCCCAAGTGCTCGCATTTAATGAGGTGCGAATAATACACTTTAATGGATTGAGGAAAAACTCTTTACTGGAGATATTTGTGACTTTTTTAAATTGTAGCTGTGTGTGTTTTTTTTTTTTTTTTTTTTTGGTAATGTGTGTATATGTGTTCATGTGTGCTGTGTGTGTTTGTTTTTCTGCGTTGTTCTGAGCGGTGTAGTAAGCTCTTAAGCTATAAGAAGCTTTCTCTCCATTTCAAGTCAAAGAATGCAGACTCTGCAGGAAGTAATCCCTTGTAAACCTGCCACTGGCTCTCACAGTCCTCTTCTACTCCCTCTCTCTGTATCTCTCTCCCCCTCCATCCTTCCCCGTCCATCCATCTATCACCCTGCATCCAAGCATACCATCAAGCCCTCCCACAAACCAACACACACCATAACAACACACTTTTTTTTTGCATCTCGCTCAGCTGAGGTCGAACAGCTTTAACAGTCTAGCCTAAGGCTCATTGTCCCACTGGTTTTCCTAGATCTGCTGCAACCTAAACCTTGAGAGTCTAAACCAGTCACCTAACGGGCTTTCCTGAGGCAGCTGAACGCAATTCATGCTCTCAAACCTCCAGTCCAACTCCTGATGGACTCTACAAAGAGGTCAACGTTCACCTAGAGTTTTTTCTTCCGGCTAATTTAGGAAATGCAAAAACAGGCAATGCAGTCAACAACTTTCACCCAAAAAAAGGATTAAAAAATAAATGCACCATGCAGATACAAACTAAACTGGATATGGGTGACCTTTTGTTAACCAATAGACCAATAGACCAATCTGTCTTTATCAATAATACCAGCACTAACTGGGGTGGAACAACTTGGTGTTTTGCAACAAACCAAAACGTAACCCCCCCCAAAACCCTTGAGATAATCCCCAACAGTTGGTAATGCTAGGTTTACAAAAGAAACAAGATTAGGGATAAAACTCAGCACCTCTGTTTATATAATAGTCTACATATCTCTTATCCAAAAAGTCTGCCTACACAGGTTGAGCTGGGGTAGAGTGGTGACCCGCGAGTTGGCAGATGGTTTAAATTTCCTTCAAAAAAATAAAAAATAAATAAAAAAATGCAGTCAGCAGACAAAGCACAGCTGGAGTGAACGTGAGGAGATGTGCATTTCCTCTCGCTCGGTTGTTTAACCATACCTGGGAAACTAGAAGCACCTGGATCGAGGTCTGAGTTTTATTCAATTTCCTGGTTTTCTAAGATGTTCATAAGTCTAAGATGAACACTAAACATTGGGACACTGATGACTGAAGGTTAAGGTTCAGTGCCATTATGACATATGCACTATATTCTTAATTTCTTTTAATGAGCAGAACAGATCATGTACATATAACATTCAAAAGTTTTGGGTAAGAATTTTTGGAAAGAAATTAAAAAATATTAAACATTAAGCTTTCAACATTGCTAAAAATAAGAAATGTTTTTTTGAGCTCCAAAACAGCATTGATTCAATACAATGATTTCTGAAGGATCATGTGACACTGAAGACTGGAGTAATGATGCTGAAAATTCAGCTTTGCCATGAATAAATTAATTAAATACTAAAAATAAAAAGTAATAGTTATTTTAAATTGTAGAAGTATTTCACAATGTTACTGTTTTTATAATTTTTTAGGTGAGCACAATCAAAAACATTAACAAACAAATCTTACCCTAAACTTTTGAACAGTAGTGTACATAATTGGCGGACATTTAAACAAAAAGAAAATAAAGGCACAATATGCTTATACCTCACTGCAAAATGGCAAAACATGCATAAATGAACAAATCACATTAAAAACTTAAAGGGATAGTTCACCCAAAAATGAAAATTAGCCCATGATTTACTAACCCTCAAGCCACCCTAGGTGTATTAGGTGTATATGACATTCAGACAAACATAATCGGAGATATATTTAAAAATATCCTGGCTCTTCCAAGCTTTATAATGGTAGTGGTGGTCCTGGAGTCCAAAAATGTGCATCCATCCATCATAAAAGTAATCCATACGACTCCAGGGGGTTAATAAAGGACTTCTGAAGTGAATTGATGGGTTTGTGAAAGAAAAATATCCATATTTAAAACTTTATAGACTAAAATAACTAGCTTCCGACATGGCCTACGCAAGACGGCTTATGCCCCAAGAGTAACCCATGAAGCTTTAACGGCTCTCGTGGTTCAAACAAATAGGGCTGGGCAACAAACTCAAGCTCCTCCGACATTTCATTCTCGTTTTAGACTAATTTGTGTGTTCGTGGGTGTTTTATTTTGCTTTATCCTCTCTCGCTCGTCAATACGTCAGGTCAGGAGTTACTCTTTTGCCGTTAAATGATGCATACAATCGTCTGTCGGAAGCTAGTATTTTAGTTTATAGTTTTAAATATGGATATTTTTCTTACACATACCCATCGCTTTTCTCCTGAATGCCTTTATTAACCCCCTGGAGCCGTGTGGAGCAGTTTTATGATGGATGGATGTGCTTTTTTGGGCTTCAAAATCTCATCCTCCATTCACTGCCATTATAAAGCTTGGAAGAGCCAGGATATATTTTTAATATAACTCTGATTGTATTCGTCTGAAAGAAGAATGAATACACACCTAGGATGGCTTGAGGGCGAGTAAACTATCCCTTTAAAGTTTGCAGGATTGTTTTCCTGTCATGCACATTAGAAATATACCAGGTAAATTTTGACCATGGGACAGCCCTAGAAATGACTGATTCCCTGGCAAGTGCAAACTACCGAGACACACCCTCTGAGTCAACAATGGAAGAGAACCCAAAAACAAACAAGCCAACAAAATTAACAGAATATTTTACTACTAGCACACCAAAGCAAAGACACACACCCAGACCTGTGACAAATGAGCACAACCTATACAGGCCACACTAGGACAGTATGTGTGTATGTGATATGCAAAGGTCCAACAAAGAAGCAGTGTCTGAATTCATAAAATCAAATCTCAGATATATTCAGTAAAAAAAAAAACACACACACACACACACACAAAAAAACACAGTCTTTGTGCCCTAACTTTCAGAATTTGCATAACAACCAGATTAGATCCTGCAGATCATGAAAGTGCTTTCCAGTTTTGTGAGAAGTATGGATCAGAGGGACAGCAAACAGACGGAGGCGGAGTCGTCTGAGGCTGAGACTTAGTAATTACTAACTAGAGTCTTCAGCCATCGTCTGAAGGGGTGTGTGTGTGTGATTTGGGAAGTTATTTGCTCACCGCTGATAGAGAAAAGAGTGTAGACGATTTCCCCATTGGCAGACGCCACACATTCAAGGGTGGCGTAATTGTTCTTGGTTATGTTTAGACGGCTTTCCACAGCGCCTTTCCCAAAGGGAGGATTTGTCATGGTTACAGTGACAACATCCTCCTCCTCCTGAGTGGCATTCAGCAAATTAGAGCACCTGAGGAAGTAGGCAACACACTTGTAAATTCTTGATCTTACACTTCTCAATAACATGTAATTACTGTGTAGAACAGTTTTTTGGAAACACTGCATGAATACTAAAAAAGGTCCTAAATGCGCAAGAAAAGAAAGCTCATAACCCTAATATTCAAGATAACGGCAAGGTATATAGAGAATTTTTTCATAGTCTTTAAAGCAATGTTATTTTAGTATTATTTATATACAACTATAGGTTTTGATTAAGGAATATCGTTCACCCAAAAATGAAAATTAGCCCATGATTTACTCTCCCTCAAGTCATTCTAGGTGTATATGAAATTCTTCTTTCAGACGAATGCAATCGGAGTTGTATTAAAAAATATCCTGGCTCTTCCAAGCTTTATAATGGCAGTGAATGGCAGCCCAAAATTTGAAGACCAAAAAAGTGCATCCATCCATTATAAAAGTACTCCACACAGCTCCGGGGGTTAATAAAGGCCTTCTGAAGCGATAGGTTTGTGTAAGAAAAATATTTAACACATTTATAAAAGTATCTAGCTTCCGGCAGAATTGGTGTGACGATGACGTTGAACGTAGCGTTGAACGTAGCGTTTTTCATAAGTTAAATACGGATGGCGGTCCGGTGGAAGCTAGATATTTTACTTTATAACGTGTTAAATATGGATATTTTTCTTATACCTAGATATTTTCTTATCATCGATTCATTTCAGAAGGCCTTTATTAACCCCCCCGGAGCCGTGTGGAGCAGTTTTATAATGGATGGATGCACTTTTTTGGGCTTTAAATTTTGGGCTGCCATTCACTGCCATTATAAAGTTTGGAAGAGCCAGGACATTTTTTAATATAACTCCAAATGTATTCATCTGAAAGAAGTCGTCATATACACCTAGGATAGCTTGAGGTTGAGTAAATTATGGGATAATTTTTGGGAATACAACCCTGCTTTAAAATCAAATGAATTGCAAACCATTTTACATTTTGAGGAAAGATTACAAAGACTACAAAAAAAATTTTTTCTTTAGAATAAAATGCACCAATGAATCGTTCACAATAGGACAACATTTTCATTTCATGTAGATCTTAAGATCAAACGTTAAGCACCGTTGCACATCAAGACACATAACTTTTTAAGCTCTAAGGATAATGATAAGCATCTCTCACTGCATTCTGGGTCTTTAGCAGATTTTTACAGATGTGTGTGAAAATAGCTCTGTGCTTAAGAAAGCAAAATAACAAGCTGTGAAGTGACAGTCCTTGAGGGCTCTTTTTTTTAAAAAACATTAGAGTGGAATGCACTGCCATCAAGTGCTTTGATTTATTTGCTTAATTTTTGTTCAATCTTTTGTCTCTCTCCTCTCTCTAAATGAAGTATGAGTGCTACTGAGTTGAGTTCAAACATAGCTTTTAATATAAAGGCAGAACAAATAACCTCTACTTGTTTACATGTCTCTTTATTGTTGAGTGACACTGATAATTACTTTATTTAGCATGGTTTTCAACAGTAGAATACCTGTTGGCTGAGACCACCAAACCGTTGACAGACAAAGCAAAAACAAGATCAAAAGACAAATTGTACTGCATGTTTATATGCTCAAATTAAAAGCAGTTCATGTTATCCTGATCGGATTTGATCACCATGAGGAATTGATATGATAAGCTTGTGACTAAGTGTGCTAGGGTGTTCTGTCAACACTGTTACTATCCAAGAATAAACAGCCTCACGGGAGTGGCTTGTTCCCATGTTGCCGGGCGTTGTTACATGATTGATAGCTACCAATCGCTTTTGTGATGTCACAATCATGACAAAGTCAAATTGCTTATCCCCATCAATAATAAGCTAAAGCTTTGGAGTCCAATTATCAAACATCAAGTTAGCGGTAAGTGGCTAATCCACGCTGCATCACAGTGTACTCTCGGAGAGGCTAATATGTTAACACTGCTCAAGGGAGGTACCGCTCATTTTTGAGAGCAACGTTTGGAGTCCATTGTATGCATCTTTCTAAGTTTGTGGGTGTATTCGAAACTAACAAATCTGTAGAAAGACATATACCTTGAATGGGGTTGGTCACAGTAATACCACTTGATCTGAGGAGTAGGGTAACCCTCTGCCACACAGCGCACCTGTCCATCAGTCGGCCCGTCGTGGGACACAATCTGTGGTTTACCTAACAGTCAAAGATTGATTCAGGGTCAGTTTTACAATTCTGCTTAGTGGGATGGATGTTTGTACAGCTGTCTGATTTGTGATTACTTTGCACATTCTTCTAAAATATAGATTAAGTGACCTAAAATGGCAGATCATTTCAAATGTGGGCCGAATGGAAGACCTTTTGGAAGAAAAACTATATCTGTTTATAATGGATGATCAATAATGATTGATGATAATGATAAATGTCTTATTTCCATTCTTGAAGGTCAATCCTTTCATATCTGTTTTTACATGACCTCTACTATTGTTAGTGGGCTTTAAGCCAGGGTCTTACATAGACAATTAAGTTCTTTTATCCAGCACAATGCTCAAGGAATGTGACTGATTACCACTGAACAAGAATACACACAAAGAGCCATAATCACATACGTTCTATACTCCTTTCTGGCAATTGGAAAATGCAAATATTTGCCATTTGCATTTACTCACTTATGACATGGACTTCGAACGTTTGGTGAACAGTTGCGTCTCGGTTTGAGCATGAAAAGGTATAAACGCCACTTTCAGACACCTTGAGACGCACAAGTTTCAACTCGCTGGTGTAACTGGTGAATAAAGAGAAATAAAACATGAATTTATACTTCATACTTCAAGCGTCTTTCAGTTCATTGAATTAATGGAATATAATGTTGAGTTTTCACAAAATGTGGGATGCACTGATATTAAAATCATAGTCATGGTCGATACTGATGAGCCAATAATTATTTTCACGTTATGGCTAATAACCTATAAACCTATATAAAAAAATCACTTTAAATGCCAAGTGAATTTAGGCTTCACAGCATTATAAACTACATTATAAAAAAATTGATATTGAGAGATTTGCTTAAGATAATACAAGTTTTTAAATTATTAGTGTTTTTAAAAATGTATTTTAAGGAGCGCTACATAATATAAAAATAGGGTAAACGAGCAGCACAATTACATTTAAAATATTGATGAATATATATATATATATAAAAAAACCCAAAAAAACTAACTAATATTGTCCAGCAACACAATCTCATGCAAGTGCATATCTATATAGTTTTTGCGTGTATTTGATACGCACTGTAAACCCCTTGGGTAGGATTAGTGTTGTGGGTTATGTGTGCATTACACACCATAAAGTGCGTATCATATGCATGTGAAAACTGCGTATCATATGCACGATAAATACAATTTTTGCTATAGATACACACTTTCATGAGATCAGGCTATGTCCAGATAACTGATATGGTACCAATATGATACATCTCTAACAATTGCTACATTTGAAAATAAAACATTACAAATATCATACCTATTCCCATGTGGCCGGCTGGTAATGACATGATCAGTAGTATTTGTGAGTTTTACACCACTGTAGCTCCAGGAAAACGTATGAGGTTTCGGGTAAGCGTCCATTACCACACGCAGGGACAGACTTTCTCCAGCGCGCACTCTCTTAGTGCTGTTATTCACACTTGTTATGTTAATAAAGCCTTTATCTACACACACAAACACATAAAACAATAAATAATAATAAAAAGTTAATAAAAAGTCTCATGATTATTTGGTAACAGTTTGTTACAGTGTCCTTGTTACAAATGTTACATGTACTTATTACAGTAATAACAGTAAATTATGCATAACTACATGAAACTAACCTAATCCAAATATTACTCAGTAACAATAATACTGTAAAAAAGACAACTTAAAAAGACACCATAGTTTTTTAAGTTGAAAATGGTGTTTGAAACAACAGAGACCTACCATAGATGTTGACCCAGACCGACTTTGCACTGGTCCCTCTTTCGTTCCTGGCCTCACAGTTGTAACTCCCTGCATCCTGCATCGTCACAGACCCCAGGCTGAGGATGGCGGTCCTCACGTGAGTGATAGGCTCAGTCAGGAGACGTGAGGTCAGCTGCACTGACGGTTGCTTGGCACATGCAGAAAGAAAACAGACAGATGTGGCAACTCTGGAAAAATTAGGCATTATATGTGTTTTATATGTGTAGGTGTGGCTGTTTTCTTTCTTTCTTTCTTTCTTTCTTTCTTTCTTTCTTTCTTTCTTTCTTTCTTTCTTTTTCTTTTTTCTTTCTTTCTTTTCTATGAATCTATCTATCTTTAAAAAAAATTCTCAAAACTTTAAAATAAGGTTTTAAACAACATTCAAAGTTTTTCATATTTAAAAATGTCTGTTGAGTTTTAGCCGTTCATTTACACAACAACAGTGTTTTAGGGGCCTGAAAACGCAAAGGGTTTCAAAGTGCACGTTTTTTGAAAATGAGACCGTCATCATCTCTGTGTAAACAACAAAAACGTGAAATCTGTGAAAACGTTGACATTGTGCGGATGCATATTGCGTGTTTAGGCGTGTTTGCGCAGATTGACGTGAGTCTGCTCTGTAAAAGAATGCATATGTGCGCAGGACGCGCTCACAGTCTGCTGCGCTGTAGTGACAAATTGCAAGCATAGGTCTCTTCAGGATAGTAATAGGAGTTACTAGATCAGTGGGCGAGGCCATAAACAGAGGGGCGTTTTTCATTGCGTTACCTGATTTGCCCACGTCACAGTGTGGGTAGGGTTTAGGGGTGGGGTCGGGTGAAGAGGATAATTTTCCTTGCATGATTTATAAACAACCATCGGTTTGAAAACTCACAAATACTCACAAATTGGGTCCCCCACCGAAATCGGGTCTCCTTTAGGAACCCAAGCCATCCCATTGGTTCAAATTGCTTTTAATAGGTACTCTCTTTAGTGCCTGATTTTAATTCCTACAAAATCATGTTATGATAAATGCTGATTCAACTATGTAATAATGACCATTTATGTCTGTATTAGTTAGCTTATATACTAGCATAACATAAGTTTATAAGCCTGATAGCTTAGTTTATACACACATTTACACTTACCCTACATATATTCTCAATCGTCTTTAATGTAATTATGTGTTAAATTAAGTGTTAAATGTCCAAATATTTCAATTATAAATAAAACTATTTAATTATGTTCAATTATTCACTTAATAAGCTATTGTTATTATTATTTATTAATTAACAGTTAATCAAGTGCAAGAAATTATGTTCAATTGGTTTTATTATGCACTGTCTTTGGCAGAGTCATGATAGCACAGAGCGGATCATATTCGAAGGACAAAACGCTTCGGACCCATATGAAACATCTTTAAAGCAGCAACAAGCTTGATTTCAAAAATGTATCTGGCATCGTGGCAGACATGGTCACTTTGAACTGACGTATAGAAAAGTGCGAATAATTACTTTTTAGTCGTTTTTGCAGATCAGTGTGAACAGGGATCGTTTTGATAACGCCATCTGTACAAATAAAAAAAAAAATGCAATTCTGCATCCTGTTTGCTACCTCAATTCAAATCCAAATAAAAATTCAGTCATTTTCAATTCCCTTCTGAATGACACACAGCCCCGCTGACAACCATATTCTGCTGCTGTGTAAACAAGATCATTTAGAATTTTGAGGTGCAGCTTGAGCCACATAAGACCCAGTTTGCCTCTGAGCATAATATCAAGTACAAACAACATTTAAATTCTAATTTGAGGTCTACAAACACTAAATTTATCATAGGTACACATTAGCACATTAAGTAGGTTAACTGGGACGTATGCCCATACCTACTGTATGCTTTTCTATAAGGATGCTTTTGTAAACATGGTTTATCTTGATTGAAATGGTTACTGTGTTTAAATGCATCTCCTTACAGTAATAAAGCCTGTGGTATGTACAGTATATATGTGTGTGTTGTGGTTGTGAAGAATGTGCTCAGGTAAGTAGGTGTGAGCTGGCTAGTTTGTGTCTTACCACTCCATGTGGAGCCTTCCAATTGACTGTGATGTCGCTGTTGACATTTGTGGTGGAGCAGGATAGGGAGAGTTTTTCCCCCTGGGTGAGCAGCACTTTTTGAGGCTGACCCAGTGTGATCAGAGGAGGCACGTCTGGAGCTAAAAGCAAAGAAGTATGATGCAATATATCAAAGCAGGAGGAACATGTGGGAAAGGAAGAACAATCAAGGACATGCACATGTCTGGTGTCTGTCTGTGTCCACTTGTTACATTTATTTGGGCTGGCAATCAATTAATTTTTTTATATGATATTTTGATTTTGACTAAGTTTTTTTTTAGAAGTTTTTAAACTTCAAGTTTGGGGTATGATTTTTTTTTATGTTTATGAAAGAGGTTTGCATTTACTTGATCAAAAATTGTAATATTATAAAATATTAATTTAAATGTAATATAATTTAAAACTTTCAGTGTCATTCAGAAATCATCTAATATGCTGATTTGGTCGGCAAGACACCCTGAAATTATCAATGTTAAAAACTGCTGAATGCTTTTGTGGAAACCAGGATATTTTTTCAGGATTCTATGATGAATAGAAAGTTCTATAAACAGCTGTAACATTATAAATGTCTTTACTGTCACTTCTGATAAATTTAACGCATCCTTGCTGAATAATAGTACAAAAAAAATGGTAATGTGTGTATCCTATCTGCTTCGAACACAAGAACATATCCTGCATGAATGGCTCCGTACTCATTCTCTGCTGCCATTCTCGGGAAGATGGCACTTAAAAGCTTAAATTAATTAGCATTTTTATTACACTAAATTGACAGCCCTAATATTTATAAATGCATCTCTTCTTTTTTTCTCACCAAGGCGGACATTGAGTTGATATTGTCCGGATTTAACCATGGCGCCTTCTAGAATCCCGGCACAGACGTAACATCCCTCAAAGTCCTTCCTAATTTCATCCAACACCACGCCCGTCTCAATACTGGATGAATATCGCAGGCTGTTGGGGAGGGGCTGTCCATCACATTTCTGCAGATGCAACTTTGTCATACTTGGGTCTGTGGCCAAGCATGGGATTGTGACTGCGTCTCCTTCTCCCGCAACAATGTCAAACACGATGCTCCTCCTGAAGGGATTTTCAGGATCTGCTGAGAGGAATGCTAAATCAAAAACCAATGAAACACAACCAAGGGGGCTTAGATCACGACATTACAGCTCAGAGAAAGAGAAAGAGTGTCACAAAAAGAGTGAAAGTGAAAAGTACCCTCCAACATACCTAATAAACAAATACAAATAACCCACATCTGCAGTGTTAACATTTGTATAATCATGTAAATCTGTCCACTGCCAAAACTGCCAGGGAACAATTTGAAGATTTTATTTTATGGGATTATGAGAACATGCACAAAACAGCACATGACATAGATGTATATATTAAAGGCCATGCGGGTAAACAGGTGAAAACAGAAAGTTGATTGTATATTTTGAGCACCTAAAGTGTAGACTGTGTAAACCCAGCCCGATTTGCCTGCGATTTGATTTCGCCCTGCAGCTCAGGCTGGAAACTTTTCTATCCTGCTTCTGTTACAAATCTGTCGGGGGGAACCAATCACAAACTGGCTGATCCACCTGGCACGCTATTGCTGGGGTTAACACGATGACGATAGAGAAGCGAAAAGTACTCTGCAAAGTACGTCACCCGGATCATTGGTCTGATTGGTTAAAGGACTGCATACAGAGTCATTTGAACTATGCCCGTTGATCATGCCTCTTGTGCAGTAGAAAATACAAAGCAGACTCCCCAGACTAATGTTCAATCTTAAAAGACTTAGCTTGGTCTGGTGATAGCCAGACAACCTAAAGTGTGTTTTTGGCACAATATGGAACCACACAGGAAGATGAGAGACGCTGGAGTGTGTGTTCATAGAAAGAGAGGGAGAGCGAGAGAGTTAGAAAAGTACTATAAGATCATGCAAACACATGTAATATTGCCTATACAGTATCTCTATTACTATACAGTATAATCATGCACATGCTGTTGTCACACATAAAATATACAGTAGCTGCACTCACATGAAGATATAACAAGACATAGACACATAAAGGCATTTTCAAGAATTCTTTAAATACTGCCCTACAGACATGTCACTCAGCCAGACAATTTATTAAGCTACTCCCAAATGCAAAAGGCTGACTTACCTTTTACATAGACATAGATGGAGCTCTTTTCACCAGATGCCTCCTCACGGCATGAATATTTGCCCATGTGATGTGGGCTTGCTTTGCTCATTTTAAGAACTGTTAGTTGATCCTGCCTTTGTTCTTCCTTCAGGGTTCGTGTTGGACGGTCTTCTCGCAGCCAGCGCACTGAACTGTTGCTCTGGCAGCGCAAGCTGAAGTCGCTGTTCAGTGGTACTGTGAGCTGGGGTCCTTCTGGGGTGATAGTGGGCCTGGACCTGCCTGAGAGGAAACAAGAAAGTGAACATGGCACACAAGTGGAAGATAAAGAAGTTTCATTTTAATAAACTTACAAGTGGATGGATTATTTACAGTGGTGGAATGTAATGAAGTACATTTTTCACCTATCTGTACTTTACTTAAGTAGAATCAATAGTGCATATTTTTGACTTTTACTTTGTTACAACAATTATTATACTTTCTACTACACTATATTTCTACAACGTCCCGTTACATTTTCGTTACATTTTCTGATCAGTTTCAGGGCTCAACATTAAGGCTGTACATGTTTATTTGTTTATGCATACATATGTTTGACAAGTGGATTTTTTGAAGGGGCAAGTGAAAGAGAATTTGACTTGCCTGATTGGACAAGCTGATTAAAACGTCAATAACAAAAATAACTAGGGAATCACCAAAATGCAAGAATGATTCTGCATTCATTTAGTGTAAGTGGTGATCGATAGTGGACTGGATAATAATATATAAATATAATGAACTGAAGGTAACTGTGCTGTTGAAGCTTGCGCAGCCTCATGAGGAAAAAGCAAAACAAATGAGTGCCGCTCACACAGAGAATCTCAGTCACATACTGCATATAATACAGTTAAAAAATATCACACGAACAAGAGTGCCGTTTTCCTGAATACCATCAAGACTGAAAATGTGACACTAATTTCATATGACAGTTCCATAAACAATTAGTTAACATTAAGTCAGTTACATTTTAGATGCAATATTGACTGTTTTTGTTCTATTTCAGCAGCGAAATATTTCCAAGATCACAGCAGAACCATAACACATCTCACAGAAACAGTGTGTTATTGAGTGATTCAGCATTTAGAATGAATCAGAATCATTATGCTTTCCTGTAGCTCAAACAATAAGAGTGTGGCGCTAGCAATGCCAAGGTCATGGGTTCGATTCCCAGGAAAAGCAAGAACAAAATGTAAAAATGTGTACCTTGAATGCAATGTAAGTCACTTTGGATAAATATATAATCCAAATGCATAAATGTAAATGTAAATGAATCAAAGATTCAATAACCTGTTCATAAACGACTGCTTCATTCCTGAACGAATCAGCCGTTTGAACCGCCACTCCTACTGCCAGTTTAGTTTCACATTTAAACATTCTTTCCAACATTTCTTATTTGTAATAAAAAAATACAAAAATACAAACAAATAATAATAATTTAAAACAATCTCATAACATTATTTCTTACAAATGATTTCATTTGATTGGTAACAGCCCTATAGTGTCTTATTCTAATTTAATTTATTGTTCAAATTTAAGAATATGAAACCTGAAGCATATAGCCTATATTTAATAAGATTGGGGGCCTTCATAAATATCATAGATATTCATAGATATCATAAATATGCAGATTTAAATACATCAAAGCTGACTGAACACTGGTGAGAATACTGCTTCAGAATAATGATATTTAACTCTGCAGATCACCGTGATAGATAACAGAATTGTAAGTCAGAATGTAAACTGGGCCACAGATGGTAAGAACAATTACATTAACCCAAAACTAACTTAATTAAAATGCCACAGCCCATACTGTTTTTCTTTAATTATTAGAATACAGACATTAAGAGAATAAATTGTTAGGCAAGTACTTTTAATAATACTTAAAGTACATTTAAAGTCAGGTACTTTTTACTTAAGTAGGGTTGTCATGTTCACTTCTACTTTTATTAAAGTAAATATGTCTCTGGTTATTTGTTCTTTTACTCAAGTACTGAGATTCAGTGCTTCCTCCACCACTGATTATTTATAAACAGGGGTGCACATAACTCTTTTAGTCTGGTTCTCAAAGGAGCACCTGGAGATGCTGCTTGGTGATCACACTTTACGCGGCACACTTATCCTACAAGCTGCCTAAATGTAAAATAACACTATTTGTTCAATGTAGAAATTAAATATAGGTTTGTCTTTGTTAAAGTTGTATTATTTTATTAACATTAATGACACAGACAGCAGCAGAAACATTAGACTGCTGTCACTTTAAGACCTAATGCACGGAACGAATACACTAACACACATGCGGTTTCTTTCTTAACTGTTCACTTATGACATAACCCAGAGAATACTTGCTGAGACGGGTATTTTGACCCGTGGTCACACTAGACCTTTTCGTCGGACATGGAAATGGTTGTGTAAAAATAACGTTCTTTTAATTCAGGTCACGCCGTGACGTGTCGATCTTCTACTGGTCACAGGTCGTCACGTGATGCAAATTCACAGCTCAGAGTTCACCAAGCTTGAACTTTGGAACGCAGCAAAATGCAAAACTTTTCACATAAGCTTGCGTTTCCGGTCTGTCATACATTTGAATGGAAGTCAATGGAACAAAAAGTGCAGTGTGTCCGCCCCTATAGGCTACATCTGAAAACCTAGTTAGTGGCTTGTTGCCTTGCTGCCTTATCAGGCAAGGACTTGTAAGGCAGTGTAAGCACACAAAGGCATCTCATGAAACTGATTTCAGACAGACTTCTGAGGCAGTGTAACAGTTTAATGATACAGCAAAATAAAAGCTTTGGTGAGAACTAAACAAATATTGAATTACTACACTAGTAATTTCCCACTAGAAATGACATCAGAAGTGGAAAATGTTGGTCAAAAATGTGCATTTACACACAAACTGACCAGTAACCGCAACTTTCAGATGCCATCTTTCTTTTTCTAGCTCAACTGTCACCGAATGGAACGCATACAATTGTGGGATATCAAAAGCCGCGAAGGATACATCTAAAGGCCCTGTCTCAAATGGCACCCTAAACCCTCACGGTCTTCCTTTGAGTCCGCACTTTCACAACGTAATGCCACTTTAACTGCTGGGTAGAAGTCCTCTGCATAGCTCGATAACTTGCGGGCTCAGCTGAAGTGCGCATCGAGGGCACATAGCAGCCACAAAGGGGTGCTCACGAGCAGGGGCGTCAGACAGGGAGTAATAGGGAACTGTGTAACAGGGGACCACAGCGAGGGGGGCACAAATATATATTGATAATCCATAATATTAAAATGACAAAATTACATAGTTGTTAGGGGCCCACCCCTTGGTTCTGTGACCGATGTCCAACATTTGGTGCTACACCCCTGCTCATGAGCACCCTTCTTTAAGCTTAAACGACGAATGGGATACCCTACGGTCTTGTGGACTTAACGGACACATGCATGCAGCGGCCGAAAGGGCACATGAAGTGTTAGGAAGGGCACTATGATGGTTAAACCGTTGCACCCAGGGGCGTCATTTACGTATGGCAGTTGCCATACCCTGGCATTCAGACAAGCAGGGGAAATAAACAGCTCATGATGCTGCTCGTCAGTTCTGCCATAGCTTTGAAAAGCAAATTTAAACACCGTAACGCCGTTTCCTAACCAGATGCGATGTGACTGTGACAAGATTTTCAGAGGCAAACCAGACTCGACCCGAGATCAATCAACCAAAACTCACAGCCAATCAGAAGAGCGTGTGGCCGGGCTTCTCTCTGCAAGCGCACTGCCTGCAATCACAACAAAATTAGTAGCCTACAATATCGAATTCGTAAACACTATTTTACCATGATTAAAAATACATACTGAGTGACTGAAACAATTTTTAATCATAGAATACACTTGTTTGTTCACCTTGACAGTTTGAAGTTATTTCCTTTTCAAGAACTGAGGTGAATTATCCATTGTTGTTTTCAGTAAGGTTATGTCTATAAAGGTCACAAAAAAATTATATCAAACTCATGATAAATTCCCTTTACATTAAATAAAGCACACTTGTCATACTTTGTATGTTGTTCCAGCCACAACGCCGCAGAAATAAAAACAGTTTGTAAAATTGAATCGCCGTTGCGGTACAAAATACTGATTAACATGGAAAAGATCATTTTTGGTTAGGTCACAGTGAAGGAAGGCTTATAGGGCTGTTTCAGTATTTGCACTGATGTTTTTTTTTTATTGTTGCTAGCCTAAGTCTGTTGATAAGTTCTTTTAGTGGATTTTTGTCTACATTTTGTTTAGATGTAATGAGATTATTTGGGAATGTTGTTGTTATATGAGTCCAGAAGGACTCATGCCATACCCTAGGTTTTTGTGAAACGCCGCCACTGGTTGCACCGCTAATAATTAATGAACACATCATGATTGCTGTCTTACCAGAGATGGAGACAAATCATACTCCAGTAAGTAAACGCGTCCCTGTCCCCAAAAATGTTTACTCAAAAGCGCTTCCCTCCATGTTTTCTGTTGCGCATACGTTGTTTATTTTTTACCACGCATGCACACATGCGTACCAGTTATGTGCACCTCTGTTTAAGTTAAGATGAAGTAAAGAGTCAGTGTACATAGGTGGTCTCTGCAGACTTCATTGTATTTTGTGAAATGCATTTGGCTCGCCAGTACTATGGCAGACCTACTGATTTAGCAAAATAAAACAACAACATTGATATACAGAATATACCAAGCACATATTTATACACGCATACAAATCAAATCCCTCTCAAGTTACATAAATGACAGTTAAGAGTGTGAAATAGACATTTTCACAACATAACAAATCCAAAAAAAGTATTTCTTTCTGAGTTCCTCATAATCATTTCTTTAGAAATGGCAATTTGACATTAGACAGTTCTACAGAAGCTCTTAAAAAGGGGGAGGAAAAAAATATTGCTGTACTTGTTAGTGTTAATTCTAATTAGTACAGCATCGTTCTCCATTCAAAGTGCTGCGTTGCCTTACACAGCTACTTGGCTTAAAAGCAACAGATTAGTGTTTTAAACCAACAAAAGAGTTGTTATCCTCCCCCTCCCCATATGACTGGGAGAAGAAAATGAGAAAAGTAAAGAATGAAAGAGGAAAATAATCAAAACTGAAAAATTCTATGTAGCATGACAGTAAAATACATATTTTTCAGAGAGAGTCAGAAATAGCAAGGTTTGGAAAATTGGAAACTGGAGAAAAGCAAACATTTGGGGGAAGCAAACATTTCCATGCCCAGACATTAATGATCTTGCATTCTATCACCTTCATCAAGCATCGTTAGCTCGAGCGAACATTCGGTTCCTTTACATCATCAACTCATAATGTTGTCGTAATGGCGTAATTAAGATAAAAGCTCTCTCTGCACGATTTAAATATTTACCAGAGAAATGGTGAGGTGCTATGTGTGTGCGTAACCAGTATTGGTCTCGTTATTGGTTTTTCTTTCATGAAGTGATTCATTTTGATGTTGACAGCGTTCAGGTCACTGGACGAAACAAGTCAACATGAACAGTTGTACTGTTAGTGTTTTCGTGGCATAGTGTGACAGTTTGCACTGAGGAAAGCTACTCATCAGGCTAAACCACAGTTTTTTATCATGTTATCTCATTTCAGCCTGAAGCAACTATATAGAAGCCACTGCATGCTCCCAACCTCCTGTCCCACATTCTCAGAAACTACAAGTAATGGTTTTTATAAACAAGAAAGAAATAAGTAGATGCAAAAAAGTTGTATTTGCTTTATTGGAGACATTTCTTCCCGTTTAAGTTGCCCCCCACCTCTCATTGTGATCTAATTTGTTTAGGGGTACAACAGCTTGTTTAAGGGGCAATACACTTAAAAAGGACATCTTTGTACGTTTTTTTTACTTCTAAAAGGTGCATATTAGTACCTTAGAGTATAAATGCATACCTTAAGGTACTACTATGACCCTTTCTGTGGTTTAAAAAAAAAAAAAAAAAAAAAAAAAAAAGGTACAAAGATGTCCTTTTAAGGGTACTGCCCCAGCGACAAACTGTTGTACTCCTAAAGGTAAAACGTTGACACCCTTTTTGCCTGTGTGTATCTACCATTACCAGGAACCAAGAGTACACATTATTACTAGTATGTAATCTTCGACTATATCCATGCAATCCTTTACCTGCCAAACTAATGTTTACTACAGTTGCCCTTTGCTCACTGTTTACTCTTGTATACTCTTATATTATTGTGTATTTGTTATTTATATATTTTAATATAAGCACATACACAGACACACTTGCATACAGTATTGCTAAAATCAGAGAGAAATGATGTACCGATGTAGAAGCACCCAACTCTGGTTTTAACTTCATGTAAACTGTAAACTAGTCCCTCAGATCTGATTGGCTGGTTTTAATGTCCCAGGATGGACAAAAATGTTGATCCGGGAACATGTTGTACTTGGTGAAATCACATTCACTGTAAAGGTCTGTGCATTTATTTTTATTCATTCAATTTTTAGAAACTGTAAGCCTATACAAAAAGATACTATATAAGAAAATACTATTATAGTCTTTCTATTTTAAATGTTTTGTCTCACCTACACCAATTTCTTTTTCAATTAGATAAAACTGTTTATATTTTGTAACTTGCAATAGCCACAAGTGGCACCCACCCTAACACAGCAGCACCACTTCCCTTCATACACCCACAGAATGCTGACTTCTGAGGGTAATTATTACTATATTTCAAACAATGCAGCTATATCAGAGCACTCTACTTTTAACTAGCCTATTGATATTTCCATGTGAACTATTTTCCCATGGCTGTTATGTGAAAGCCCGTAGCGCTGGAGTTTGAAGGAACCCGATGCAAAATAGTCACTTGTTCGCTGAAGCCCTCTGGCGTTACAAAGTTGATCTTCAGATTCATGCCAAACCACACCAAAACCGCGTGCGCTCAGTATCGTCCATGCGCACTTTGAACCTGGTCATTTGAATCTATTGAAAGATTACCTTGGGTTAACATAACCGAGTTTCTCTCTATCCTCCAAACACGATAATAAATTGGGGTGGAATTTAAATTTGTGAACACAGATTTCCACCCCCCCAAAAAAAGAGAAAGCAATATGTTCCCTTATTTAGAAACGTATGCCTAAATTTGTCAAATAAAACATATTTATTAGGGTACAGCAAGTGAAAAATGTAGGACAACAAGCGGTGTCTTTGTTTTGAAGCACGAGTTAGAAGGATAAAAGTCTGAACACATGATGCGCAGTGGTCAGTTAACAGATGCAGTCCAGCTAATGACTCGCCCTTCATCTTTCAGAACATCCAAGGGCTTATCTGAGCGCACTACAAAAGACCATCTGATAGCCAAGCACAGGGAAAGAAAAAAAAAAGAGGAAAAAAAGTCAAGTTGCAGCATGCAAAACAACTTCTCTGGCTTTTGGGAAATTACACGGAATTGCCGATCATTTACATATAGCTAACAGTTGTCCATGGGATAAGAGTAAAACTAACTACAATCAAAGTGTAACCATTTCAACACCGTCACATCTAAGAAATGCATAGGCAATACGCGGGGCTCGACACAATTATAATCTCTAATGAAGTGTTTTTAAAAACATCTGATCCTCACGTAAAGTGCTGCCACTGTTGCTATGGCTACCTCTCTTCAGGTTACTGAAAAGTTGCTTAATATGTAAATATGTTTAATATTCTGTAATAATAATACTTTTGTGGTTGCTTGCTTAGGAGAGTCAAACTGCCCACGTTGTTATATCCCAACTATAAAGTTATTATATTTTTCGGGGTCAACGCTCTTTCCTTCACGTCGCTCACTCATTATACCTGAAGCAAGCGTCGTGTTCCCGCACTTGACGCCGAGACAGGCGCGCGCGAGCCTGAGTGATAAATAATTGAGCGCAGCGCGCGAGGATCGGCTTTACATTCTCACCTGCAGTTCTCCGGATCAGTGTCTTGTTTCAATGATCCTGTAACCGCTAAAATTGCTGGTTATGTAGCCTCCACACGGGATATGATTCGCTGGGATTATCAATGGAAATTCTCGTGCGTCGGAGTGCTTAATTTCCAGTTGAACTGGAGAACTAGGGGAGTTCTGCACTGACAGAAGCTCCCTATGGAGAGAGTGATATTCATTATGTGATAGCAGCCAAAACTGTGATTTTATAAGATTAGTTAAAAGTTAAAAAAGCAACAGGTCCATGCATTATTCTCTGAAGGTAGCCTAATTTTGTTTTGTGCAATGCATACAGAATAAATCAGCAAGGCTGCCTCACTGACTCGCATCTAAAGGTGATACAGCAAGTGCAATATAGCCTACTCTTCAATGAACAACTCCTCTAAACTTGGAAAACAGTGAGATCATAAAGAAGCAATAAATGATAAAAGTCGCCCTACCTGGTTGGACGATTAACTGCAACAAAACAGTAAACAGAACGCAGTGATATTCCATTGTTATAATTCCATCTATCTCATGTGTGTTGGTAGTCTCGGAGCTTCTCTAATACGGCAGAACGGTCGCCAGTGCAGCGATCACTCCCGTCTTAAAGGGCCAGCGTTGTTTTCTACCATGTACTCTGCGCGCGGGTCATGCGGAACGACGAGCGAACATGGGCGGGGACAGGGAGGTAAGTAACATCAACAGCAATAGCGCTAGTCACACCTGAGACGCACAAAAGAGGTTACGAGTGCCACAGGGTGACACGTGGGTTGTCAGAAGAAACTCTGAACTGTCCATAACAAACTATGATAACCATGGAAATGGGTTATCTAATTCAGGGGTTTTAAGGGGAGGGGGAGTCTAGAAAAACTGCAAGTAATAATAATAATAATAATAATAATAATAATAATAATTTGATTAAAATAAAATATCTAAATCTAAAAAAGTGGTTAAATATTAGTTAATCTATTAAATAAATTAGATCAAAATAAAAATATTAATATAAATAAATTAAATTAAATAAGCAAGAAATACATAATACACATAACAATACATTGCTACATTGAGGAGAACAAAATATATAATGATGAAACAAATACATTTTAGATTTATTTGTGTGTGTGTGTGTGTGTGTGTGTGTGTGTGTGTGTGTGTGTGTGTGCGTGTGTGTGTGTGTCTGTGTGTGTGTGCATAAATTGAGAGTTTATAAAGACAGAAGCCTTTTTGAGAACGTGGGATGATCGTATTTGGGGGTCCGTGGCATCTAACAGATTGAAAACCCCGATCTAAGTGATTTATCAGAAGAAAACATTGAAATTGTTACAGATCTGCATGGAATGTTATTAGAGCAGAAAAAAAATCATCTTGCAGTTGCATTTTTCCAGCTGAAAAAAAAAAAAAAAAAAAAAAAAAAGAGAGGATTGCTTAATTGTTTTACAAAACAAAATGACACATTATCTTATCTTAGGCAAGCAATATTATTTACAGCATGAGGTGAAAGGTGACTAATTTAGAGAGGCTGAATGTCTGTTGCACATTCTTTTTCATAAAACACATTGATATAACTGTTATCACTAAATGTGACTAACATATTGTGGTATTTATTAGTTTTGGAACCAGCAAGATGAGTCTCATCTGCAGTCCTCTCTTCCTACTTTCATTTTGCCAGAGAATGAGTGGATGTGATGATAGCATTGTTTTATGCATTTGTTTGTCATTAATGTCTGTGAGATGCTCTAAATCTCTACTAATATGCTTTCCTATACGAGATCCATTTGTATTTGTTTCTAAGATGGTGTCATTGTTCATTATTGCTCATCTTGTTTTAAATGCTCTAATAAATCCAACACGGAGTCCCACTATTGTTGTCATTCTAACTTATGACCCAAGACATTATGATCACCCCTGACCTCCCTTTCACCCCATTAACCCCATTTTCTCGATGACTCTGAAGCTAGGAGTCATTTTTAATAAAAAAATTAATAATAATAAAAAAAAGTTGTCTTTGCTGTATTCCCATTCTTCCATGTATCTTGTGATTTGTCATCATTCCAGCCTCTGAGATAAACACATGCGTTGTTTTCTTTTTAAATCAATATTGAATCTGTAACGAAATGCTGAACAAGTTCAAAAAGGCAAATAAAACCATGTATTGACTTTGAATGATTCTTTAATTTTACCGACAATTGCGCCAACAACAGAACAAAACATAAAAACTAAAGTCACGTGACAAAATGTTTTAAACTAAGGACTGATAGGAAATATGTAGATGTTAATTAAGTCAGGGTAAAATGAACAGAAGGGAGTTTAACAGAAGCTTGTTTCAAATAAAAAGAGTGTACGCTCAAAAACATTGCACTTTGATAGGCTATATTATAACTATACAGTTCAGATCTCCAGTGCAAGATTCAAGAGTTTTATTTGTCACATACACAGTTATATACGGAATATACAACCGGCAGTGAAATGTAAAACCAGACCTGGTGAAAAATAAGTAAATTAATTTATGACTAGCAATAAAGAAATAACCAGAACCAGAACTACATTCTGTGTCAGCAAAGACCCAGTAAACTTGTTAATTACACTATACTAAAATGCCATTGTTATGTAAAATATTTCCATAGTTGGTTGATTTAATCCCTTTAAATTCTCACATTAAAGGGATAGTTCACCCAAAACTGAAAATTAGCCCATGATTTACTCACCCTCAAGCCATCCTAGGTGTGTATGACTTTCTTATTTCAGACGAATGCAATCTGAGTTATTTATATTTTTTTTTTAAATTCTGGCTAGTCCAAGCATTATAATGGCAAATGGTGAATGGCAGCCCAAAAAAGTTCCACGGGGTTAATAAAGCAAAATATTCTCATTTACAGTGGTTTTACAACTGTCTGTTATTATATACACTGTTTATTGTTCCTGCTAATTCTAAAGAGCAGCTAAATAAGAGCAGTGTTTTGTTGTTCCTTTTAACAATGACAATAAAGATCTATCCAAAAAAAAAAAAATCTATCTATTCATAAAGGCCTTCTGAAGCAAAGCGATGTGTTGGTGTAAGAAAAATATCCATATTTAAAACTTTATAAAGTAAAATGCATATGTAGCTTCCGCCAGACCGCCTTCCGTATTCAACTTACGAAGAAAGTGTAACACCTCTCGCAGTTCAAAACACTTACGCTACGTCCGCCGTCATACGCCACGGCAGTTACGTCAATACAGAAGGTGGTCTGGAAGAAGCTAGATATTTTACTTTATGTGTTAAATATGGCTATTTTCCTTACACAAGCTTATCATGGGGTAGTTTTAATTTTGGGTGAATTATCCCTTTAAGGCAGTTGCAAAGATATTTCCTATTGCACATTAGAAAAACTATCATCACATTCTCTCATTTTCAATATGAATAACCCAAGTTAAGGTAAAACAACCCCAGGCTATTTACATGTGGGTATATCGTTACTCCATACTAAACCAACGTCACCATGCTTTATCCATACCAAAATATTTACCTCTCTTAAAAAAAGTGTTAATCAATTAAGGGTGTGTACTATGTGTACAAATGTAAATAACTGTCTCACTGATCTCCCCCTCCTTTCCCCTACATTTGCTTATCTTTCATCAAACTGCTATTCACTTTTTTGTGCATTTGGAAAATAGTGTCAGTCTCAGAATATTAACGTGCTCTCTTTCCATGGTTACTTTTCATAATAATACATTTGACGCGATTCTATAGTAAAAATAAATAAACACTGAAGATTCTGCTTAATAGTAATATCAAATTATTAAGATCTTGGTGAGCAGTAGAGTAGAAACATTGCAAAATGAGCCAACAAATATCTCTCGGGAATTTCTTCATGTTCACCCGCAGTCATTTTATTTTGCGTCGCCTAAGTTTTCAGGAAAAATAAGATAATGTTCCAGTATTGCTGAGTTAATAAACAAAGCAGTAATTTCGGAGAATTCACATGGTTATCCCCAGTTTGCTGTTTTAAAGGTTTAATTTAACAATATCTAAATTAAAACCGCACCATTAAAAAGTGGGTTAGATGCTGCAGGCGTTATTAATACAACATGTCTTTCAGGATCTTCTGTCGTCCAAGAGGCCCATGGCTTGTGCCTGGTCATGCTTGTCAAACCTCATGAGACGACTTCAAGCTCCTGGGCTCCCTGATTCATCTAATTCCCATGAACACTTAGTAGCTGTATTTGCTTATGACTGCTGTGAACTATAAGAAAAAGCCTGACAGAAAAAGAAGTCTGGTGGTTGAGGAGTAGTTAAGGTAAACATGTGATAGGAGCGTGAATTTGCCTGTAGTTACATGTGCCCATATAATGTTATCATCAAATGCTTTGCATCGGAACTAATGTCTGCTAGCTTTAAGGAACACAAAAGGAGATATGAAAATGTCCAAGCTGCTCTTTTCCATTTAACGAAAGGTATCATAAAAATGTGAAAAGTGGTCCGAAACCAAACCAAAAGTTAAGTCATTAATGACTCAAAATTGACAGCCGTGCTCACCATTCACTTTCATTGTATGTGTCACGTTCAGTTTAGTTTTGTTCATGGATCTTCAGTTGGCTTTTCATTTGTCATGTTTCTTTGTTCAGTTTCCCGCCACTCATCTGTCTCCCTGGTTACCGTCATTATGAGTTCATATGTATCAGCTTTGTTCCATTAATCATCCTCATTTGTGTTTGCTATAATAGCTGGTCCCTCGCATTAATTCTCTGTCTGGTCTCCGTTATGTTTAGTTGTTGTTTGCACTACCTGTCTGCATGCTATCTGGAGCTACTATTAAACTTGGCATTACTGCCTTCATCTGTCTGTCAGCAAACACTGGTGTAACAGTATGGAAAAGAACAGGTTGCACATTATACTGTAAATATAATATAGACTTCCACATTTTGAAACACATGAGGGTGAATATTACAGATTTTTTTTAATTAAATATCCATTTGAAACATTTTCTTACTTCAGTTCCACTTGTTTTGTGGTTTTAGGTCTAATTGTTTGTCAGCTCCACTTTCATCAAAGCAAAAAAGGTGTTTAATAGAAGAACAAGCTCTAGAATGTTCTTCAAATGCTTTGCCTTGAAGGCAACCATTGATCCGCTTCATCTCAGCTGAGAAAAAAAGCAGCAGCTTTAGTTTTACTCTCAGGTTATCTATCATAAAATGTTGTTCAAGTGCACACATCGGTTTGAAAGAAACTAACATAGCCTACAGCGAGGTTAAAGAGCACCTGTTTCAAAAGTCAGATGAGTTTCCGTATTTGTTGCAAACACAATTTTGTTTGACCTGAAAGATATATGCGAGTCAGAGAAGAGGTGCCGTTAAAAAGTGCATACAGTTTTTATCTAGCTCTCCATCTCTCTCAGCTATTTCAAGGTTTTATTAGCTACAAGTATGATTTTAATGTCAAAGCACCCTTAACTGATTATCAACAATAGGCTATTACACAAATATTATGGACCTACATAAAACTGATAGTTGACTCTAAATTCTACTACAGAGCCCCCTAAAGTGACATCTGCAGAAAAACAACGCTTAAGACTTTCACGTGGGAACAAGATTAAGTTAAGAGCAGAAATAAATAAAGCTTTACTTACTTGGGAGAAACAGTGCTGGTGGAAAATCTTTCACTTGAACGCTGGAAAATCTATATTAGGCTTACATAAAATGGAAATGCCACCACGTGAGCACAAGCAAGTTTTTCGTTCGCAGATAGACATTTCTCTTGCACGCAAGCGTATTCTAGTGAATGCGAAAGTCCCATGTTTTTTTCCTGTAAATGTCACTTCTATGTAAAATTCTGATTGAACAAGACACGTTGTAAAACCATTCATATTAAAGGGATAGTTCACCCAAAAATGAAGATTTCTGTCATTAATTACTTTCGAAAAACACAAATGAAGATATTTTAATATGATATATTTCTGTCCCTCCATTGATAGCTACGCAACTACCATGTTGATGCTTCGAAGTTCAAGCGATCGTAAAACTAATCCATATGAATTGAATGGTTTATTCAGATTTTCTGAAGAGACACGGTCGCTTTATACGGTTCGCGGTATAAGGTTCATTCTCGTGTGTTACACAGCACGTTTGAGCTTCCGCAAAAGAACCAATGAGGTTCATTCTCGTGTGTTACACAGCACGTTTGAGCTTCTACAAGAACCAATGAGGTTCATTCTCGTGTGTTACGCTGCACGTTTGAGCTTCTGCAAAAGAACCAATGAGGTTAATTAACGTGTGTTACGCAGCACGTTTGAGTGTCCGCAAGAACCAATGAGGTTCATTCTCGTGTGTTACACAGCACGTTTGAGCTTCCGCAAGAACCAATGAGGTTCATTCTCGTGTGTTACACAGCACATTTGAGCTTCCGCAAGAAACAACGAGGTTCATTCTCGTGTTATACAGCACGTCTGAGCTTCCGCAAGAAACTACGAGGTTTATTCTCGTGTTACGCAGCACGTTTCAGCTTCCGCAAGAACCAGTGAGGTTCATTCTCGTGTGTTACACAGCACGTTTGAGCTTCCGCAAGAACCAATGAGGTTCATTCTCGTGTGTTACGCAGCACGTTTGAGCTTCCGCAAGAACCAATGAGGTTCATTCACAGCACGCTTGTGTTACGCAGCATGTTTGAGCTTCCGCAAGAACCAATGAGGTTCATTCACAGCACGTGCTTCCGCAAGAACCAACGAGGTTCATTCTCGTGTGTTACACAGCACGTTTGAGCTTCCGCAAGAACCAATGAGGTTCATTCTCGTGTGTTACACAGCACGTTTGAGCTTCCGCAAAAGAACCAATGAGGTTCATTCTTGTGTTACGCAGCACGTTTGAGCTTCCGCAAGAACCAATGAGGTTCATTCTCGTGTGTTACACAGCACGTTTGAGCTTCAGCAAGAACCAATGAGGTTCATTCTCGTGTGTTACGCTGCATGTTTGAGCTTCTGCAAGAACCAATGAGGTTCATTCTCGTGTGTTACACAGCACGTTTGAGCTTCAGCAAGAACCAATGAGGTTCATTCTCGTGTGTTACGCAGCACGTTTGAGCTTCCGCAAGAACCAATGAGGTTCATTCTCGTGTGTTACGCAGCACGTTTGAGCTTCAGCAAGAACCAATGAGGTTCATTCTCGTGTGTTACACAGCACGTTTGAGCTTCTGCAAGAAACAGTGAGGTTCATTCTCGTGTGTTACACAGCACGTTTGAGCTTCAGCAAGAACCAGTGAGGTTCATTCTCGTGTGTTACGCAGCACGTTTGAGCTTCTGCAAGAACCAATGAGGTTCATTCTTGTGTGTTACACAGCACGTTTGAGCTTCCGCAAAAGAACCAATGAGGTTCATTCTTGTGTTACACAGCACGTTTGAGCTTCCGCAAAAGAACCAATGAGGTTCATTCCTGTGTTACACAGCACGTTTGAGCTTCAGCAAGAACCAGTGAGGTTCATTCTCGTGTGTTACACAGCACGTTTGAGCTTCTGCAAGAACCAATGAGGTTCATTCTTGTGTGTTACACAGCACGTTTGAGCTTCCGCAAAAGAACCAATGAGGTTCATTCTTGTGTTACACAGCACGTTTGAGCTTCCGCAAGAACCAATGAGGTTCATTCTCGTGTGTTACACAGCACATTTGAGCTTCCGCAAAAGAACCAATGAGGTTCATTCTCGTGTGTTACACAGCACGTTTGAGCTTCTACAAGAACCAATGAGGTTCATTCTCGTGTGTTACGCTGCACGTTTGAGCTTCTGCAAAAGAACCAATGAGGTTAATTAACGTGTGTTACGCAGCACGTTTGAGTGTCCGCAAGAACCAATGAGGTTCATTCTCGTGTGTTACACAGCACATTAGATCTTCCGCAAGAACCAATGAGTTTCAGCACGTTTGAGCATCCGCAAGAACCAATGAGGTTCATTCTCGTGTTACGCAGCACGTTTGAGCGTCCGCAAGAACCAATGAGGTTCATTCTTGTGTGTTGCACAGCACGTTTGAGCTTCCGCAAGAACCAATGAGGTTCATTCTTGTGTGTTGCACAGCACGTTTGAGCTTCCGCAAGAACCAATGAACCTAACCCTCCACTGATCAATGTTTATATGTGAATAAAAGACTAAATTTAATCGGTTCATCATATAAAGCGATCCAGTCTCTTTGGATAATTTGGACTACCATTCTTGATTCATATGGATTAGCTTTTCAATCTCTTAAATGAACTTTTTGAATCAAAGTGGTTGTTACATGGACTGTCAATGGAGGGACATAAATCATTAAAAATATTTGAAGATGAAGATGACCGAAAGTCTTACAGGTTTGGAACGGCATGAGTGTGACAATTCTTTCATTTTTTGGTGAACTACTCCTTTAAGGCACCAAAACTTCATAATTCAACATAGTAATTTGAACATTGGTGCATTTAGTGTTGTTCCCACTAGAGTTGGGGTAGCTTGGACTTCGACTGCAATTATGAATGCAACATGATATTAAGATGGCACAACATTAATAAACGTCTCTCACTCAAACTCAATTACATTGTAATTACATTGAGAACCTCAATTAATTGCAGGTTCTACATCAGAACGCAGGTTCATTATTGGCCAGCTCCTGTGTCCGCATCACATGAATGCATTGTGGTGTTCATGTGAACAGCATCAGCCAATAGAGAGCCGGCGTTCTGACATAGAACTTGGAAGCGCTACACTGCGGTTACAATGCAAACTGCATATGGAGACTGAGACAGAAGAGAAGAAATGGTTGAATAAAGCTGTTATTTTTGTTTGTTTTTTTGTACACAAAAGTATTCTTGTCGCTTCATAACATTAAGGTTGAACCACGGGAGTCACTTGGATGATTTTAATGATGTCTTTCCTACCTTTCTGGCCCTTGAAAGTGTTAATTAAATTGCTGTCTATGGAGGGGTCAGAGAGCTCTCGGATTTCATCTGAAATATCTTCATTTGAGTTTTGAAGATGAATGAAGGTCTTACGTGTTTGGAACGACATGAGGGTGAGTAATTAATGACAGAATTTTCATTTTTGGGTGAACTAACCCTTTAAGGACTTGGACATGACTTGAACTCAACAAGGTGGACTCGGACCCAACACTAGTTCCCACCATTTTATAAAAGAATTTACTCAAGTCTGCATGTGCATTATGTGTTTTTATCCTTTTCTTGCAGTATAATCGCTGTAACACAACCTCCTGTGGCTTATTACGATATTAAAACACAAATTCCTACATTCTCAATAAATTAATAAGGTACAGCATTCTAAAGAATTATTTGTTTTTATAATATTAAATCCAGCTGTATGTATAATATTAACCATATTTAATTAAATGATAACCATCCAACTCTAATCACATAGCTCCAACAGCCCAGGTCTCTCTCTCACACATAGCCAATAAATGGGGTCAGGCGGTTAGCCTCAAGTGGAACATGATCTCCATCTAAATTAAATCAGATCACTTCAAACTATTAACCTCCACAGAAAGTCCCATAAATGTTCACTCATAACACCACTCATTGATCCACCACCCAAACTCTCCTCCAATCACTTACAATAATCAGACATTCAAAGTACAACATGCAGGGCCCAGGGGAGATGTTTCTTCTGTTTAGGTAACAGTGATCTGCAGGCCTCCAGGTGCACTTGCATACATTGCGGATAATGTTTCATGATAAACGGCGCCATCCGTTATGATCCATTTAAGACAACATTTAAGTGGCATCACAAGAGAGTGCAATACAAATTAGAATGGACTGCTTTCTTGTGCGATGTGACTAAATTTAAAACTGAGGTTGTTCAGCTCCTTGCATGCAAGACTTTCCGCCTCTTACATTCACACACCCCAGCAGTCTCGGACAGAGGCCCCTCTGTATGTGTTTACGGAGCCACCCCACACCATGCGTGTCTGCAGGCAATGTACAGAAAGAAAAACTATTTTTATGTGAGCTAATAGCTCTCTATCAAGTGACACATGACTATGAAACAGATGTGTGTGTGTGAACTCAAGTAAGAAGAGTGTGTGTTGCCTCTTTGTGCTATCTTGCCAGTTGATAGATCGTAGACAAGATCACAGTCATATATCCCTCATACTGTATATAAATACATTCCAGAACGCACATTTACTCTGCTTCGAAAAAGTTATTATTGTTATAAGGAAACTGGGAGGAGAAAAAGAGACAATGGGATTGGGAAATTACCTAGGCTAGATTTGAACCCAGATCTTCGTGTGTATGACAGCCCTTGTACACTTTCGGTCAACATTTTGGAATACTTACATTTTTTGTTTGTTTGTTTTTTTAACGTTTTTGAAAGACATCTTTTATGCTCACCGAGGCTGCTGCATTAATTTGATAAAAAATACAGTAAACGTATAATGTTGTGAAATTTTATAACAATTAAAAGAACTGTTTTCTATTTAGATATATTATTTATATATGATTTATAATTATTATAATGATCTATAATTTATTCCTCTGATGGCAAAGCCGAATTTTCAGCATCATTTCTCCAGTCTTCAGTGTTACATGATCCTTCAGAAATCATTCTAATATGTGGATTTGGTGCTCCGTTATCAATTATTTAATCTGACCAAACTTTTGAATGGTAGTATATCACAGTCACCACAAAATATTAGGCAATACAACTGTTTTAACATTGATAGTAATAAGAAATGTTTCTTGAGCAGCAAATCAGCATATCAGAATGATTTCTGAAGGATCATGTGACGCTGAAGACTGGAGGAATGATGCTGAAAATTCTGCTTTGTCATCACAAGATTAATAAAAAAAGAAAATAGCTATTTTATATTTGACAATATTGCTTTAATACATTTTTTACTGTATTGTGACTAAGTATAAGTGACTTCATTAAAAAACATTTTAATTATTCCAAACTTTTTACTGGTAGTGTACCCCCAGTGCTATCATTAGCTGTCTGAAATGGAAGATCTGACTTCCAGAGCTTGTTAGGGTTTAGGCTGTTGGGTTAGGGCTTCTCTTTTAGCCCAGCACATGTGATATAGTGAAGATTTTCCCTTGGGCAAGCCTCCTGCCTTCTCCTGTCCACGAGGCAGACGGCATGAAGACTTCTCTTTGTTCACACCCTCTGTCCAAATGGGGGTTAAGATATTTGTGCTCCCCTCTCTCTGTGTGTCAGCTTTTAAACAAGAGTATATAAGATTTAGGAGACTACTGTATGGGAACACTCTTAATAACATGATTTTAATGATTATAATCAACAACACAGTGTAAATAGGCCTACACATGAGTTTCTATACAGATTTTATTTTCAAATTTTCTTTAGGACATTTAGGAGTAGCCTGGTTAATTATACTAGCAATTTCAATAACAACAATAATGATTTTTTTATTATGATATTTCTTTAATTTTTTAACAATAAACAAGCCAGAATGAGAATGTGAAAACACATATCAATACAACATCCCCACCAACACCCTCCCTCCCTCCCTCCCTCTCCCACCCAACTTAACCCCGCGGTCTCTTTACAATGCTGTAAACCCTAACGCTCAAAATAATGAATTGGTTTGAGTAGAGCCAACTCATTAAACAAATTAGTTCAATTAAATTAACTTTTATGAGTATTTAGAACTTTGTTTTTCTTTTGAGTTCTCAAAATTGGCACATTTTATGTAATTAAAGGTGACTTGACTAATCTGAATGGTTTCATTGCTTTGAGTTTTATGAACTTGTTTCTTTTAATTTAAACTATAACTGGGATGGGATGGAATTTCTATTTTCCAGCATGCTTTGCCATGACACAAAATTAAGTGTTATATAATGTTTTTGTGCCAGATTCATGTTATTGTGGTGTTTAATGTTTTGCTATGTTAGTTTAGAAGAGTTTATGTTCGGGGTTTTTTGGGCATTGTGTAATTTAGGCAATTAGCAAGGTAGCATTTATTGAATTAGCTAGTTACAGCTAGCCAAGTTTTCACTACTACTAAAAATAATTAAGAATTTGCACAAAAAATGTGCCTTAATTATTTTGAGTTTTGCCAACTTATTCGAATTTAAAGTGCATTTGCAGATTCTTTTCCTGTTTTAAGCTTTAACTTATGAAATGAACACGTCTCTGTGTCCAGTAAACAGAAACTTTACAGAGTTTCCAGCTGCTGTTTTAATGACTAATCTAATCAGGAATTGACAATTGTTTGCAGTAAGAAAATTATGCCAGTATGGTGTTATTTATTTCAAATGTTCATGTTAGATCAGACACCCAACCATAGCAGAGACACTGCCATGCTTTCTCATTTGAACGATTGGTCATGTAGCACAATCTGTTTGGAGCACTTCTTTCAATTTTATATCTATTACTAGCTTGAGTGATACAGTTGTGTGTTTATTTTGGTACTTGTAAAGCTGTCACCATGTCCCTGATGAGGGCAGTTAACATGTCAGACCAGCCGTGAGAGAGAGGAAGTTTAGTTTCATGTGCACTCACATCTGTATTGGAACAGGTGTCAATAGCATTCAATATAGTTCCATAATTAGGTCACTTGTGTTGGGGTCAAATTGCACAATCTTTGAGTGTGAACACAGACAGCTGTTTGGCAATATAAATATCACTAAAGAACAAGAAGTCTGACTGAGGAAGTGGTCTGAGCTATTATTTTTTTCCAGTGGTGTGACAACCTGTTACAGAAAACAAAGTATTAGGTACTTTTTTAACATTATTCATGAATATAGTGTTTGATAAGGAACCTGAAGGGTTCAACATAAAATTGTTTTTCTATGGGCTAAGAATTGTGTTCTTGCTCTGAAACCTTTTCCACAGACCTTACTTATAGTGCATTGTGACATTTGGAGATCATTTTATTCAAAGCAAAATAAGTGCAAACAACTTTTTATAATCCATAAAAATATTTTAAAAAGTCCTTCTACTTTTAACATTAGTTAATGCATTAGATATCATGAACATTTTTACAGCATTTAATAATATAATTAATCATTTATTAATGTTAATTTATACATTGAAGTCTGACACAGCAGCATTAGCTCAACCAATGGTGTGAGTTTGGGGGCGGGGCTATTATGCAATTATGCCTGCTTCCCAACTGTTTAGTGTGTGAAATATAGTATGGAAAATGAGTAGTATGTGTAAAATCACAGTATTCCTAAACCACAGGGCAAATACCACCAAAATAAAAAATGCCAAAAAATTATTTCAAACAACTGTTTATCAACTAATGGCAGAGGGATTACAGTTGGAAGCCTGTTTAAAAACAATGTGACCCTGAGTATAGTGTTGAGTAAATGTTTAACTCCAATAAAGTGGTAAACTTGAATTGGAGTAGTTCCTCTTTTGCATTGTGTGTGTGTGTGTGTGTGTGTGTGTGTGTGTGTGTGTGTGTGTGTGTGTGTGTGTGTTGTGTGGTGTGTGTGTGTGTGTGTGTGTGTGTGTGTGTGTGTGTGTGTGTGTGTGTGTGTGTGTGTGTGTGTGTGTGTGTGTGTGCGTGGACACAAATGTGTATAATGACATGGGTATGACATAGGTATTACAAGGAGAGGGTGACTTTACATTACATGTCCCCATTTTTCAAAAGGCTTATAAATCATATAGAATTAGTTTTTTCGGGAGAAAGTAAAGATGTGCAGTTTCCTGTGATGGGTAGGTTTAGGGGTAGGGGTAGTGTAGGGGGATATAAAAACCATTACACCTATGTAATGTCCCCACAATTCACAAAAACAAATGTGTGTGTGTGTGTGTGTGTGTGTGTGTGTGTGTGTGTGTGTGTGTGTGTGTGTGTGAGCAAAGGAAAGAGTAAACAGAAAGAATGGAAAGAAATAAGGTGAATGAATCAGCAAGTATGCAATTATTACCTTAACCTATTTCATTTGTACACAAGTATCATCCTTTCTTTAAATGTATAAAACAAAGCTTGTTTGTGGCTGAAAAACACAAAGCTTATGGGGTGATTTGAAGATACAGTTCTTACTGTTCTGTCATCATGATATGATGCATGAGCAATCATGAAAGACTGTCATCAACAACCCTGCTGATATTCATTTAAATACAACTGTGAGTGAGGATGGTAAATCGATGCACTGATGAGCTGGAAGCTCTTAACCGATCGACCCCCAGTAGATCTTTTCACATTTAGCCTCCCTTATTGTTTGAGACAACGTATAATGGCATCATTCATCAAAATTGGGCTTGTGATAAAACCACCACACCACCACAGCAAGTTCAGATCTGGTTATTACAGCAGCCCTCAAAACTGTATAGTGGTTAGATTTCGTTTAACTGCAGACAAGGAAAATTCATCTTTTCTTTTAGGATTAACTTGCCACTAAATACTCCTCAGAAACACTATACTATAAGGTTCAGTTCATTAACGTTGATTAGTTAATGCATTAGATATAATGAACTAACAATAAATTAATAGTATTTATTTTTATACTAATGTATTTAGTCATATAAAATAAAATCGAACAAAACCCTAATGCTCAAATATTTAGTTTGAAAAACTTAAATTATACAAATTAGTTAAATCTAATTAACTTTTATGAGTATTTAGAACTTTCTTTTTACTTTTGAATTCTCAAAACTGACACATTTAAGTAATCTGAATTGTTTAATTAGTTTGAGTTTTATGAACTTGTTTCTTTTAATTTAGACTAACTTAAATTCGACTGAAATTGGGCTGGGATTTCTATTTCCCAGCATGCTTTGCCATGACAGTCGAAAGGGAGAGTAAATGCTAGATTTAGTAGTGTTTAATGTGTAGCTATGCTAATTTAGAAGAGTTTCTGTTATGTTGTTTTTTTCGGGGGAAGTTACCATCATGGTGATGAGTGGAGCATGAGCTTGGTTTGAGTTCCCTTTCAAGGGAACTAGCGCTGCGTCACCACTATGGGAACACCTCTGCGTGATTGCGTCGTGAAGCACTTGTGTAATCAGTCCAATGGAGAGACGGAATGTCATAGGCGGGTGACGTCATAGACCCGGAAACTATGTTTCTCCCTGCTCTCGTTACTTCTCGAGTAGGAATACACATTTGATGTGCGGTGTTTGTGTTTGCGGCCGTGAGCATTGTGAGGCTTTGCCTCTGAGAGTGCTGCGATCCCGCGGGCGCTCTTCGAGGAGGGCGCCGCGGCTCGGGCTCCGCGGCTCGGGCTCCGCGGCTTAGGCTCCGCTGTTGCTGAGGTGCGGCGGCATCTTATGTCGCGGGGTTCGCATATGGTCTTGTCAGAGGGGTTAGAGACGGGCCAGCCCTTTCTCTGCCTTCACCTGGCAGGTCCAGTGCTGCCTCTCTGGGTTCGGGAGCCTGCGCTGTGGTTTCTCCCGCCCGGGGGGCGCGGCTTCAGTGCTACAGTTGTCCAGCTCTGAGGAGTGGATGTCTGTAGCATCGTTGCAGGGGTTGAGGACTCGCCACTTCAAACACCTGCTAGTGAGGAGCTCTTGGAGGTCCTGAGCAGAGAAATATATATAAATAAATAAATAAAAATAACAAAAGCACCAGACCAGGAGCGCGTCTCAGCTAAAGCAAAAAAAAAAAAGAAGAAAAAGCTCATGAGTGCTTCCTGTCAGTGCTCTGCTTAGCCTCCACGGGGCTTGCCCATGGGGCTTGCACATCTTAGATCCCCACACTGAGGTGTCGAGATTGTGGAAGCAGCCCATGTCTTCACTGTGTTTGTCCCCACATTTCAGTATATTAAGGGAACACTTAAAATATGAAAATATGTATATGTTCATACATGTATAATCAATGCTAGTGAATGTACTCGGCAGCAGGCTAGGCCGTCACATGCCTGCACACTATGGCTTTCATGCAGGCATATTAGGCTGCCCGACGTAAGATTTGGGACCGGGCAGTAAAAGCAAAGTTCAGGCCTCTGGTCCTCTCTCCTCTGCTGCTGTGCGGGAGCAGCGGATGCTGAGTACAAGCTCCTCACACCGGGCACAGCAAATTCAGAGTGTCGCCACTCACACTCCCCCTCAGTAAGGGTGGGGCGGTGGGCGGCACCCTCGGGCGCAATCTTCCTAGAGTAAGACGGATCTGATGACCGTCTTTATCTCAAGGAAGGCTGCGTCTCAGAAACCCTGACGCTTTAGTGCCCAGGGTAGTGAGGGTTTTTTCCCCCCCGGGGGGGCAGGCGGTGTTCACCTCAGCATACAGTGCCCGTCTGTCGTCGGTATCCTCATGGGGTCAATCCACCAACCCCGCCCGAGTGCCAGGGCGTGGAGGGCCCTCACGAGTCATCCAAGGATGGCTCGTGCCCTCCGTGGAGGGAATTGGCGCTGTCAAGCCAGTTGTTCCCTGCCGGTTTGCCGCTTCAGGGCGCTGCAGAGTACATCAAGAAGCCCTGGCGCCTTAGTGCTCAGGGCAGTGAGGGTATTTACCCCCCCCGGGGGCAGGCGGTGTTCACCTCAGTACATGGTGCTCGTTGGCCTTCGGTGCCCTCACAGGGTCAGTCCACCAACCCCGTCTGAGTGCCGGGGCGTAGAGGGCCCTCGCGAGTCATCCGAGGATGGCTCACACCCTCCTAGGAGGGAGGTGGCGCTGATGAGCCAGTTGTTCCCTGCCGGTCCGCTGCTTCAGGGTGCTGCGCTCGCGGTGCAGAGCACACCAGAGGCCAGCCTTGAGAGGCTGGTACCCTTAGTAGATTTCGTAGCAGAGTGGAGAATCTGCCGAATATACCCTACAGCGTTCTGTCCGCACTGGTGGGCTGCGCCTTACTTTAGACCTTTGTGTCCTTAACCACTCAGCAGCAAGCTTGAGTTCAGGATGCTCTCTCTCAAACAGTTTGTGTTTCAAACCAGGTCCGAGGACTGGTTTGTCACGATAGATCTCTAAGATGCATACTTCATCCTCTCCATCCTCTGCAACACAGGAAGTACGTGAGGTTCGCTTTCAGGGGAGAAGCATACCAATATCGGGTGCCTCCCTTTAGTCTAGCACCTTCACCCCGCATGTTCACTGTGTGGACGCAGCACTAGCCCCCTTGCATATGCAGGGGTTCAGCATTCTCTACTATATCGGTCTCAATTCCAAGAAGAGCGTTCTTTCTCCAGTCGGAGAATTACTTATCTGGGCGTGAGTTGGGATTCGGTCTCTATGCAGGCCCGTCTATCAGAGCCTCGTATAGGGTTGATCCTCTCAGCATTCAAAGGGGTGAAGCTAGACCAGTCACTCACTGTATAGCGGACTGATAGGTCTACGGCAGCAGCGGCCCTGTTGTTCATGAGACCTCTACAGTGGTGGCTCAAGACCAAGGGATTTTTCCCGAGGGGAAACCCTTTTTGCGTAATCAAGGTAACGCGTAAACAAGGTAACGGTGTCTCCGCACCTTGGTTATGTGGAAGGACCCTTGGTCCCTTGCCCAGGGCCTGTCCCTGGGGGCACCGTGTCGGCGTGCATCTCTGATCACGGATGACTCCCTGACAGGCTGGGGGGCGACCATGAGTGGTCGCTCAGCCCAGGGCTTATGGCAGCATCGTCATCATTCATGGCATATAAACTGCCTGGAAATGCTGGCGGTGTTTTAGGCTTTGAAACACTTCCTGCCATACCTCAGGGGCCGTCATGTGCTAGTGCGCACAGACAGCACATCGGTGGTCTCCGATATACACCATCAGGGGGTCTGAGGTCTTGTCCCTTATACAGGCTGGCCCGTCAGATCCTCCTGTGGGCCCAAGGGAAACTGTACTCCCTGAATGTGGAAGCAGACATCCTGTCGAGGCAGGGGCCGAGGCCCGGGGAGTGAAGACTCCACACCAAGGCGGTGGAGCTCCTTTGGGAGAAATTTGGCAGGGTTCAGGTGGACCTGTTCGCTACACAAGAAATTACACACTGTCTTCTGTGGTTCTCCCTAGTACATCCAGCTCCTTTTGGACTGGATGCCATGGTACAGGAGTGGCCGAGGCTGCCCCTGTACACCTTTCCCCCGATTGCTCTGCTTCCAGGAGTTCTAGAGAGAGAGTGCACCGGAGCGGGGCTCGTCTGCTGCTAGTAGCCCCGTTTTGGCCGCCCCGGGCTTGGTTCTCGGACATCGTGTCTCTCCTCGATGGCTCAGGAGGGACTTTCTCTCTCAAGTGGGCGGGGCCATCCTGCACCCTCCCCCAGAGCTGTGGAAACTGTGGGCTTGGCCTCTGAGGGGGCCCAGCTCATAAGTACTGGTCTCTCAGCCGAGGTTGTTGAGACCATTATACACTCTAGAGCTCCCTCCACGAGGAAACTGTACGCTCTGAAATGGAGACTCTTCACCTCCTGGTGCAGAGGTCACCTGTGGGATCTAGAATCAACTGCCCTGCGAGCGTGGTGCTGGAGTTCCTGCAGGAGAAGTTCTCTTCCGGGTTAGCCCACTCCACATTAAAGGTGTACGTGGCGGCCTTAGCAGCTTACCACTCTCCTTTGGGTGGTGTCTCACCCTCTAGTTACTCGTTTCCTCCGTGGCACTTTGAGGCTGAGGCATGTAGTACACACCAGGGTGCTGGCTTAGGACCTGTCTATTGTCCTTCAAGGCCTTCCTGAGGCTCCCTTTGAGCCGCTAGAAGAAGTTCCTGAGAAATTTCTCACTCTTAAAGCTATCTTTTTACTTGCTATTTCTTCTCTTAAGAGAATAGGAGACTTACAAGCTCTTTCTGTGGCACCCTCGTGCTTGGAATTTTTTTTCTCCCGGTATGGCCAAGGCCTTTCTCCACCCTAGACCGGGCTATATTCCCAAGGTCCCCACTAATCCTGTGAGACCTATAGTACTTCAGGCCTTCTGTCCTCCTCCTTTTCTGACGTTGGACCAGGAAAAACTCAATCTGCTCATATGGGGGCGTGGGTATTCTCGTTCCCATAGTGGTGACGGAGCGCAAGTTCCCTTGAAAAGGAACATCTCGGTTACGACTGTAACCTTAGTTCCCTGAATAGGGAATGAGACGCTGCGTCACCCTGCCATACTCCCCGCATGCCCGTGAGCGCCTTGCTTCATTCTTACCCAGAAGCTGACGCTGTGTGTCTGCCGGTGTGCTTTATAGTTTCCGGGTCTATGACGTCACCCGCCTATGACGTTCCATCTCTCCATTGGACTGATTACACAAGTGCTTCACGACACAATCACGCAGAGGCGTTCCCATAGCGGTGACGCAGCGTCTGGTTCCCTATTCAGGGAACTAAGGTTACAGTCGTAACCGAGACATTTTGCCAACTTATTCAGGTCTTGATAAATTAGGCAGTAGATTTCTAGTTTCCAGCATGCTTTGCATAGGACTGGATAAGGAGAATACATGTTGAAAGGAAGTGTTAATTTATTTGTTTTTAGTGGCGGGAAAGACCTATTAGTGTTTAATGCTGTTATGTTTGACAGAGATGTTAAAATTTTTTTGGTTACCATTGTGCTGAAGAGTAGATACATGAAGGTAAACACTACATTGACTATAAGCAATGACTGCGCTAATGCCAGGGACAAGTAATATCTTACTCGCTCATTAAATATACATGTTAAATAAGTTACAAACCCGATTCCAAAAAAGTTGGGACACTGTACAAATTGTGAATAAAAAAGGAATGCAATAATTTACAAATCTCATAAACTTATATTTTATTCACAATAGAATATAGATAACATATCAAATGTTGAAAGTGAGACATTTTGAAATTTCATGAGAGCTACACATTCCAAAACAGTTGGGACAGGTAGCAATAAGAGGCCGGAAAAGTTAAACGTACATATAAGGAACAGCTGGAGGAGCAATTTGCAACTTATTAGGTCAATTGGCAACATGATTGGGTATAAAAAGAGCCTCTCAGAGTGGCAGTGTCTCTCAGAAGTCAAGATGGGCAGAGAATCACCAATTCCCCCAATGCTGCGGCCAAAAATAGTGGAGCAATATCAGAAAGGAGTTTCTTAGAGAAAAACTGCAAAGAGTTTGAAGTTATCATCATCTAGAGTGCATAATATCATCCAAAGATTCAGAGAATCTGGAACAATCTCTGTGTGTAAGGGTCAAGGCCGGAAAACCATACTGGATGCCCGTGATCTTCGGCCCTTAGACGGCACTGCATCACATACAGGAATGCTACTGTAATGGAAATCACAACATGGGCTCAGGAATACTTCCAGAAAACATTGTCGGTGAACACAATACACCGTGCCATTCGTCGTTTCTTTCAGGGAAGACCTTGCATTTTCCAACATGACAATGCCAGACCACATATTGCATCAATTACAACATCATGGCTGCGTAGGAGGAGGATCCGGGTACTGAAATGGCCAGCCTGCAGTCCAGATCTTTCACCCATAGAAAACATTTGGCGCATCATAAAGAGGAAGATGCGACAAAGAAGACATAAGACAGTTGAGCAACTAGAAGCCTGTATTAGACAAGAATGGGACAACATTCCTAATTCTAAACTTGAGCAAATTGTCTCCTCAGTCCCCAGACGTCCTCCAGCTGTTCCTTATATGTACATTTAACTTTTCCGGCCTCTTATTGCCACCTGTCCCAACTTTTTTGTAATGTGTAGCTCTCATGAAATCCAAAATGATCCAATATTTGGCATGACATTTCAAAATTTCAACATATTTAACATTTGATATGCTATCTATATTCTATTGTGAATAAAATATAAGTTTATGAGATTTGTAAATTATTGCATTCCTTTTTTTATTCACAATTTGTACAGTGTTCCAACTTTTTTGGAATCGGGTTGTATATTGATTTGAACTGAAATAGATCAGATTCATTGGTTCATTGGAGAGACTTCATTTAACACATACTCGTTGAACTATGTCGATCACAACAAACTTAAAGACCATAGTTGGCTAACGATGCTTTTGGGAAATGCACACCTGGTCGGGACGTTTCAACTAACAGAATAATTTGCTGAAAGAGCCTCAGAGCCACAGTGTAACCGTTTTCAGGCAAATCAGCCTACTAATAGCTTACTTATAGTTGTCTTTCAACAACTTATTAAGCTGCGATAGGAGAAAGTAATTTATTATTTGAAAAAAAATGACACCATTGAATTGAATTTAGCTTTAGTTTTCATTAAAATAATTAGACTTCTACGGTACTCCACTTTCAGATTACCATGGAACAGATGGACAGACCTCATGTTTATTCAATAAATTAAAGAGAAAAAAATGGATTTTCCATAAAATCCGGAGTTTCAGCCTTGCTGTCACAGCAGTTCTGCGGATTCCATGCCTCTCAGTGAGGATTAGGGGAAAAACACACTGAAAACAATGGAAAACTGTTAATAAGATAATCATTAATAAAAACAAAAGCCACTATGTGAGCTGTGAATCAATCACTTTCACACACATCACTTACAGTACATAAAAATGACATGACATAAATGAACGGTATTGTAGGCTATTGCCAGACATTTTCACACTTAATGGCTGATGAGCCGATAACTTTGATTCATTCATTTAGCAAAACTAGCTCAACACGGTACAAGCACAGATGTGTGATAGCACAATTCTTGCTTCCTTTGATTGTGTTTCCTTTCCAATGCGACTAAACTCTCCCATTTTCACAATTGCCATTCCTGTCAGTTCCCATACGTGGGGGCTCAGAAAACAATTTCTCTGTTGTAAAACTGTCATGGTGATCTTTATGAGAAATGGCGTTCTCTCAACACCATGCTGAGTTTCTTTATCTGGCTTCACTCAGACAGAGATGCCATTTCAAAACATGTCTGCAAGCTACATATGCTCAAGATGCGTAAATCTGACACGCAATCCTCAAAATAATATGTCTATGCTAAATGTTTTGACATTGCATTGGCCAAACCTAAAATGAATCAGCAAATCAGATTTTCTCCTTATTTAATTAAGGATATGAAAAGAACATAAAAAAGCACTTTCCTTCATAATACAGCTGAAATGTTGTTTTGCTGGGTGGAGATTCTCTCTGCAACTAAGAAAAATTGAGCATATCTGGATAGTGTCGACAGGCAGTTTCAGATGAGTATCAGAGATGTATTTGTTAAAGTCAGACTGAAGTTTTGAAATTGGAATATGAAGAGAAGCAGTTTTGCTAAGAGAATAAATCTCAAAAAAGTTGAAAGGCGTCAAAATATTTTGCAAAGAAGTTGGAAGACCTCAAAAAGAAGTAAAAAGGGGAAACAGAGGTCAACAGTTAAAAAAAAAAGAAGACGAAAGATGAAGATCTCAGGGTAAGAACTTGGTTTGTTGTCTGAGATGGATGAAGGATAGAGCCAAACTGCAGGCTCATCTCAGCACAGGCATCGCCGCAACAGAATTATTGCTTGGCTCTGAACATAGAAAGTACTGAATCTTTACGTTTTAGATGCCATTCTGCCTGTCTAATGCTAAACAGTTTAAACAACTGCAGCTTTAGTATGCAAAATCATTTGTTTCTAGCTGTGGTGAATGTTTTTGGTAGTGCTCTCAATAGGGCATTCATATAAGTATATCCAACTTTATCTGGAAACAGTACTCAAGTAAAGATATTTACTATATAGCAAATTTCAACTGCTCGATTCCCAGCAAGCAATAGCGTCATTTCACCGTCTCGGTTAACTATAGACCCGATATAGTCCAGCTATGAGTAACCCACTTCTAGACAAAACAGCCTTGAATTTGGTTACACATTGTTTTTGCCAAAATAACTTGCAAGATGATTTTTATATGATATTCCATCATCAACAGTGATTACAAGGTGTTTGGTTTCATTTCTTTGACATGTTCATGTTCTAGATGACTAGTCTATTCTTGGGCTATGGTTAGACGTCTGTTAAATTTTCACTGACAACCCAAATTTTTCCTTGTTTTAGCCTAGATGTCAAAATTGTTTGCTGGGTTGTTTATCATTGCAAAATGTAATCTCTCTATAGTTTATGCACACACACACACACACACACACACACACACACACACACACACACACACACACACACACACACACACACACACACACACAGTACAATTAAAGCATATAAATACTACTGATATACCAACTGCTTGAATGTTTATCGTTGCAACATGTAAATTACACAAACTGGACACTTTATTAGGTACACCTTGCTAGTACCGGGTTGGACCCCATTTTGACTTTAGAACTGCTTCTTCGTGGCATAATTCAACAATGTGCTGGAAATATTCCTCAGAGATTTTGGTCCATATTGACATGATTGCATCACGATTTGAGCTTTGTGACATGACGCGTTATCCTGCTGGAAGCAGCCATCAGAAGATGGTTAGCCTACACTACCGCCATAAGGGGATGAACATGGTCAGCAACAATACTCAGGTAGGATGGCATTTAAACGATGTTCAATTGGTGCAAAGGGCCAAAGTGTACCAAGAGAATATCCCCCACACCACTACACCACCAGTAGCAGTCTGAACCGTTGATACAAGGCAGGATGAATTTGTGCTTTCATGTCATTTACGCCAAATTCTGACCATCTGAACGTTGCAGCAGAAATCAAGACTCATCAGACCAGGCAACATTTTTCCAAACTTTTATTGTTTTGGTGAGCCTGTGCGAATTGTAGCCTTAGTTTCCCGTTCTTAGCTGACAGGAGTGACACCGGTGTGTCTTCTGCTGCTGTAGCCCATCTGTTTCAAGGTTCGATATATTGTGTGTTCAGAGAGGCTCTTCTGCAGACCTCGGTTGTAACAGGTGGTTATTTGAGTTATTGTTGCCTTTTTTTTTTTTTTAATCAGCCCTCGTCATTCTCCTCTGACCTCTGCCATCAACAAAGCATTTTCACCCACAGATCTGCCACTCATATTTTCTCTTTTTCGGACCATTCTCTGTAAACTCTAGAGATGGTTTTGTGTGAAAATCCCAGTAGATCAGCAGTTTCTGAAATACCCAGACCAGACCGTCTGGCACCAACAACCATGCCACATTCAAAGTCACTTAAAATCACCTTTCTTCCCCATTCTGATGCCCAGTTTGAACTTCAGCAGTTCGTCTTCACCTTGTCTAAATGCTTAAATGCATTGAGTTGCTGCCATGGGATCGTCTGATTAGACATTTACGTTAATGAGCAGGTAAACTGGTGTACCTAATAAAGTGGCCAGTGAGTGTATATTATCGCACAACTCTAATCTGCTAAAAGCAACTATAAGGTGTGAAGATTGTAAAATATTATAAACATTAACATCATGACCGGACCTGACTCGGGCCACCCTTACTGCTTCTATGCCACATGATTCACTAGCTACATCAAACGGAACTGAAGAGTCACCGCCTCAGTAAAATATATGTTAACATACATTGACAAAATGCAGACCACAAAAGCCGTTAAAGCGCACACGCACACACACACACACACACACACACACACACACACACACACACACACACACACACACACACACACACACACACACACACACACACACACACACACACTCCTACAGTATAGTCCTCCACGAAGACTCAAGGGCTGGCATCCTCTGCTCTGCCTTCAGCTTCAATCTGTGAGAGCTCACATGATATTCATGCACACAAACACACACATATAAACTATTCAGAATGGGAGGGGCCTCAGGTCAATGTCCCAGAATGCAACAATAAGCAGCAGTGTTTGTGTAGTCCAAGCACAGACTCCAGCTATTGCACAGCAGGGCTTGTGAAGCGAAAAGCCTGACTTCTCTGTTGTACTGAGAATACCTACAAGCTCTCTACATTAAACGCCTTTCTCCTTTCCCTGAAACCACACAGATGCAAGATGGCTGTGAAAGGATTATTTGTTGTTGTTTTTTATGACTACTGTATTTATTTTACAGTGGATTCGCAGGGCATGCTTTAGCTCCCATGTTCTGCTTGGGGTCTGAGCTTCTGCTCACCATTTAATTGATGAAAAATACAGTAAAACAGTTATATAGTGATAAATGATTACAACTTAAATGTAACTGTTTTCTAAATGCAAGTTATTCCTGCAATAGCATGAGCTGAATTTTAAGTAGCCATTACTCCAGTCGTCAGTGTCACGTGGTCCATCAGAAATCATTCTAATAGGCTAATACGAAGTTTAAAATAACAGCATTTATTTTAAATAGAAATGTTGTAAATGTCTTTACTGTCATTTTTTTTATTAATTTCTAAAAGATCAAACTAATACGAAACTTCTGTTAACATCTGGTTGTCAGTGAGGGTCACTAGTTTCGATCCTTGACCTCATATAGCATGTACAGCTCAGAACAATGGGAATTATATTTGCTGATTTGTATTTGCTGTAATTATATGAAGGCATCTACAAAACAAACGCTCAGAGTAACAAACCCCCTCATTTCATTGTCAGCATTAAAACAATGAGAATGATGCTGATTTGAAAGAAAAAAAGTCTCATGGGGCTTTTTCATGGGTTTTAGTGGGAGTTGGTCTAAAGAAGAAACAAGGTTATATGGGGACAATATGTTTGAGTAAAATTGAGAGGAACAGAAAGAGAGATAAAAAGAGAGACATGAGGAAATATGACAACATTTAATTATATTCTCTAGGAACTCTCACATGTAAGACTCTGTCAAAACTCTATTTTGACTTCATAACCTTTGGCCTAACTTTGGCATGAGGAATTCTTGCAATTTACTGCTCTTTGCAAAAAGAAAATAGTTTGTTCTTCAGGATGTCACTGCTGATCAGATGTTGACCTCATCAAACGCGGTCAGCTGGTGGTAGACAATTGACCCCTTGACATTAAATATTTGTAGGATAATATGTATTGACCTTCATAGCTGTCCCACTGGGCAGGTCCACTAGTTTTTCCAGCATGTGGAAAGTGTTCTTAACTTGTGAGGACACTTTGAGAAAGGTTAAGATCACTTCTTGCTCAAAATGATTTGATGCATTGCCATACATACTGCGCTTTTGGAAATCCTGTATTTAAAAGTAAAATTTTTAATTAGATTTCCTAAAACATTTTACCCTAAATAAATCAAATATAGCCTACTTAGAAAAATATTTTAAAATCAATTACACTCATATAAAGACTCTAGTCATATCATTAGTAATGCCAGAAGTGTTTTTATTTACATGAAGTGGTAGCTTCCTGGGAGCGGCCATGTTGCAAACACATGATCAAATATATAAATTAAAAACATTTGCTTTTTCTTTGTATATACTCTATCATGTATGGAAGCTTGTTCTGCTTGCACAGAATTAAAAAAATAAAAGAGGTAATTGTGATTTTTTTATCTCACAATTCTGACTTTTAATCTCAGAATTATTAAATATAGTCAGAATTGAGAGATTGTGATATAAAGTCACTGTTGCAAGTTATAAAGTCAGAATTGCGAGTTATAAAGTCAGAATTAAGTGATATAAAGTCAGAATTGAGTGACAAAGTCAGAATTAAGTGATATAAAGTCAGAATTAAGTGATATAAAGTCAGAATTGAGTGACAAAGTCAGAATTAAGAGATATAAAGTCAGAATTGAGTGATATAAAGTCAGAATTAAGTGATATAAAGTCAGAATTGAGTGATATAAAGTCAGAATTGAGTGATATAAAGTCAGAATTGAGTGACAAAGTCAGAATTAAGTAATATAAAGTCAGAATTGAGTGACAAAGTCAGAATTGCGAGATATAAAGTCAGAATTGAGTGACAAAGTCAGAATTAAGTAATATAAAGTCAGAATTGAGTGACAAAGTCACAATTGAGTGATATAAAGTCAGAATTAAGTAATATAAAGTCAGAATTGAGTGACAAAGTCAGAATTAAGTAATATAAAGTCAGAATTAAGTAATATAAAGTCAGAATTGCGAGTTATAAAGTCAGAATTGCGATATATAAAGTCAGAATTGAGTGACAAAGTCAGAAATAAGTGATATAGTCAGAATTGCAAGTTATAAAGTCAGAACTGAGTGATATAAAGTCAGAATTGTGTGATATAAAGTCAGAATTGAGTGATATAAAGTCAGAATTGAGTGATATAAAGTCAGAATTGCGAGATATAAAGTCAGAATGAAGTAATATAAAGTCAGAATTGAGTGATATAAAGTCAGAATTGAGTGACAAAGTCAGAAATAAGTGATATAGTCAGAATTGCAAGTTATAAAGTCAGAATTGAGTGATATAAAGTCAGAATTGAGAGATATAAAGTCAGAATTGAGTGATATAAAGTCAGAATGAAGTAATATAAAGTCAGAATTGAGTGATATAAAGTCAGAATTGTGAGATATAAAGTCAGAATTGAGTGATATAAAGTCAGAATTGTGAGATATAAAGTCAGAATTGAGTGATATAAAGTCAGAATTAAGTGATATAAAGTCACAATTAAGTGATATAAAGTCAGAATTAAGTAATATAAAGTCAGAATTAAGTAATATAAAGTCAGAATTGAGTGATATAAAGTCAGAATTGAGTGATATAAAGTCAGAATTAAGTAATATAAAGTCAGAATTGCGAGATATAAAGTCAGAATTGAGTGATATAAAGTCAGAATTGAGAGATATAAAGTCAGAATTGAGTGATATAAAGTCAGAATTGCAAGATATAAAGTCAGAATTGAGTGATATAAAGTCAGAATTAAGTGATATAAAGTCAGAATTGTGATATATAAAGTCAGAATTGACTGACAAAGTCAGAATTAGAGATATAAATTCAGAATTTAGTGATATAAAGTCAGAATTAAGTAATATAAAGTCAGAATTGCAAGTTATAAAGTCAGAATTTAGTGATATAAAGTCAGAATTTAGTGATATACAATCAGAATTGCAAGTTATAAAGTCAGAATTGTTAGATATAAAGTCAGAATTGCGAGTTATAAAGTCAGAATTGAGTGATATTAAGTCAGAATTGAGTGATATAGTCAGAATTAAATAATATAAAGTCAGAATTGAGTGACAAAGTCAGAATTAAGTAATATAAAGTCAGAATTGAGTGATATAAAGTCAGAATTAAGTAATATAAAGTCAGAATTGAGTGACAAAGTCAGAATTAAGTAATATAAATTCAGAATTGAGTGACAAAGTCAGAATTAAGTAATATAAAGTCAGAATTGAGTGACAAAGTCAGAATTAAAAGAATTGACAAAGTCAGAATTGAGTGATATAAAGTCAGAATTGAGTGATACAAAGTCAGATATAAAGTCACAATTGAGTGATATAATGTCAGAATTGAGTGATATAAAGTCAGAATTGTGTGATATAAAGTCAGAATTGAGTGATATAAAGTCAGAATTGTGAGATATAAAGTCAGAATTGAGTGATATAAAGTCATAAAGTCAGAATTGAGTGATATAAAGTCAGAATTGAGTGATATAAAGTCAGAAATTAAAGAGTGATGATATAAAGTCAGAATTAAGTAATATAAAGTCAGAATTGCGAGATATAAAGTCAGAATTGAGTGATATAAAGTCAGAATTAAGTGATATAAAGTCAGAATTGTGATATATAAAGTCAGAATTGACTGACAAAGTCAGAATTGTGAGATATAAATTCAGAATTTAGTGATATAAAGTCAGAATTAAGTAATATAAAGTCAGAATTGCAAGATATAAAGTCAGAATTTAGTGATATAAAGTCAGAATTGCAAGTTATAAAGTCAGAATTTAGTGATATAAAGTCAGAATTTAGTGATATAAAGTCAGAATTTATTGATATACAATCAGAATTGCAAGTTATAAAGTCAGAATTGTTAGATATAAAGTCAGAATTGCGAGTTATAAAGTCAGAATTGAGTGATATTAAGTCAGAATTGAGTGATATAGTCAGAATTGAGTGACAAAGTCAAATTAAGTAATATAAAGTCAGAATTGAGTGATATAAAGTCAGAATTGAGTGACAAAGTCAGAATTAAGTAATATAAAGTCAGAATTGAGTGACAAAGTCAGAATTGAGTGATATAAAGTCAGAATTAAGTAATATAAAGTCAGAATTGCGAGTTATAAAGTCAGAATTGCGATATATAAAGTCAGAACTGAGTGACAAAGTCAGAATTAAGTAATATAAAGTCAGAATTGAGTGACAAAGTCAGAATTAAGTAATATAAAGTCAGAATTGAGTGACAAAGTCAGAATTGAGTGATATAAAGTCAGAATTAAGTAACATAAAGTCAGAATTGCGAGTTATAAAGTCAGAATTGTGATATATAAAGTCAGAATTAAGTGACAAAGTCAGAATTAAGTAATATAAAGTCAGAATTAAGTGACAAAGTCAGAAATAAGTGATATAGTCAGAATTGCAAGTTATAAAGTCACAATTAAGTGATATAAAGTCAGAATTGCAAGTTATAAAGTCAGAATTGAGTGATATAAAGTCAGAATTAGAGATATAAAGTCAGAATTGAGTGATATAAAGTCAGAATTGCGAGATATAAAGTCACAATTAAGTGATATAAAGTCAGAATTGAGTGATATAAAGTCAGAATTGAGTGACAGTCAGAATTAAGTACTATAAAGTCAGAATTGAGTGATATAAAGTCAGAATTGCGAGATATAAAGTCAGAATTGAGTGATATAAAGTCAGAATTGAGAGATATAAAGTCAGAATTGAGTGATATAAAGTCAGAATTGAGTGATATAAAGTCAGAATTGTGATATAAAGTCAGAATTGCAAGATATAAAGTCAGAATTGAGTGATATAAAGTCAGAATTAAGTGATATAAAGTCAGAATTGTGATATAAAGTCAGAATTGCAAGATATAAAGTCAGAATTGAGTGATATAGTCAGAATTGAGTGATATAAAGTCAGAATTGTGATATATAAAGTCAGAATTGACTGACAAAGTCAGAATTGACTGACAAAGTCAGAATTGCGAGATATAAATTCAGAATTTAGTGATATAAAGTCAGAATTAAGTAATATAAAGTCAGAATTGAGTGATATAAAGTCAGAATTGAGTGACAGTCAGAATTAAGTAATATAAAGTCAGAATTGAGTGACAAAGTCAGAATTGAGAGATATAAAGTCAGAATTGAGTGATATAAAGTCAGAATTGAGTGATATAAAGTCAGAATTGTGAGATATAAAGTCAGAATTGAGTGATATAAAGTCAGAATTGAGTGACAAAGTCAGAATTATGAGATATAAAGTCAGAATTGAGTGACAAAGTCAGAATTAAGTAATATAAAGTCAGAATTGAGTGACAAAGTCAGAATTGAGTGATATAAAGTCAGAATTAAGTAATATAAAGTCAGAATTGAGTGACAAAGTCAGAATTAAGTAATATAAAGTCAGAATTAAGTAATATAAAGTCAGAATTGCGAGTTATAAAGTCAGAATTGCGATATATAAAGTCAGAATTGAGTGACAAAGTCAGAAATAAGTGATATAGTCAGAATTGCAAGTTATAAAGTCAGAACTGAGTGATATAAAGTCAGAATTATGAGATATAAAGTCAGAATTGAGTGATATAAAGTCAGAATTGAGTGATATAAAGTCAGAATTGCGAGATATAAAGTCAGAATGAAGTAATATAAAGTCAGAATTGAGTGATATAAAGTCAGAATTGAGTGACAAAGTCAGAAATAAGTGATATAGTCAGAATTGCAAGTTATAAAGTCAGAATTGAGTGATATAAAGTCAGAATTATGAGATATAAAGTCAGAATTGAGTGATATAAAGTCAGAATGAAGTAATATAAAGTCAGAATTGAGTGATATAAAGTCAGAATTGTGAGATATAAAGTCAGAATTGAGTGATATAAAGTCAGAATTGTGAGATATAAAGTCAGAATTGAGTGATATAAAGTCAGAATTAAGTGATATAAAGTCACAATTAAGTGATATAAAGTCAGAATTAAGTAATATAAAGTCAGAATTAAGTAATATAAAGTCAGAATTGAGTGATATAAAGTCAGAATTGAGTGATATAAAGTCAGAATTAAGTAATATAAAGTCAGAATTGCGAGATATAAAGTCAGAATTGAGTGATATAAAGTCAGAATTGAGAGATATAAAGTCAGAATTGAGTGATATAAAGTCAGAATTGCAAGATATAAAGTCAGAATTGAGTGATATAAAGTCAGAATTAAGTGATATAAAGTCAGAATTGTGATATATAAAGTCAGAATTGACTGACAAAGTCAGAATTGTGAGATATAAATTCAGAATTTAGTGATATAAAGTCAGAATTAAGTAATATAAAGTCAGAATTGCAAGTTATAAAGTCAGAATTTAGTGATATAAAGTCAGAATTTAGTGATATACAATCAGAATTGCAAGTTATAAAGTCAGAATTGTTAGATATAAAGTCAGAATTGCGAGTTATAAAGTCAGAATTGAGTGATATTAAGTCAGAATTGAGTGATATAGTCAGAATTAAATAATATAAAGTCAGAATTGAGTGACAAAGTCAGAATTAAGTAATATAAAGTCAGAATTGAGTGATATAAAGTCAGAATTAAGTAATATAAAGTCAGAATTGAGTGACAAAGTCAGAATTAAGTAATATAAATTCAGAATTGAGTGACAAAGTCAGAATTAAGTAATATAAAGTCAGAATTGAGTGACAAAGTCAGAATTGAGTGACAAAGTCAGAATTGAGTGATATAAAGTCAGAATTGCGAGATATAAAGTCACAATTAAGTGATATAATGTCAGAATTGAGTGATATAAAGTCAGAATTGTGAGATATAAAGTCAGAATTGAGTGATATAAAGTCAGAATTGTGAGATATAAAGTCAGAATTGAGTGATATAAAGTCAGAATTGAGTGATATAAAGTCAGAATTGAGTGATATAAAGTCAGAATTGAGTGATATAAAGTCAGAATTAAGTAATATAAAGTCAGAATTGCGAGATATAAAGTCAGAATTGAGTGATATAAAGTCAGAATTAAGTGATATAAAGTCAGAATTGTGATATATAAAGTCAGAATTGACTGACAAAGTCAGAATTGTGAGATATAAATTCAGAATTTAGTGATATAAAGTCAGAATTAAGTAATATAAAGTCAGAATTGCAAGATATAAAGTCAGAATTTAGTGATATAAAGTCAGAATTGCAAGTTATAAAGTCAGAATTTAGTGATATAAAGTCAGAATTTAGTGATATAAAGTCAGAATTTATTGATATACAATCAGAATTGCAAGTTATAAAGTCAGAATTGTTAGATATAAAGTCAGAATTATGAGTTATAAAGTCAGAATTGAGTGATATTAAGTCAGAATTGAGTGATATAGTCAGAATTGAGTGACAAAGTCAAATTAAGTAATATAAAGTCAGAATTGAGTGATATAAAGTCAGAATTGAGTGACAAAGTCAGAATTAAGTAATATAAAGTCAGAATTGAGTGACAAAGTCAGAATTGAGTGATATAAAGTCAGAATTAAGTAATATAAAGTCAGAATTGCGAGTTATAAAGTCAGAATTGCGATATATAAAGTCAGAACTGAGTGACAAAGTCAGAATTAAGTAATATAAAGTCAGAATTGAGTGACAAAGTCAGAATTAAGTAATATAAAGTCAGAATTGAGTGACAAAGTCAGAATTGAGTGATATAAAGTCAGAATTAAGTAACATAAAGTCAGAATTGCAGTTATAAAGTCAGAATTGTGATATATAAAGTCAGAATTAAGTGACAAAGTCAGAATTAAGTAATATAAAGTCAGAATTAAGTGACAAAGTCAGAAATAAGTGATATAGTCAGAATTGCAAGTTATAAAGTCACAATTAAGTGATATAAAGTCAGAATTGCAAGTTATAAAGTCAGAATTGAGTGATATAAAGTCAGAATTGCGAGATATAAAGTCAGAATTGAGTGATATAAAGTCAGAATTGTTAGATATAAAGTCACAATTAAGTGATATAAAGTCAGAATTGAGTGATATAAAGTCAGAATTGAGTGACAGTCAGAATTAAGTACTATAAAGTCAGAATTGAGTGATATAAAGTCAAGTGCGAGATATAAAGTCAGAATTGAGTGATATAAAGTCAGAATTGAGAGATATAAAGTCAGAATTGAGTGATATAAAGTCAGAATTGAGTGATATAAAGTCAGAATTGTGATATAAAGTCAGAATTGCAAGATATAAAGTCAGAATTGAGTGATATAAAGTCAGAATTAAGTGATATAAAGTCAGAATTGTGATATAAAGTCAGAATTGCAAGATATAAAGTCAGAATTGAGTGATATAGTCAGAATTGAGTGATATAAAGTCAGAATTGTGATATATAAAGTCAGAATTGACTGACAAAGTCAGAATTGACTGACAAAGTCAGAATTGCGAGATATAAATTCAGAATTTAGTGATATAAAGTCAGAATTAAGTAATATAAAGTCAGAATTGAGTGATATAAAGTCAGAATTGAGTGACAGTCAGAATTAAGTAATATAAAGTCAGAATTGAGTGACAAAGTCAGAATTGAGAGATATAAAGTCAGAATTGAGTGATATAAAGTCAGAATTGAGTGATATAAAGTCAGAATTGTGAGATATAAAGTCAGAATTGAGTGATATAAAGTCAGAATTGAGTGACAAAGTCAGAATTGCGAGATATAAAGTCAGAATTGAGTGACAAAGTCAGAATTAAGTAATATAAAGTCAGAATTGAGTGACAAAGTCAGAATTGAGTGATATAAAGTCAGAATTAAGTAATATAAAGTCAGAATTGAGTGACAAAGTCAGAATTAAATATAAAGTCAGAATTAAGTAATATAAAGTCAGAATTAAGTCAGAATTATATAAAGTCAGAATTGAGTGATATATAAAGAATTGAGTGACAAAGTCAGAAATAATGATAAGTCAGAATTGCAAGTTATAAAGTCAGAATTGAGTGATATAAAGTCAGAATTGAAGAGATATAAAGTCAGAATTGAGTGATATAAAGTCAGAATTGAGTGATATAAAGTCAGAATTAGAGATATAAAGTCAGAATTAAGTAATATAAAGTCAGAATTGAGTGATATATAAAGTCAGAATTGAGTGACAAAGTCAGAAATAAGTGATATAGTCAGAATTGCAAGTTATATATCAGAAAGATATCAGAATTGAGTAGATATAAAGTCAGAATTTAGTGATATAAAGTCAGAATATAAAGTCAGAATTGAGTGATATAAAGTCAGAAATAAAAGTCAGAAGAGATATAAAGTCAGAATTGAGTGATATAAAGTCAGAATTGAGTGATATAAAGTCAGAATTGAGTGATATAAAGTCAGAATTAAGTGATATAAAGTCAGAATTAAGTGATATAAAGTCAGAATTAAGTAATATAAAGTCAGAATATAAAGTCAGAATTGGAGTGATATAAAGTCAGAATTGAGTGATATAAAGTCAGAATTAAGTAATATAAAGTCAGAATTATAGATATAAAGTCAGAATTGGAGTGATATAAAGTCAGAATTGAGTGATATAAAGTCAGAATTGAGTGATATAAAGTCAGAATTGCAAGATATAAAGTCAGAAGTGATATAAAGTCAGAATTAAGTGATATAAAGTCAGAAATTATAAAGTGAATATAAAGTCAGAATTGCAAGATATAAAGTCAGAATTTAGTGATATAAAGTCAGAATTAAGTAATATAAAGTCAGAATATAAAGTCAGAATTTAGTGATATAAAGTCAGAATTTAGTGATATAAAGTCAGAATTTGCATTGAGATATAAAGTCAGAATTAAGTCAGATATAAAGTCAGAATTGAGTGATATAAAGTCAGAATTGAGTGGATTGATATAAAGTCAGAATTGAGTGATATAAAGTCAGAATTGAGTGATATAAAGTCAGAATTGAAGTGACAAAGTGAATTAAGTCAAAGTTATTGAGTGATATAAAGTCAGTAAATAATATAAATGTCAGAATTGAGTGATATAATATAAAGTCAGAATTGAGTGAGTGATATAAAGTCAAATATAAAGTCAGAATTGAGTGATAAAGTCAGAATTAAGTAATATAAAGTCAGAATTGAGTGATATAAAGTCAGAATTAAGTGATATAAAAGTCAGATATAAAGTCAGAATTAATATAAAGTCAGAATTGCGAGATATAAAGTCAGAATTCAGAATTGAGTGATATAAAGTCAGAATTGAGTGATATAAAGTCAGAATTAAGTAATATAAAGTCAGAATTGAGATATAAAGTCAGAATTAAAGTCAGAATTGATATATAAAGTCAGAATTGAGTGATATAAAGTCAGAATTGAGTGATATAAAGTCAGAATTAAGTAATATAAAGTCAGAGTGATATTGTCAGAAGATATAAAGTCAGAATTAGTGATATAAAGTGATAAAGTCAAAGTCAGAATTGAGTGATATAAAGTCAGAATTAAGTAGATATAAAGTCAGAATTTGAGTAAAGTCAGAATATAAGTGATATAGTCAGAATTGAGTGATAAAGTCAGAATTAAGCAAGTTATAAAGTCAGAATTGAGTGATATAAAGTCAGTCAGAAATTAAAGTCAGAATCTGATGATATAAAGTCAGAATTGTTAATATAAAGTCAGAATTACTGAGTTATAAAGTCAGAATTGACATATATAAAGTGATATAAAGTCAGAATTAAGTGATATAAAGTCAGAATTGATGACAAAGTCAGAATTAAGTAATATAAGTCAGAATTGGAGTGATAAAGTCAGAATTGAGTGATATAAAGTCAGAATTAAGTAATATAAAGTCAGAATTAGTTATAAAGTCATAAAGTCAGTGAATAAAGTCAGAAATAAGTGATATAGTCAGAATTGATATAAAGTCAGAATTATGATATAAAGTCAGAATTGATATAAAGTCAGAATTGTCAGAGATATAAAGTCAGAATTGAGTGATATAAAGTCAGAATTGAGTGATATAAAGTCAGAATTTGAGGATATAAAGTCAGAATTGACAGTCAGATATAAAGTCAGAATTGAGTGATATAAAGTCAGAATTAAGTGATATAAAGTCAGAAATTATAAAGTCAGAATTGAGTGATATAAAGTCAGAAGAGATATAAAGTCAGAAGAATATAAAGTCAGAATTGATATAAGTAAAGTCAGAATTGAGTGATATAAAGTCAGAATTGTGATATATAAAGTCAGAATTTGACAAAGTCAGTCAGAATTTGATATAAAGTCAGAATTAAGTGATAAAGTCAGAATTATAAAGTCAGAATTGAATATAAAGTCAGAATTGAGTGATATAAAGTCAGAATTAGTCAGAATTGACTGATATAAAGTCAGAATTGAGTGATATAAAGTCAGAATTGAGTGAAAGTCAGAAGAATATTAAGTCAGAATTATATAAAGTCAGAAGTGATATAGTCAGAATTGAGATGAAAGTCAGAAGAATTATAAAGTCAGAATTGAGTGATATAAAGTCAGAATTGAGTGATATAAAGTCAGAATTGTGAGATATAAAGTCAGAATTGAGTGATATAAAGTCAGAATTGAGTGACAAAGTCAGAATTATGAGATATAAAGTCAGAATTGAGTGACAAAGTCAGAATTAAGTAATATAAAGTCAGAATTGAGTGACAAAGTCAGAATTGAGTGATATAAAGTCAGAATTAAAGAGATATAAAGTCAGAATTGAGTGATATAAAGTCAGAATTGTGAGATATAAAGTCAGAATTGAGTGATATAAAGTCAGAATTAAGTGATATAAAGTCACAATTAAGTGATATAAAGTCAGAATTAAGTAATATAAAGTCAGAATTAAGTAATATAAAGTCAGAATTGAGTGATATAAAGTCAGAATTGAGTGATATAAAGTCAGAATTAAGTAATATAAAGTCAGAATTGCGAGATATAAAGTCAGAATTGAGTGATATAAAGTCAGAATTGAGAGATATAAAGTCAGAATTGAGTGATATAAAGTCAGAATTGCAAGATATAAAGTCAGAATTGAGTGATATAAAGTCAGAATTAAGTGATATAAAGTCAGAATTGTGATATATAAAGTCAGAATTGACTGACAAAGTCAGAATTGTGAGATATAAATTCAGAATTTAGTGATATAAAGTCAGAATTAAGTAATATAAAGTCAGAATTGCAAGTTATAAAGTCAGAATTTAGTGATATAAAGTCAGAATTTAGTGATATACAATCAGAATTGCAAGTTATAAAGTCAGAATTGTTAGATATAAAGTCAGAATTATGAGTTATAAAGTCAGAATTGAGTGATATTAAGTCAGAATTGAGTGATATAGTCAGAATTAAATAATATAAAGTCAGAATTGAGTGACAAAGTCAGAATTAAGTAATATAAAGTCAGAATTGAGTGATATAAAGTCAGAATTAAGTAATATAAAGTCAGAATTGAGTGACAAAGTCAGAATTAAGTAATATAAATTCAGAATTGAGTGACAAAGTCAGAATTAAGTAATATAAAGTCAGAATTGAGTGACAAAGTCAGAATTGAGTGACAAAGTCAGAATTGAGTGATATAAAGTCAGAATTGCGAGATATAAAGTCACAATTAAGTGATATAATGTCAGAATTGAGTGATATAAAGTCAGAATTGTGAGATATAAAGTCAGAATTGAGTGATATAAAGTCAGAATTGTGAGATATAAAGTCAGAATTGAGTGATATAAAGTCAGAATTGAGTGATATAAAGTCAGAATTGAGTGATATAAAGTCAGAATTAAGTAATATAAAGTCAGAATTGTAGATATAAAGTCAGAATTGAGTGATATAAAGTCAGAATTAAGTGATATAAAGTCAGAATTGTGATATATAAAGTCAGAATTGACTGACAAAGTCAGAATTAGAGATATAAATTCAGAATTTAGTGATATAAAGTCAGAATTAAGTAATATAAAGTCAGAATTGCAAGATATAAAGTCAGAATTTAGTGATATAAAGTCAGAATTGCAAGTTATAAAGTCAGAATTTAGTGATATAAAGTCAGAATTTAGTGATATAAAGTCAGAATTTATTGATATACAATCAGAATTGCAAGTTATAAAGTCAGAATTGTTAGATATAAAGTCAGAATTGCGAGTTATAAAGTCAGAATTGAGTGATATTAAGTCAGAATTGAGTGATATAGTCAGAATTGAGTGACAAAGTCAAATTAAGTAATATAAAGTCAGAATTGAGTGATATAAAGTCAGAATTGAGTGACAAAGTCAGAATTAAGTAATATAAAGTCAGAATTGAGTGACAAAGTCAGAATTGAGTGATATAAAGTCAGAATTAAGTAATATAAAGTCAGAATTGCGAGTTATAAAGTCAGAATTATGATATATAAAGTCAGAACTGAGTGACAAAGTCAGAATTAAGTAATATAAAGTCAGAATTGAGTGACAAAGTCAGAATTAAGTAATATAAAGTCAGAATTGAGTGACAAAGTCAGAATTGAGTGATATAAAGTCAGAATTAAGTAACATAAAGTCAGAATCATGCGAGTTATAAAGTCAGAATTGTGATATATAAAGTCAGAATTAAGTGACAAAGTCAGAATTAAGTAATATAAAGTCAGAATTAAGTGACAAAGTCAGAAATAAGTGATATAGTCAGAATTGCAAGTTATAAAGTCACAATTAAGTGATATAAAGTCAGAATTGCAAGTTATAAAGTCAGAATTGAGTGATATAAAGTCAGAATTGCGAGATATAAAGTCAGAATTGAGTGATATAAAGTCAGAAATAGATATAAAGTCACAATTAAGTGATATAAAGTCAGAATTGAGTGATATAAAGTCAGAATTGAGTGACAGTCAGAATTAAGTACTATAAAGTCAGAATTGAGTGATATAAAGTCAGAATTGCGAGATATAAAGTCAGAATTGAGTGATATAAAGTCAGAATTGAGAGATATAAAGTCAGAATTGAGTGATATAAAGTCAGAATTGAGTGATATAAAGTCAGAATTGTGATATAAAGTCAGAATTGCAAGATATAAAGTCAGAATTGAGTGATATAAAGTCAGAATTAAGTGATATAAAGTCAGAATTGTGATATAAAGTCAGAATTGCAAGATATAAAGTCAGAATTGAGTGATATAGTCAGAATTGAGTGATATAAAGTCAGAATTGTGATATATAAAGTCAGAATTGACTGACAAAGTCAGAATTGACTGACAAAGTCAGAATTATGAGATATAAATTCAGAATTTAGTGATATAAAGTCAGAATTAAGTAATATAAAGTCAGAATTGAGTGATATAAAGTCAGAATTGAGTGACAGTCAGAATTAAGTAATATAAAGTCAGAATTGAGTGACAAAGTCAGAATTGAGAGATATAAAGTCAGAATTGAGTGATATAAAGTCAGAATTGAGTGATATAAAGTCAGAATTGTGAGATATAAAGTCAGAATTGAGTGATATAAAGTCAGAATTGAGTGACAAAGTCAGAATTGCGAGATATAAAGTCAGAATTGAGTGACAAAGTCAGAATTAAGTAATATAAAGTCAGAATTGAGTGACAAAGTCAGAATTGAGTGATATAAAGTCAGAATTAAGTAATATAAAGTCAGAATTGAGTGACAAAGTCAGAATTAAGTAATATAAAGTCAGAATTCAGTAATATAAAGTCAGAATTGCATGAGTTATAAAGTCAGAATTGCGATATATAAAGTCAGAATTGAGTGACAAAGTCAGAAATAAGTGATATAGTCAGAATTGCAAGTTATAAAGTCAGAACTGAGTGATATAAAGTCAGAATTGCGAGATATAAAGTCAGAATTGAGTGATATAAAGTCAGAATTGAGTGATATAAAGTCAGAATTGCGAGATATAAAGTCAGAATGAAGTAATATAAAGTCAGAATTGAGTGATATAAAGTCAGAATTGAGTGACAAAGTCAGAAATAAGTGATATAGTCAGAATTGCAAGTTATAAAGTCAGAATTGAGTGATATAAAGTCAGAATTGCGAGATATAAAGTCAGAATTGAGTGATATAAAGTCAGAATGAAGTAATATAAAGTCAGAATTGAGTGATATAAAGTCAGAATTGTGAGATATAAAGTCAGAATTGAGTGATATAAAGTCAGAATTGTGAGATATAAAGTCAGAATTGAGTGATATAAAGTCAGAATTAAGTGATATAAAGTCACAATTAAGTGATATAAAGTCAGAATTAAGTAATATAAAGTCAGAATTAAGTAATATAAAGTCAGAATTGAGTGATATAAAGTCAGAATTGAGTGATATAAAGTCAGAATTAAGTAATATAAAGTCAGAATTGCGAGATATAAAGTCAGAATTGAGTGATATAAAGTCAGAATTGAGAGATATAAAGTCAGAATTGAGTGATATAAAGTCAGAATTGCAAGATATAAAGTCAGAATTGAGTGATATAAAGTCAGAATTAAGTGATATAAAGTCAGAATTGTGATATATAAAGTCAGAATTGACTGACAAAGTCAGAATTGTGAGATATAAATTCAGAATTTAGTGATATAAAGTCAGAATTAAGTAATATAAAGTCAGAATTGCAAGTTATAAAGTCAGAATTTAGTGATATAAAGTCAGAATTTAGTGATATACAATCAGAATTGCAAGTTATAAAGTCAGAATTGTTAGATATAAAGTCAGAATTGCGAGTTATAAAGTCAGAATTGAGTGATATTAAGTCAGAATTGAGTGATATAGTCAGAATTAAATAATATAAAGTCAGAATTGAGTGATATAAAGTCAGAATTAAGTAATATAAAGTCAGAATTGAGTGACAAAGTCAGAATTAAGTAATATAAATTCAGAATTGAGTGACAAAGTCAGAATTAAGTAATATAAAGTCAGAATTGAGTGACAAAGTCAGAATTGAGTGACAAAGTCAGAATTGAGTGATATAAAGTCAGAATTGCGAGATATAAAGTCACAATTAAGTGATATAATGTCAGAATTGAGTGATATAAAGTCAGAATTGTGAGATATAAAGTCAGAATTGAGTGATATAAAGTCAGAATTGTGAGATATAAAGTCAGAATTGAGTGATATAAAGTCAGAATTGAGTGATATAAAGTCAGAATTGAGTGATATAAAGTCAGAATTGAGTGATATAAAGTCAGAATTAAGTAATATAAAGTCAGAATTGCGAGATATAAAGTCAGAATTGAGTGATATAAAGTCAGAATTAAGTGATATAAAGTCAGAATTGTGATATATAAAGTCAGAATTGACTGACAAAGTCAGAATTGTGAGATATAAATTCAGAATTTAGTGATATAAAGTCAGAATTAAGTAATATAAAGTCAGAATTGCAAGATATAAAGTCAGAATTTAGTGATATAAAGTCAGAATTGCAAGTTATAAAGTCAGAATTTAGTGATATAAAGTCAGAATTTAGTGATATAAAGTCAGAATTTATTGATATACAATCAGAATTGCAAGTTATAAAGTCAGAATTGTTAGATATAAAGTCAGAATTGCGAGTTATAAAGTCAGAATTGAGTGATATTAAGTCAGAATTGAGTGATATAGTCAGAATTGAGTGACAAAGTCAAATTAAGTAATATAAAGTCAGAATTGAGTGATATAAAGTCAGAATTGAGTGACAAAGTCAGAATTAAGTAATATAAAGTCAGAATTGAGTGACAAAGTCAGAATTGAGTGATATAAAGTCAGAATTAAGTAATATAAAGTCAGAATTGCGAGTTATAAAGTCAGAATTGCGATATATAAAGTCAGAACTGAGTGACAAAGTCAGAATTAAGTAATATAAAGTCAGAATTGAGTGACAAAGTCAGAATTAAGTAATATAAAGTCAGAATTGAGTGACAAAGTCAGAATTGAGTGATATAAAGTCAGAATTAAGTAACATAAAGTCAGAATTTGCGAGTTATAAAGTCAGAATTGTGATATATAAAGTCAGAATTAAGTGACAAAGTCAGAATTAAGTAATATAAAGTCAGAATTAAGTGACAAAGTCAGAAATAAGTGATATAGTCAGAATTGCAAGTTATAAAGTCACAATTAAGTGATATAAAGTCAGAATTGCAAGTTATAAAGTCAGAATTGAGTGATATAAAGTCAGAATTGCGAGATATAAAGTCAGAATTGAGTGATATAAAGTCAGAATTGCGAGATATAAAGTCACAATTAAGTGATATAAAGTCAGAATTGAGTGATATAAAGTCAGAATTGAGTGACAGTCAGAATTAAGTACTATAAAGTCAGAATTGAGTGATATAAAGTCAGAATTGCGAGATATAAAGTCAGAATTGAGTGATATAAAGTCAGAATTGAGAGATATAAAGTCAGAATTGAGTGATATAAAGTCAGAATTGAGTGATATAAAGTCAGAATTGAGAGATATAAAGTCAGAATTGAGTGATATAAAGTCAGAATTGAGTGATATAAAGTCAGAATTGTGATATAAAGTCAGAATTGCAAGATATAAAGTCAGAATTGAGTGATATAAAGTCAGAATTAAGTGATATAAAGTCAGAATTGTGATATAAAGTCAGAATTGCAAGATATAAAGTCAGAATTGAGTGATATAGTCAGAATTGAGTGATATAAAGTCAGAATTGTGATATATAAAGTCAGAATTGACTGACAAAGTCAGAATTGACTGACAAAGTCAGAATTGCGAGATATAAATTCAGAATTTAGTGATATAAAGTCAGAATTAAGTAATATAAAGTCAGAATTGAGTGATATAAAGTCAGAATTGAGTGACAGTCAGAATTAAGTAATATAAAGTCAGAATTGAGTGACAAAGTCAGAATTGAGAGATATAAAGTCAGAATTGAGTGATATAAAGTCAGAATTGAGTGATATAAAGTCAGAATCGTGAGATATAAAGTCAGAATTGAGTGATATAAAGTCAGAATTGAGTGCTATAAAGTCAGAATTGCGAGATATAAAGTCAGAATTGAGTGATATAAAGTCAGAATTGAGAGATATAAAGTCAGAATTGAGTGATATAAAGTCAGAATTGAGTGATATAAAGTCAGAATTGAGTGATATAAAGTCAGAATTGAGTGACAGTCAGAATTAAGTACTATAAAGTCAGAATTGAGTGATATAAAGTCAGAATTGCGAGATATAAAGTCAGAATTGAGTGATATAAAGTCAGAATTGAGAGATATAAAGTCAGAATTGAGTGATATAAAGTCAGAATTGAGTGATATAAAGTCAGAATTGTGATATAAAGTCAGAATTGCAAGATATAAAGTCAGAATTGAGTGATATAAAGTCAGAATTAAGTGATATAAAGTCAGAATTGTGATATAAAGTCAGAATTGCAAGATATAAAGTCAGAATTGAGTGATATAGTCAGAATTGAGTGATATAAAGTCAGAATTGTGATATATAAAGTCAGAATTGACTGACAAAGTCAGAATTGACTGACAAAGTCAGAATTGCGAGATATAAATTCAGAATTTAGTGATATAAAGTCAGAATTAAGTAATATAAAGTCAGAATTGAGTGATATAAAGTCAGAATTGAGTGACAGTCAGAATTAAGTAATATAAAGTCAGAATTGAGAGATATAAAGTCAGAATTGAGTGATATAAAGTCAGAATTGAGTGATATAAAGTCAGAATTGTGAGATATAAAGTCAGAATTGAGTGATATAAAGTCAGAATTGAGTGCTATAAAGTCAGAATTGCGAGATATAAAGTCAGAATTGAGTGATATAAAGTCAGAATTGAGAGATATAAAGTCAGAATTGAGTGATATAAAGTCAGAATTGAGTGATATAAAGTCAGAATTAAGTGATATAAAGTCAGAATTGTGATATAAAGTCAGAATTGCAAGATATAAAGTCAGAATTGAGTGATATAGTCAGAATTGAGTGATCTAAAGTCAGAATTGAGTGATATAAAGTCAGAATTGAGTGATATAAAGTCAGAATTGCAAGTTATAAAGTCAGAATTGAGTGATATAAAGTCAGAATTTAGTGATATAAAGTCAGAATTGCAAGTTATAAAGTCAGAATTTAGTGATATAAAGTCAGAATTTAGTGATATACAATCAGAATTACAAGTTATAAAGTCAGAATTGTTAGATATAAAGTCAGAATTGCGAGTTATTAAGTCAGAATTTAGTGATATTAAGTCAGAATTGAGTGATATAGTCAGAATTAAGTGATATAAAGTCAGAATTGCGAGATATAAAGTCAATTGCGAGATATAAAGTCAGAATTGAGTGATATAAAGTCAGAATTGAGTAATATAAAGTCAGAATTTAGTGATATAAAGTCAGAATTGAGTGATATTAAGTCAGAATTGAGTGATATAGTCAGAATTTAGTGATATAAAGTCAGAATTAAGTGATATAAACTCAGAATTGCAAGTTATAAAGTCAGAATTGAGTGATATAAAGTCAGAATTGCGTGATATTAAGTCAGAATTTCAAGATATAAACTATCACACAATTGCGACTTTATATCATGCAATTCTGACTTAACTCGTAAATTTGACTTTATATCATGCAATTTGCATGCAGTGCTTGTCATTGGATTTAAGCGCTGCTTTTGATATAAATCAACCATAGTATCTTGCTACATCGGTTGGAAAAGGTGATGGGTATTCAGGGTATTCAGCCTTGCAGTGGTTGGCCTCTTATCTCAAAGACAGAACCTTCTCAGTGAGCATGGGGAAGTCTTCGTCTTCATCAGTTCCCCTATTATGTGGCGTGCCCCAAGGATCCATTTTAGGCCCGCTTCTCTTTTCAATTTATATGCTGCAATTGGGTGCCATTTTTAAGAAATATAGGATCTCCTACCACTGCTATGCTGATGATACACAGTTTTATCTACCGGCAAAAACTGACAGCTCTTATCCCTTGGACGTACAGGGTGACTGTTTTGAGGAGATCAAATGTTGGAGACAAATCGTCCAAAATGCTGCAGCGAGAGGTCTTGTAATCAGCTTATTTTAACTGTCCCACGTTTTCGCTGTAAAACTAAGGGTGATCAGGCCTTCTCTGCTGCAGCACCTAAACTCTGGAACAGTCTGCCCTTCGATGTGAGGTCTGCTCCTTCATTAGCCAGTTTCAAATAGGCTCTTAAATCTAATCTGTTCTCTCTGGCTTTTGATTAGATAGATATTGGTAGATTTTATATTATTTATTATCTTAGATTGTATTTGGTCAAAAGTGTTTATATTGTATATCTATTGTGTTTATTTTGTGTGTGTATCTGCCTTGTTTTTTTATGCTTTCTTTTATATGCACTTTGTCTTATTGTACAGCACTTTGGAGTAACTCTGTTGCTTTTAAATGTGCTATATAAATAAAATTTGACTTAATTGCGACTTTATATCACTCAATTACGAGATGTAAACTTGCAATTGTGAGATAAAAATGCACAATTATCTTTTAAAATATTTTATTCTGTGGCGGAAACAAGCTTCCATAATTAGGATATAAAACAAGAGAAGAAAAAAAAAAAACAGTCCTCATTCTACAGTATACTGAACAAAACCAAAGGAATGATTAACCTGAGCGAACCTGATTGTTGTTTACCGTGTTGTCAATTTATGGCTGTCAATGCCATATCGTTACCATTTTAATCAAAAACACCTTTGCAAGATTGCGATTTAAAAGTGAATTATTTTACTGTCTCCCTGCATGTGTGAGAAAGAGAAATGATGTTTGTTTCTCAGCTTATAATTTGCCTGTAGCACACATTCACATGATAGAGAAAAGCTTGATCTTAGATCATAAGACCCAATAGTCCCTTTATTATTCTCTCTACTTACTTTTTTGCTAAATTACAGCACAAAAAGAGAAAACACCAGGGTATTCGTGTGTAGATAAATGTGTTTTGTACTCATTGCATGTGTACTGCCTGCCTCCAAGTTGTTTTACTTGTACTTAAGGCGGTTGATTTGTTCACTGAACCAGGATGTCTATGACAACTTGCTGAAAACTGGACAAACATTTCTTGCCTGCCAACACATCGTATAGTGACTGGATTAGTTTCAGAAAAAAAAAAAAAAAGGTTAATAATGTTTACAGAGCAATTATGGATTAATAGTATCAAGCAGCCGTAAAGTATCCTGTGAAAACAAGTCAAAAACAAGTCTGACACTGGCTCACTCCAGTCACTTACTTGCCCTCCAATAATAAAGTATGAATAAAGTTGCAAATGAGAAAACCACAGTTTCTGTCAAAACACCACAGTTAGGCTACAGTTATTGTTCATCTGTTAATCTGTTTTATAACAACACTAAGAAAAAGGTAACAAAACATCTCACGGGATAAACTGGTAATTTTTTTTAACTCTTTCCCTGCAAAACAGAATTTTCCGTGTTTTCACCGTTATACGTTAGGGGGCGCTAAGGCATCTTCTGAAATAGAAAGAGAATCTCTGGATCAAAACATGGGTGAAAAAGAAGCAGAAACAAGTGATATCATACAGTATGTAATCAAGTAATCGAGTAAAGAGTCCCACCACAACAGTATCATCTGCGAACTTAATATGGTTACTCGGATGTCTGGTGGAGCAGTCATATATCAGCAATGTGTACAGTAGCGGGCTCAGGACACATTCCTGCAGCGAGCCAGTGTTGAGAACAATGATGGAAGAAATTATGTCATGGACCTTTACAGACTGTCTTCTATTGGTTAAAAAGTCCAGTACCCAGTGAATAACTTGGTCCAAGAGTTTCCAGTTTATGTATCAGTGTTTGCGGAATGATTGTATTAAAAGCAGAACTAAAATCTATACAAAGCAGTCTTACATGTGTGTCTTTGCTATCAAGGTGGGTAAGGGCAAGATGTACGACTGATGAGACAGCATCTGTAGTGGACCTGTTCTTTCTGTATGCGTACTGATTCTGGCCAATGCTGGTATGTTTAAAGCACTTCATCACTATGAGGGTGAGTGCTACCCAAGAGGCAACCTCCCCCAGTTTCTGTTGAAGCCAATACGGAAGTGACTTAAACTGCAATTCATCGACTGGCTACTAGGGACAGGCTCCAGAAGGGAACAGAATCTCATTGAGCTCCAGGTTAAAATGCCCAACTTTACAGCAGAAAAAAACATGTTTGCAGCCTGGTACACATTGTGGTTTTGGTCTGTACAGCTAATTTAGCCCTTCATGACAACTCTATGAATGTTTTTTACAACTCATTCATTTACATTATATAAAGCCTTAAAGTTCTGCATAATTAAGGGCATGGCCACTTTGACTAACAGGTGGATTGCAGTTTGTCTGTTGTCTGTTAGTCATCACGTCACCTCAGCTCCACCTACGTCCCGCCTCTTTCCCCATTGTCAGTTATCCGGGAGTGACGCACGATGACATGCTACCAAGATGGCAACGGCCAGCTCGACCCTACATTACACTTCAGAACTGCTCTTCAGAATCCTATGGGTGAGGTCACGGACACTACGTCCATATTTTTTTAATAGTCTATGGTGCTACCAGGCGAAAGTCATTCAAGCATGACACTGTCGTTGTCTTAGGCACTGGAATGGCGGCATGATCCGATTTGCCAAAAGCTGGTAGTGAAACAAAGAGTAGCAATGATCCAGTGTGTTTGCTCCTCGTGTAGGACAGGAGACGTGCTGGTGAAAGTTTGGCAAGACTTTCTTTAGGTTTGCTTTGTTAAAATCGCCCGCGACGATGAATAAAGCATCGGGGTGTTTGTTTATGAAGCCGCTGGTAACATCATGAAGGCCAGATAAAGCCAGCCCTGTGTCTGCCTGTGGTGGAATGTAAACAGCAGTGACGATGACCGAGGAAAACTCCCTCGGCCGATAGAATGGGCGGCAAATGATTGTTAAATGTTCCAGATGAGGCGAGCAGGATCACGAAAGAATGGAGATGTTCCTGGGATCGCACCATTTCTTGTTGATCATGAAACACACTCCACCGCCTTTAGATTTACCGGCCTCGGCTGTTCTGTCCATCCGAAAAACAGAGAAGTTCTCCGACGGCGTCACAGCTGTGTCCGGGACCGCGGGCGTGAGCCATGTTTCAGACAAACAATAGATGTTACAGTCTCTCATGTCCTGTTGAAAACTTATCCTGGCTCTAAGATCGTCCATCTTATTCTCCAAGGATCGGACATTTGCGAGCAGAATGCTCGGGAGAGGTGGGCTGATGCCCTTTTTCTCAGTCTGTTGCGAATCACAGCACGTTTCCCGCGGTGTTTCTTGATTCTTCGCCTTCGACTCGACTGGCCATTGTTCAACTCGGCGTTCCGACGAATCTCAGATGGCCACAGAGGATTGGTGAACGTGTCCTGAAACAATCCAGTGTAGCGGTAACCAATGTCCAAAAGTGTTTTGCTGTCATAGCAGATCAATGCGGATGATAAATTTGTAAAAATTGAGCGCAAAAGAGAGTAAAATAATAAATAAAAGCACAGTCTTCGCGGAGCGACCTGAACGGCGACTGAACATGGCGGCGCCATCTTTTGTGGAAGTTCATCTGACGTCAGCGAGTTCACGGATGTGGCGCTTTGCTTCATCAACATGCTTACAGAGCAAGCCACACAAACAATAACAATAACGTCCTTCTTAAATCAGAAACTGTGGGTGGACAATTCAATCCGCGCTGCAGTGAACACACGCACTGCCGCTTACAACGCCGGTCTCCTAATAGGGAATATGAATGACTATAAATCATCCTGCTATGCTCTCCGACATGCAGTTAAAGCCGCAAAACTCCGTTATAAGGATCGAGTGGAGTCTCATTTCCAACTCAACGACTCCCGGCGCATGTGGCAAGGTCTGAGGTCCATCTGCTCTTTTGGATCTAAATCCTCTGCAGAGGTGAGCGCTGATCCGTCGCTTGTGAATGAGTTAAACTCTTTCTACGCTCGCTTTGACTGTAATCGTGGCAGCGCGACTCCGCTAAGTGACGCGTCAGAGGGAATTACTCAGAGCAGCAACAACCACGTGATCTCTGTCTCGGAGGATGAAGTTTGGAGGGTACTCAAGCATGTGGACGTCAGGAAAGCTGCTGGGCCGGATGGTATTTCAGGTCGTGTTCTGCGGTCCTGTGCTGATCAGCTTGCCGGGTTGTTTCCATCCATCTTTAATGAGTCCCTCGCTACATCTGTGGTCCCCACCTCCTTCAAAAAATCCACCATCATCCCTGTCCCTAAGAACAGTAAACCCTCTTGCCTAAATGACTATCGTCCAGTGGCTCTCATATCTATAGTCATGAAGGTCTTTGAGAGACTCATTAAAAACACCATTTGCTCCTTCATTCCTGACACTTTGGACCCTCTTCAGTTTGCCTATCGTCCCAATAGATCGACTGAAGATGCCATCTCTCATGTCCTCCACTCCTCCCTCACTCACATCGACAGCAAAAGTGGGAACTACGTAAGGCTGCTATTTATTGACTATAACTCAGCCTTTAACACCATAGTTCCCATTAAGCTTACCACCAAACTCCTGGATCTCGGCCTGAATTCTTCTCTCTGCCACTGGATTGAAGACTTCCTCACTGGCAGACCTCAGGTGGTGAGAGTAGGCCAGTTCACCTCCATCACCCTGAGTGTGGGAGCTCCACAGGGCTGTGTCCTGAGTCCCCTGCTCTACTCTCTCTACACGCATGACTGTTTGTCCACACACAGCTCCACCTCTATCATCAAATTTGCTGATGATACTGTTGTCCTGGGCCTCATTTCCAACAACGAGACGGCATACTTGGACGAGGTGGAGCAACTAACATCATGGCGCCAGGACAACTGTCTCTCTCTGAATGTTGGCAAGACCAAAGAACTGATTGTGGACTTCAGGAAGAGACAGCAACGGACATACTCCCCTCTCATGATCAGCGGGTCACCAGTAGAGAGAGTGAGCAGCTTCAAGTACCTGGGTGTAAACATCTCCGAGGACCTGACCTGGACTGCACACATTCAGACACAGGTGAAAAAAGCCAGGCAAAGACTGTACCACCTGCGCCAGCTGAGGAAATTCAGGGTTTCATCAGCTATCCTGAAAACTTTCTATTTAGGGGCGATAGAAAGTGTATTAACTCAGTGCATCACAGCATGGTATGGGAACAGCACCAGTCATGACCGCAAAGCCCTGCAAAGAGTCGATGCGCTTATCCGAGCGTATCTCAGGGTCAGCTCTCCCGTCTCTGCAGGCGTCTACACCAAACGCTGCAAAGGTAGAGCTACTAAGATCATCAAGGACTCTAATCACCCTGCAAACCCTCATTTCACGCTGCTGCCATCTGGTAAGCGCTTCCGAAGCCTGATGGCCAAAACTGAGAGACTCAGGAGGAGCTTCTTCCCCCAGGCCATCAGACTCTTGAACTCAGTCACTTAACATCACGTGACTTCACTTCAGGGTAAACATTGATATACTGACATTGCACTGCACTTTCTGTTCTCGTACTGTGTAACAACCTGTTATAAACCTGTTTGCACATTATACTTTGTACATTTCTGTTAACCGCATATTTATAAGTCTACAGTTTACTCACTGCACAGTTTATTTCACTTATTTTATTCCACTTCTTTATTATATATATATATATAGTACTTTTTTATTCCATTTCTATTATAATTTCCTCCTTGTGTTTTTAACTGTGAATTTGCACTGTCCATGGAGCGGACCTGTTTACATTTCACTGCCGGTTGTATATTCTGTATATAATTGTGTATGTGACAAATAAAACTCTTGAATCTTGAATCTTGGAATGATGGTAGCAGATTTGAAGCATGATGGTACAACTGCTTTAGAGAGCAAGATGTTAAAAATGTCCGTCAGAATAATATTTCTCTGAATAAGGAGTCAGCTTACAGACTAGAGGTGGAACAAATGATGGCCTGGTGCAGGGATAACAATCTCTGCATAAATGTGGAAAAAAATTAATAAATGATTGTGGACACAAGTCCCTCTGGGGGGGCTGAAGTGGAAGTTGTCTCTAGCTTCAAATACCTGGGGGTACATTTCAACGACAACCTCACTTGGAAAACCAACTGCAGCAGCCTGGTAAAAAAGGCTCACCAGAGGCTGTATTTTCTGAGGAGGCTTAAACGGGCTGGCTTGGGAACTACAATCCTTACATCTTTTTAATAGGTGTGTGGTAGAGAGCATTCTCACCTCGTGTGTTACAGTGTGGTATGGGAACTGCTCTGTTACAGCTTTTGTGTCTTAAAGTTACGTTGCATTTTATTACTATGCTGCTAATTTTTCAGGTTTTTTGTGTGTATATATGTGTGTGTGATCGGTTATTTGTATATTTGTATTTATTTATATTGAGTAGTTGAGTTATTTATTCCTGAGTGGTTTTTAACCGGACTGCAGTATCTAATTTTGTTCCAGCTCATGTACCATATTTTTAGAATGACAATAAAAATCCGTAATCCTTAATATGCATATGTAAAATAACGCTATCACCAACATTAAAGATCATATAAATCAAAACTGCCAAACGTTACCGAATTAAATAATGACCCAGGATGAGCTATATATAGGACTGTGAAGCTTTGGTGGTGTTGATGGACTCGATTTACTCCATCTGCGTTTTGATCATTGATCTGAATCCCATCTAAATGTAGTCTTTGACAAAAATGTGATTTTCTCAACTTCTAAAATGCTGCTTTTTTAAATTAAATTTACCCATATTAATTTTTGAGAAAATGATCAAAAATGCTTGAGGTGGCTGCATTGCAACTTAAAAAAAAATAAAAAATTATAAAATTAAAAAACGCTGGCAGGGAAAGAGTTAAAGTAGGCTATCTTGGAAACCCATTTAAATACTAAAATAGACTACATGGATATAGTATTTATTCAACCATTTTGTCATCTTATAGGCCTAAAATACTTTTTTTTGAGGGAATTGTATGCAATTATGGTACTTATAGTTAGGCCAACCATGGCAAATTCTTAAGCCTAAAGCCTAAATACTTAAGCATACACATTCAGTTAAGACAGTGTCAAGGGAAGGGCCGTTTTTCCCGCGCAGCCTTTGTCAGTTTTCAATTTGTATTTTGTTGCAGCTGTTATTGTCTGAGTGATAAATCAATCAAGGTATCACTTACAGAAATGGCGTTTTAATCTAGATGCGATACCCTGTTCAAACAACAAGAGCGGTCTGAGCACCGGGCCATGGAGACGGGCTGGTAACGAGAGATGGGCTCCGGGGAGGTTGCGGGGTCCAAAGACGACACAGCACAAAAGCCCGTCCGAACTCTCTCTGAGCAATATTCTCTCAACCGAGCCAAGCGATGAGAGGTGATGAGAGAGCAGCGCTATTAAAGCGGGGATTCAGTTACACCTGAAAGACTGAGAGATTACTAACATGATTATCCTTCACATGCATCTGCAGCCAAATACATCATAAATCCAATTCTACCCCGCTGCTTTCGCATAAAGCACAACAAACCAATATCTCATTTCACTTCATTGCTCTCCACGGATTGAGTTAAATCACACGCTCTTTGATATGCCTTACACTTGCATGTCTTCTTTTTGAATCGAGAAGGTCCAGAATGTTCCTGCTGAGATTGTTTACTTTTGTAGATAATCTTTACATGACAGAACATGCAAATGTTTCATACATAATGATGCATAATGCATAAAGCTGGCAGGTGAAACGTGAGGTTATGTTTACAAAACCTGTTGAACTCACTCATTCACCCATTCATGCAGTCTGTCTGAGCAATAAACTAGCTTAAAAGTGAACTAGCTCATGCTTGATTTTCATTGATAATGTCATCCTTAGGCAGATCTGGGAACAGACGCAGTATGATTGTTAAACATTAGGTGGGAGTATTTCTCTAATTGTCATCAAGAAGATATCGTGAGAAAACACACATTCTACACACATTATACACACACATCTGCGACCATTTACCCCACATTAATGAGATGCATAGGCCTAGGTGGGGTGTTATATTTGTTCATGTATTTTGGGGAAGTCTGACCTATAGCAAATTTTTAAACATGAAAATTTCAGTAGGTTGACTGGTATCGATATCGGTCTTTAATTCCTCTATCTAATCACCTTTGAAACAAGAAAACAAGATAAGGATAATTATAACCTAAAATATCATAATTCTAAAAAATAAAAACATCACAATGAATAAGTAATAGGCTATTTTCTACCCTGGTTTTGAGCCTCTCTCACAGAACGCTCGGTTTTTATGGGCATGCTGCACTGAAGACTTGGAAGTAAACGCGTAAACGCACGCGCGCACACACACATAAACACACAAACACACACACAAACACAAGCCTCACTGCAGAGTCAGACAAATCAGCATAATAAAAACTTCCATGATTGTATTTTTCCTTCAAATATCAAGTCAATAGAGTGAACAATGCACATCAAGAAAGGAATGTTATTTCACTATTTAAGATAGGCTGGTGATATGTTTTGGTAGCCCATCTGGAAAACACATAGCCCCAGGACGTTGGGCTTTGTGAGCCCTGGCCCATAATCTGATCACGAATCGCAATGAACCAACACCTCAAATAAAGGATTCTCCAGCCTGTGACAGCGTGCTAAGGTATGTTCAGTTAGACACGTACACATAATCAATAGATATGAAATGATCTGTAACAATGCAATACTGTCACATATAAAAAAATTTTTTTACTCACATTAGTGTGTTGCTTCATTCATTCATGTAATCTCATTCTGTCTGCAAATCCAGTCTCTTGCTTATAAACGAATCCGTGGTGAAATGAAGGAACAAACGTGCAATGTCTTACCCATGTGAGCTGGATCTTCATTAAAAATAAAGTTAATCCATGTATTCATAATATTGGAATCTGAATGAAGCTTATGCGGAATGTTTATTGCTTGGAAGTTCGATCCGGTTTAGCTCCAGATAGGCCTATGTTATTTATCTATAACATGTCAGAGTCGGTGGGCAGGGCTACAGAATCAGGCGTTGTTCATCTTATGTTGAGGTGGTGTTTCACCACACTCAGACGTCATATCTAGACACATTCTGAGATCTCGTTTGCTGGGCCTGGTGTCAATAAAAGCTTTTCTTTGACTAACAAGGACGTTTTCAGCTCTGAAATTTACAGGATATTCTCATATTACAAATGACCTTTTATAAATCAAAAGCTCAAGGGAAAGTTGATTTCTCAATTCATTACCCCTTTAAGCCAGGATTAGGCCTTAGTTCAATTAGGGCATTTAAGTAGCTTTAATAAAGTGCCTTAGAAAAAAAACATGACTGGTGTGCATCTTGAGACGAAATAATAGCACTGACATATTTTAAGATATGTCTATGCAAGTTGCTTTCAGTTAAAACAGCTCAAACATGCATTTTAGTCTGGGACTAGGCTTATAAGGGTTAGCTCACCCAAAAATTAAAATTCTGTCATTAATTCCTCACCCTCATGTCGTTCCAAACCCGTAAGACCTTCGTTCATCTTCGGAACACAAATTAAGATATTTTTGATGAAATCCGAGAGGGTCCTGAACCTTCCATAGGCAGCAACATCACTGCAACTTTCAAGGCAGAAAGGTAGGAAAGACATCGTTAAAATAGTCCATGTGACTCCAGTGGTTCAACCTTAATTTTATGAAGCGATGAGAATACTTTTTGTGCGTAAAAAAACAAACAAAAATAACAATAATTATTCAACAATTTCTTCTCTTCTGTGTCAGTCTCTTACGCTGTTCACAGTGTAAACAGTGCAGCGCTTCTAGGTTCTACGTCAGAACGCTGGCTCGTTATTGGCCAGCTCCTGCGGCGGCATCACAAGCATGCGTCGTGGTGCTCATGTGAACAGTGGCAGCCAATAACGAGCCGGCGTTCTGATGAAGAATCCGGAAGCGCTGCACTGTGTTTACAACGTGATCAGTGTAGGAGACTGACATGGAAGAGAAGAAATTGTTGAATAAAGTCGTTATTTTAGTTTTCTCGGCGCTTCATAACATTAAAGGGTTAGTTCACACAAAAATGAAAATTATCCCATGATTTACTCACCCTCAAGCCATCCTAGGTGTGTATGACATTCTTCTTTCAAACGAATAAAATCTGAGTTATATTAAAAACGTCCTGGCTCTTCAAGCATTATAATGGCAGTGATTGTTGGTCAGTTTTTGAAGTCCATAAAAGAGCATCTATTCATAAAACTGCTCCACTCAGCTCTGGTGGGTTAATTCTGAAGCGAAGCAATGCGTTTGTATAAGAAAAATATCCATATTTAAAACTTTATAAAGTAAAATATCTAGCTTCCGCCAGATCGGGAAAAAACATAACTGGCGTGCAATGTCGTCAAACGTAGCGTTAGCATTTTGATCTGTGAGAGGCACTACACTTTTTCCATAAGTTGAATACGGAAGGCGATCTGGTGGAAGCTAGATAATTTACTTCAAAAAGTTTTAAATATGGATATTTTTCTTACACAAACACATCGCTTCACTTCAGAAGGCCCAACCCGAGGTTTATTAAAATATAAATATAAAATTCTGCTGTGTAGCAACTCTAAAAAGACATTTTAGAGTCATTATTCAGCTCGAGTCAGTTCAGTGTTGACTTTGTAAAGTTCATCAATTATGAAACAAGTTAAATTCAGCTATAAGCAGCTCTACAGAAGACAGTATAGTCATAGTCATACTTATCAAATTGTCATAAAGCATGATTTTTTTATTATTATTAAGCAAATCTTAATTTCTTTCTGGTTCTTTGCTGCACTCTCACTCTCACACTCTTGCTGTCCTGTTTACATGATCTTTCACTGGCTCCTCGTTTGCATAGAACTGTCTAGTGATACTATGCAGCTTTTGCAGTTTGCATATGTACACACACACACACACACACACAAGTTTGCTGGAAGAACCTCCCATTCCTTGGAAGGCAGAAGCAGAATGTTCTCATGTTTTCATATTACACCAGATAAAGACCGTTTCAGTGAAGTTGACTCTGTCCCATCAGAAAACCCTCAGTACTGCGGATGTTTCACAAGAATTTTTCTTTTTTTTTTTTTTTTTTTTTTTTTTTTTACATACATATAACTGATATTGAAAATAATTTGGCATTTAAGAATGAGTGGTTTAAAATAAATAATTAGGCTAACTAACTAAATGCTGCTAAATGAAAAGAACTATTGGAATTAATAAATGAACCATGCAAAATATATATATTTTTTGCATTTGTTTCTTTTCTGTGAGATCTGGATGTCTGTTCACATAAAGTTATTTGGTGAGTATATAGTTACTAAAATCTTCAACAGAACTGGTAGGAATTGGTAAACATACTGTATTAAACTCGCCTTAGCTTTCCATTCAGTCCAAAATGTGTCTTTAGCATGAATAGAGCAATGATAACGATACAAAAAGTAATGCAGCATGATAACGGAGTCTAAAAGTAAATATATACTGTATATTTAAGCTCACAAGTCAAAGTGAGGCAAATGTTAGGATCATAGTTGTAGTAAGTATCCTCTTCAGTGCTGAACCAAGTCACAATGTAAAAAAGTGATTAAAGCTGAAGAAATCAAAATGGGGGCCCTTCAAAAACCAACGTGATCAGCCATCATTTACGGCGCGTTCTAGTCTAAAGTGTGTGCAAGAGCCTGGGGTCCTTCACAATGCCCTTTATAAGAGTGCAGCCACTGGACATTTCCACTAGACCTTGAAACACATCCATAATTCACCTCACAGGCTATGCACATGAAATAACATCTGTTTGCACAAAACAATGAAGCAATAAAATATGTAAACTCTCTAATGTCGGCTGCATCTTGGTTGTATCCCTATTTCCTGGACCTCTTCAGAGGGGTTTTTCCCCATATAGGCCTAGGGATGACAACTTTTAAATCGTTGCGCTCTAAAATAAACAACGTTTCACAGCACCCATATCACATCCCTAATCCATATATTTGCATATCCTGTTGTTGTAAAACCAGAAACTCTCTCAATGTTTAACTTCGGTATCACAAGGTAAGAAGAAGGCTGTAACTCCAACTACAACTCCAGCTGTAACAATATTTAAACAAACCAAGCAAACCACAGACAAAAAGCACGCTCTTACACACTCACAAATGATGTCATTGCGCACTCTAGTGGCCATATGTTCTCACTAAAACATCATTCTTCAATAGAACACTACATTTGTACGTAATTTGCATCATATGTAGGAGAGACTGTCACACTTTATTACTCCAGTGAATATTTATAAGGGTAGATTTACTTTATTGGTAGTCAATTTCTATGTAGACACATATCTTAAAATATACATTTTATTTATATTGCTTTATTTTTATGATTTAAAAAACAAATCTTTAACATTTCCAACAGTTAAACAATTATGCAACACCAAACTATTTATTGAAGAGCAAAAATGTAAAATACAAATATACTATAGCCGTATAAACAAAGTCTATATTTAAAGGTGCAGTAGGTGATTCTATACAGAAAATTTGATATGCTGATTGAAAGTCTCTCATATCCTGATAGCAATCACTATGTTAAGCGCTCTAAATTATTTTTATACATATATATTGTCTGCGGAAGACCATATTAGACCATAAAATGTTCGTTCAATCATTGCATTCGGTCCGAATAAAATGATAGCATGTGTTCCCTGTCAGTCAACTGTCAGGTATGTGTTTGCATACCATTGCGCAGCTTGTTCACGCAGACATCATACGTCATCAGCACATTAACGTACGTGGTACAGACGTTATTGTAGTACTGGTACTCACCATATTGTAAAGTTTTCACACCGGTGAATGACACATGATGTAGTCCAATAAAGTTGTCTCTGGTTGTCTCGCTTCTGGTCTGTGCCCGTTCATGTTCTTGAGGAGGCATGGCTTTGGACGGCGATTTGCAGGGAAGGTGGGATCGTATGCTTTCAATGCTAGCAGGCTAAAGTTAGCATTTCCCATCTCACCTATAGAGTGGTGCAGGTATGACATCACTTTGTAGGTCAAAACATGGAAGCGAGGAGCCAAGGAGCTGCTTCGAGCAGCTTCATCAACTTGGGGAACCATATTTGAGTATATAAGAAGGACTGCACACTTGCTCTCCCTGATCCATTCATTGGCCAGCGGGAGCATCGAGACCAGAGGGAATGCGTAAAGGGGGAGGCTGGGCCATTCGTGGGGCAGCGCATACCTGCTCTTTGAAAAGAATATTGGGCAGTGAGTTGTCTTCTGAGAGAGAGATTAGCTGATCCGTTTGAGGGTGGAGAGACCATTCCCTGGGGGAACGTTGTCCATATGCAGTAGGCCTAACTGGAGTACTGTCAATGCAGAGGCCATAAGGTCCAGTGCCCTTTGAAAAGTTCTGAGGGGGAGGCAGGCTCTGAATGACACAGCTAGGCATTGAATTGTGAGAACGCGTTCTGGCGCAAGCCAGGCTCTCATTTGGGCAGAGTCGAAAACTGTTCCCAGGAACGTTATTCGCTGGCTGGGGGACAGGACACTCTTCTATAAGTTGATCCTGAGCCCAAGGCATACCAGATGGCTGAGGAGCCAGGATCTGTGAGTTAGTAACTCGGCCTCTGACTGGGCTAGAGTGAGACAGTTGTCGAGGTAGTTCAGAATGCACATTCCCCGCTGTCTCAAGGGGGAGAGAGCTGCATCCATGCATTTCGTAAATGTACGAGGTGCCAGTGACAGTCCGAATGGCAGGACTGTGTACTGATAAGCCACCCCCTCGAATGCGAATCTCAAGAATGGTCTGTGATGGGGGGCTATTTGGATGTGAATGTATGCATCTTTCAGATCCACTGATAAAACCAATCCCCTGGGCTAATTTGCGAGAGGATTTGTTTGGCTGTTAAATTCCTGAATAGCCATCTCATGAGGGCCTTGTTCAGGTGTTTGAGATCCAGGATAGGCCTGAGGCGGCCGTCCTTTTTCGGCACAAGGAAGTAGCGGCTGTAGAAGCCTGACTCGCTCTGTGATGGGGGAACACCGTGAGTCGGAGTCACTAATGTGTTTGGATAAAGAAAAGTGCTCTTTGGTTGAAAATGTTTGTGTTTTATTTTGTTTGCTGTAAAAACAACATTTGTTTGCGAGGGTGCGTGAACTGGAATGGGCCCTTTGGTTGCAAACTGAACATTCCCAAGCGCCTGAACTGAAGAGAGGGCTGGGAGAGACACACAAGCTCTTTTCGGGGGTGGTCCGGCCGCAGCGAGACTTAACCCCGTTCTCTTCCTTGTTGCATCTGCATCAGGAAGACTTCCGAGGCTCAGGGTCCAGCGTAATCCTAGGCTGGGGTACCTGACGCTTAGGGAATGGGTAGCACTTCACTGCTCACTCATGTGGCCAGTGGTAGAGATGGGGGAGTCAAGGAAGGCGGTCTTATCTGCATCCTTAATCTCCGACCGTAGGGCCAAAGAAACCAGTGGTAGATATGGGGGAGTCAAGGAAGGCGGTCTTATCTGCGTACTTGATCTCTGTCAAGTTGAACCACAGGTGGCGCTCAAGCACTACCAGATTGGCCATGCTCCTTCCAATAGCCTGTGCAGTGGTCTTAGTGGTGCGCAGGGCCAGGTCAGTGGCGCTGCGCAGGTCGCTTAAGGCTGCCGGGTCTGGTCCAGACTCGTCCATAGAGTGGAGGAGTTTCGCCTGGAAAACCTGAAGGACCGCCATAGTGTGCAGCGCTGAGGCAGCTTGACTGCCAGCAGCGTAAGCCCGGCTGGCGAGAGCTGAAGTCGTCCTGCACGGCTTTGATGGATGCCCTGCTTTGGCCTTCCATCCAATGGCGGTAGGCGTAGCGTAGGCGGGCAGAGTAGGGGGCGTGCCAGGACTTCATAAGTTTGTTGTGAACTTCTGAGAAGAACGGCACTGATCACTGACGAGGGGCCTGTTGGCACCCTGGTAGGAACCATTCATCAGGGCGGCTTCAGGTGGGCTCTGCTGGCGGTGACCAGTCATGGCCGAGCTCTTTGGATGCTCCCCGATTGGTGCCTCGCCATAGGTTAGTGCAGTTCTCGCAGCCCAACCAATCAGCACGCTTATAGCTTGTATAATGTTGGCTGTGCAGCTGCACTGCGTTTTAAAATAAAGGCTTTAATATTTTGAGAAAAGGAGTTTTTCCATAGGCATCTAGTGTTTTCGAAAGGGAACTGAAAGAGTTGTCGGAAGCTTAGTGATGGTGACATTGAAGTTGAACGATTTACATTTAGACTTCAAAATTGGCCTACAAAGTCATACCTGCACCTCTCTATTGCACCTTTAATAAATTCTAGTCTACAACATGAGACAACTTGCACCAACCTTAACTGCATTCTTTAAACAGGTGAGCCTTGTCTGAATGTACACATGCTTTATTGTGCTATAGCAATATTCCAGATGTTGTAATTTTTGTTTATATGAGAAAATCCTAGTTGTGTAAAAAGTATCCTAGTTGTGTAAATCTGGCTGGTCGGAAACTCTTGCATCCGTCATTTATAATCAGAGCAAGATCTTAAAAAATAAAATACAATTTAAAGATAGAAATGCTCAACTACAGTGTCAATTAAATCTCATTTATTGAAATATAAATCTTTTGAATGTACATGGTCATAATGCATATTATAGCAAAAGAATAACATCTGTTAAAGGAAATAACTACCTAGAATTACACATATTGTACCATAGAATATACTTCATACCTCTCCTTTGTTTCCCCTCTTCCAAGAACATTCACTCTACTGTCTCTTTAGGAATCATTTACCTTCCTTTTTCAGCATAGACAAATTTTGAACGTCTACACACACACACACACACACACACACACAAAAAGCAGAATAAAGAAATGCTTAGAATAAAATATTCAAAAGAACAGTTTTAAAAAGTGCAACAGTTTTTTTTAATACATCTCTCTCTCCTCCTGACGTGCCACAGTAGAGGGTGAAGATGGGGGCAGGCAGTGATATGCTGAAGTCCTGTTATACAACGATACACATTTACAACAAACAGTGATGTATAACATCAAAGTAAAATAATCTAAATGACGTGTCTCTAAGATGCTTCAAGACTGCAGGATTTGGCTATGTGTAAATCTACACTGTGATTTTCAATTGCTTTGCTCTTGGGGGGGTCACACAAATCTTCACAAGCACTTTAAACTAGCACTTCAGGGCATGATTATCTCGATTTCCATTTGGTTGAATGCTCATATATGAAATCCACTTAACAGAGGGTATAGCTTGGAGAAGAATCAGTGAAAACTGAAAAAGGTACCGACTTTCAAACATGAGCAAGTGATTCAAAAACTAAGTAAAGCCCATGAAACTTTGTGAGCGAAGCCATTTCATTTGGATCATCTTTTTCCAAAGATTAGCTTTGAATATCAGTAATGCCTCAGACTAACATAATAGTTAAGAAATCGGAAAATTCTTTGCTTCAGTTAGGTAAAAACTTTGGCCACACATTAAGATGTCATAAATAGTGTCATATCAGCATCATATAAAGGTTGAACTCACAAAAATACATGTGACTCGCAGGTCAAAACACAGTTGCCATTTTCTTCATTTAGGACTATATAATATCCAAACCCAGTATTCACAAATAATATATCCATTCTATCCAAACAGTACAAAAATAAAATTCAAAACCACCACACTTATTGAGACATTGACGATATATGATCAGTCACATTAAACTTATGTCTTACAGGGTTTGTGCTGCTTTGCTGTTGGTGTACTGCTCCTCAAATTACACAAGGTCCTGTAAAAAACTGCCTTGATTCAAAATAGTTGAATGTTGACTCAGTTATGCTGGTTTTTAAAAGTTTATAGTGGTTCTTTTGTAGCTAGGCTGGATTGATTTGAAAAGGTAGCAGTTGTGAAACCACTCAGGTCACTGATATGATTATAAATGACATGCTTATATTGCTGATCAGAATGCCCGTCAAAATAAAGATCATATAATTCACTGACACACACACTCGAACAAACAAACACATTACAAACATACAGAAATGATATACAGAAAAAAATATCTCCTCCACTTCCCCTCCTCATTGGTCTTAGCTCCATTAGAGTCACTTAACCACTGAGCCTCATCAAGTGCGCTCATAAGTCCTGTGGTGCACTACTCATTCCTCCAGACCTGAAGAGGGCGATGTCAAATCCAAAAACATCAATGACATTCACGCAGCAAAGTTTTTTTCTTCTTCTAAAGGCTCCAAGAGAGTGTAGTGAGGAAAATATGATGGAAGAATGCAGGGAGAGATCCATGAACTTGAATGAATCAATGTAATGAATCAGAGGAATGTTTGTCTGTAGATGTTTTTCTCTCTCTTTTGGCTTCTTTCTCTTACAGGAAACTGTCCTCCACAAGGTCTCCTGAGTCCAAGCACATCTCGTCCAGCAAGGTGATGTCCTCCAGGGTCTCTCCTTCACGCTTGGTCATGGAGCTGCTAGAGCCTGTCTCTATTGCGCTTTCATCTGACGTCTGAGAGCTACAGAGAGAAAGATTCAGTCATTCATATTGTACTAAAAGTTTTCAAGCATGTCAAAAAAAAACAGTGTCACATGATCCTTCAGAATTAATTCTAATATGCTGATTTGGTGCTTAAGAAATGCTTCCTATTATTATCAATGTTGAAAGTTGTGCTGCTTAATATTATAGTGGAAACAGTGATACATGTTTCTCCCCAAAATGTATTGAGAAATAGAAAGTTCAAAAGAACAGTGTTTATTTAAAATAGAAATCTTTTGTAACATTAAATGTCTTTACTGTCACTTTAGTGAATAAGATTTTTTTTTGAAAAAAATCTTACTGACCACAAACTTTTGGACTGTAGTGTATATGCCCAAAATCCTTAAAGGCACAATATGTAAGATTTTTAGATTAAAATATTCAAAACCCACTAGAATAATGTTATATATTTTGTTGACCTGTGTACTTACATTATCCCAAATGTTTCCAATAGTGTTTAAATCCAGAGAAATGCTAGAGCTATTTTAACCAGTGTCACGGGCCGTGTCCTTGCATCGCCTGTCAATGACATCATATCCGCTACCCTTGATTTCCGTAGAAACCATAGGATGTTATACAGCGAAACACTGTTAGTCTTATTGTTTGAATCGCTTGTTTTCTTGATTTACCATGTTTTTACCATGCCTCAGGGACACTATTTAAGTGGCTAGTCGGAGGGCTTTCTCCATCATACAATATATTTTAAAATGAATTGCATGTCATTTAGCAACAGTCATTTAGTTATCCTGGTTTTAATTGATATGATATTCTAATATCGATCTAGATTACAGTACAACAAGTCTCTCATAGCAGCCACCGAGCGAACGCACAGAGTAACGTTATAACATAACTCGGTGTTTGGCGCAGGTCTCTCTCATTAGCATTCGCTCTCAAGGGCTCTTGCGCGTCCCGCTTCATACCACCGTAACGCTAATAAAACTTTAATACATTCACTCATTCAACTCCCATGATTCCACACTCATTCACAGCGTCATCAAGCTACGCCTTTGTTTTGAGCGACGAAAGCGGTGAAACTTACATACAGTGCCTTTAAGAATCATCATCCTAATCTAATACCCAAAAGTGAGAATATGATGTAATTGGTGAGCTACCTGTGGCGGTTCCTCTTGCTATAGTCTTCATTTGACAATGGGTCGAGGTCTGGCAGAGGAATGATGTAACCGCTGTCAGAGCTGAGTCTTTGTTCATCAAAGCCGCTCTCGCGGTCCTTCAGTTTGCCCTGGTTCTTGTAGAGCACGCCCATGTACGCATCATCATCATTGTCAATACACTGCACCCGAGTCACAGCGGGGTGATCGCTCTTCAGAAAGTCATGATTCACGCGTTCATAACACTGCACACCATGAGAAATATAAAAACAATATAAAAAGTTATAAATAAATATTAAAACATTTAAAAAATAATATAAAAAATATGTAAAATAAAAAATACAAAAACATTATGTGACATGAAAATTGCAGTTAATCTCAAATTAAGCTTGCCATTCTCTCTTATAATGCATCGTACTGAAGGAAACGAGGGAGAAATGTAATCATTTCTGGTAGTTGTAAATAGCACTTCAACTCCACCATAAACACTGCTCAACCCCAAAGTTCTGCCCCATTTCTGCAAGCGTTCTGTGGTTTCTTGAGGGCTTACAGGCCAATTTACAAACCGCATTTCCCACCACACCCCTGCCCAAGGTGCTATAACAGGAGCTAGTTATTCCCTGGGCCATGTGACTCTGGGAAGCAGTTTTGAAGTAGCACGTGTGGTGTCTGTTTAATAGAGCAATTATGGCTAGCTGGCGGACGCTAACTGTATGCTCCTGATCATTAGCACTGCTGAGTTTTGCCTTGCTGGGGCGTTAGCCAGCTGGAGCGCTGGTGTGCTAATCTCTGTTAGCGGTTTGACAGTGTTGCCAATGATGACATAGAAAGCCCAGATTGACACACTGCATTTAAGCTACAGGAAGTAGGAAGCCATTTCCACCATACTTTTATCCAGGCCATTTATTAGGGCATGATGGGATATATTATTATAGTTTATAAATGTCACTATGTTTTTTCATTTTATATTATAGTTTTCAATTTCAGTTTAGTTTTAGATAGCATTTAATAAATTTTTTTGTTTTGAAACTGATGTGTAAATTGCTATTTAATTTAGTTTCAGGATAGTTTTCATCCCTTATAACATTATTAATTAGTGTGGTGTTGTCAATGTTAGATTTACAGTATTCTCCCTAAACATCTCATACATATATATATTTTTTGTATATATCAATCAGATACCCCATTCTCATCTAATTTGGTGGTTCCTTTTGGCAAAATACATGGATCAGATGTCTTGGAAGAGATTAAAGGGTTAGTTCACCCAAAAATGAAAATTCTGTCATTAATTCCTCACCCTCATGTCGCACCCACACCCGTAAGACCTTCGTTCATCTTCGGAACACAAATGAAGATATTTTTGTTGAAACTCGATGGCTCAGAAAGGCCTCCATTGGCACCAATCAGCGGCAAAGTCACGTGATTTCAGCAGTTTGGCGGTGTTTTGAAATTTGTTTTTTTTTTGCGCACAAAAACTATTCTTGTCGCTTCATAAAATTATTGTAGAACCACTGTTGTGAGATGGACTTTGTAACAACGTCTTTAGTACCTTTTATGGGTCTTGAGAGAGGAAATTACATTACAGTCAATGGAGGCCTTTCTGAGCCATCGGATTTCAACACAAATTTCTTTATTTGAGTTCTGAAGATTGAGGTCTTACGGGTGTCGAACGACATGAGTAATTAATGACCGAATTTTCATTTTTGGGTGAACTAACCCTTTAATTACTATATCAGATTTTTTTTTTGGTTTTTGTTAATTTAGTTATAAAAAAATACAAATAAAATAATATTATATATAATTTAATATAAATATAATTAAATCGTTTTAGCAAATGAGTTATAGTAGTTAGTTAAATACTCTCCTAAATATTATTTCATCCCAAAGAAAACTAAGAGCATTTGGCAGTGGTAAACAAAAAACTTGAAATCTAGTGTTCATGTTGCCGGCTTACCCTCTTATATCCCGTGGGCAGCAGAGAGGCTACTGTATCACTCAGGCTGTGGAAAGATGGTCTCTTCTCTGGTTCACTGTTCCAACACTTCATCATAAGCTCATAGCTGCACACAACAGCACATTGGTCAGATATCTGCGCCAAGCGCAGCAAAACAATCACGCAAACATCGAGAAGGAACATACACATCGCTGGAAGCATGCTCGGGTTTCGCCATTCGGTATCCACTCTTGATCTTGTTGTAGAAGCTGGAATCCACAACCATACCCGGATAAGGAGTCCCTCCTACAGAAAAAAACACAAAAACACATTATATACTGTACATTTGTAAAGTTTGGAAATGAATGCTATACAAATCTAGGGTCATATTAAACATACCAAGAGAGAAGATCTCCCATAATAAGATGCCATAAGACCAGACGTCACTGAGTGTAGTGTACAGGTTATCAAAAATACTCTCAGGGGCCATCCACTTCACTGGAAGGAAGGTCTGTGTGTGAGAGACAAAAAGAAGATGATTGTTCTAGCTCTTTTTGCCAAAATAAGGCATGTTAAAACATTGAAAATATCCATAATCTAAGACTAATAATCAAAAACACCACATTAGGACTAAGACAACTACTCACACTTCCTTTGGAGACATAGTTGTTATCGTGCATGATGTCTCTGGCCAGCCCAAAGTCACAGATCTTCACTATCTTCCCTTGAGACAGCAGGACATTACGTGCAGCCAAGTCTCTGTGTACACACTGTGAGAAACAGAGGGAAAAAGAGAAGTAAACAAGTGAGTGTGTTTGGTACAAAGAGATTCAGTTCCGTTTTAGTGGGATGTATTATATATAAAAAAATATATTTATTTGAGATAGTTCTGGCTATTTGAGTTGGTCAAACATTTATTTATCTTTTCCCATTTCTCATTCCATGTAGTCTAACACATGGAATTTTCCAACCTTTCCTTTTGTCATGTACTCTTATAGCCACATCAAAAGGCTCAAAAATGTCTTTAGCTCTTTATACTATACAGATATTATATACTTTTTAAAATAAAAACTTTTTCTGTCTGTTTGATCGGACCACACGGGCCAGCCTTCGCTCCCCACGTGCATCAATGAGCCTTGGCCGCCCATGACCCTGTCGCCGGTTCACCACTGTTCCTTCCTTGGAGCACTTTTGATAGAGACTGACCACTGCAGACCGGGAACACCCCACAAGAGCTGCAGTTTTGGAGATGTTCTGACCCAGTCGTCTAGCCATCACAATTTGGCTCTTTTCAAACTCACTCAAATCCTTACGCTTGCCCATTTTTCCTGCTTCTAACACATCAACTTTGAGGACAAAATGTTCACTTGCTGCCTAATATATCCCACCCACTAACAATTGCAGCATTTAATTCAGAAAAGAGAGGATAAGGTATTCTGAGCTGGTGTGAGTGAGTGGAGGCGGGGCTAATTTGCATATTCATGACACTGCGTATACTAAATAAAGCAAGGGTGTAGAGTTACATTCAAGCTATTTTTAGGCATGGAGATATTTTTTTTTCACAGGAAAAAACTTAAAAATGTAATTTTGGGTGATCAAAGATGAGTTTTAAGGGATATAATTATTGACTACATGGGGACTTTAAGTAACCCCTGGTTGGGAATCAGAGCTTTAGCTATTTGTTCATGCTCTATTTCCTTTCCTCAACTCTTGTCTTTTTTCAAGGGTGGTCTAGAAAGTCCACCTTTGTGAGATGAGATTCAGTAAACCCTCTGTTTCCAAATTTTAAACAAGAGGTCTGATTAATAGTTGCTATAACGTTATCAAATGATGGCAGCATCGTATTCACTGCTGTGCCTCTCTCCTGAGAGATTTCAGTTTACCAGGGAAGTTCTGCAAACCCTCAATCCTATGTATTTTAACTATACAGCCACAGCACATACAGGCAACCATTTTCTCAAATATAGAAACCTGCCATCAAGTCACCTCCTCCGACATCCAGAATCACTTTAATTTTATGTCTCAAAGTTATGTCTAAACTGCTAGATCAAAAGTGTTTTGAAGTAAATGTTTACAGACTAAACTGACAGAGACAGTTATCCTACACAAACAGGATTTAACTTACGTTCTTAGAGGCCAAGAACTCCATCCCTCGAGCCACCTGATAGGTGAAACTAAGGAGGTCCACTGTCGTCAGGCCTTCGTTGGTGTCATCTGAGAGAAGGTTCTCAACTTCACCGTCTGTTGTTCACACAAACACTTTTTGAATTAGAAACGCATGCTTAAAATGATTTTGTGTGTGTGTAAAGTCTGAGGAATGGCAGGCAGATGTATGCATTAAGACGTTTGCGCTACAATTACCATCTGTAATTGCAGGGTGCACGGACTGCAGTGACATGGGTGGACCTCTCTGCTATCACTAGCTAAACATCAGTGTGTGTGTGTGTGTCCTAACAACCAGCCAAGCCAAACCAGACCACAACATGCCAAACCAACCGGAGTACGTGCAGTAAACAAGGGATAGAAAAATAAAGTGCAGAAAGAAAAAAAAAAACAGGAGGATTAAGAATGAGAAAACAGAACTGGAAAATGAAAGAGGTGGTGATGTGATTTATTCTTAAAGGATAGTTCACCCAAAAATAAATACTCTGTAATTATTTATTCACCCTCATGTTGTTCCAGACCTGTATGACTTTATTTTTTCCATATAACACACAAGGAGAAAATAGTTTTCATGCTCTTTTCAAAGCAATTTCAATGAACTGGAGCTTTCAAACTTTAAAACATCCTTAAAGGGATATTTTGAAGAATGTTTCTTATAGAAACCAAACAAAAAAAAAAAAATACTATAAAAAGTCAATGGAGTCCATCAACTGTTCGCTTATCCATATTCGTCCCAATATCTTCTTTTGTGTTCAGCAGAAGAAAGAAATTCATACAGGTTTGGAACAAATTGAGGGCGATGACAGAATTTTCATTTTTGGGTGAACTATCCCTTTAAATCATACAATCGCTTTGAAAAATTTGTATGAAGAATAGTCTCAAATTTAAGCTGTTTTTCCACTGTTAATCTTGATGTGTGCTTTGGCTCTGCTTGGTGAGAGTTCATGATTCGGGAATAAATCATTCATGGAGTCAGATCTTTTCAATGAATCAGTTGATCGGACTAATCCAGCACAAACTGTTCCTCACACAAAGCTATCATATGACATCAGAAGACTTGCAATGTAGCACACAAGTCAGACTTTTATGGTGCTTTTGCATCCTTTTTTAAAGCTTGAAATCTTCAGTGCTCATTCATTGTACTTGGGACAGGGAAAAAAGCCCAGTCTTCAAAATATCTGCTTTTGTATTTGTGTTGGAACAACATGAGAGTGAGGGTGAGTAAATGATGACCGAATATACATTTTTCGGCAAACTACTACCTTTAAAAGAGTTATCTTACCAATTAACTGTCTGTAAGAGGGAGGATGGTCGTAGTCTGATCTCTGGATGGGAGAGTATTTTGAAGCTTCATTCATTTCCAGCATGGGGACATATTGCATGGTGTCTGCCTGCTTCATGTCCATATAATCACCTTTCCCCTCAAAAGACAGGATGACGTAGCTGCACACACACATAAATACAGAAATAATAAGTCATGCTGTGTAAGGTCACCCTATCCAAATGAAAACACTCACACTGTCTGCTTTGTTGGCCATGCTAATGAATGATTAGATCATCTTATAGTAGGTCATCAGAAAGATCTGATGTGTACTGTAAGTGAATGTGCAGACATTAGATCACCAATCTTATCACAGTGGTTTACAACATACGGCCAGTGAGCTCCTGAGTATTCTTTGAAAGGTGACAAACGTATCACTTTTGTTTTGTTCCAAAACCATGTGAGCAACTTCATAATGTTGCCTCCTAAAATACTTAAATTTTTTTTTGCCAAATTAAGTCAGCACTGCATATATTCTGCTCATGTCAGTGTTGTTATTGTCAACTAAAACTAAGGGGCTGTTTACACGACACCATTTTCAACTAAAAACGTAAAACTTTTTATGCGTTTAGGTGGTCATTTACACGACAACAGCATTTTGGGTGCCTGAAAACGCAGACTTTTGAAAACGGGTTTCAAAGTGCAAGGTCTCTGTGTAAACAACAAAAACGCGAATCAGTGAAAACGATGACATCATGCACACGCGTAATATTACATGTTCAGTCTATACTAGCGTTTCATCGCCATCTAACGGCCTGGCAGCAGAATACAGCGTTTTAGTCGTCAGATGTTAACGGGTTAATGTGACATTTCTCGTTTCAGGATTAGCAAAATAATGGCAACTTACTCTCTGTATAGTGGCCAAATCTGCAAGATAACGAAGGCGGAGGTGGGTGAACAGATTGGTGGTATTGCCCCCTTTTGTGCTCACTGTTGATCGGCAGGTCCTGCAGACTGGGCAGATTAACAAAAAACTTCCACAGTCGCAAGCTAACTTTCTTGGAGTGCCGGCAGAATCTGTCAAATCAGATGCTTTTACGCGGCAGTAGCAGCTGCACGCTGTGACTGCTTGTGTTTTATGACAGATGGCAACCAGCATTAAGATGCAATACCGCCACCTCCTGTACGTTGGGATGTCAACCAGATACTACTGCTGGTTAATTAACGTGCCATATTATTATAAGTGTACTATTTATTTTAAATATTATGGTTACTGCCAATACCAGTATATTGCGACACCCTTAATTAACACGATAAAGATATTTAAATTTTCAAATATAGTGGTTATCGTCAATACCGGTATAACGCAACACTTTTACTTGTGTTAGGGTTAAGTTGTGTTGCTCGTCACGGATCTGATTTAAACACGGAGCAAGAGGTTGTCGGGCGGCTGCTCAGCGCTTGCTCGGGAGCAGTTTGCAACTCTAATGTTGTGTTGTGTTTTGTTTTACATCCATTCATTGGCACTGTCAATACTTCATTTGTTGCATCCATTCACATGCAGTTCATACTGACTGACTCTACTGATATTGACTTTTTGATTATGATATTTTTGCTAATAAATATCATGTCTGGATTTATTCCGGCGTGTCGTCTCCGTGTTGTGCTGTGTTGCACCGTTGAGCCGGGTGTAACACTTCTGTTATCTCTCTCCTCTCATTACTGACTTCACTTACCCAATTAGACTGAAATCCTGACACTCCTAACATCATGTTTTGACCGAAAACTAAATTTTTATTATGCAGCAAATTACATCTTTCGTGTGGGTATGTGTGTTGGCTGACCTCCTGCTACTCTCATCGGCTGGGTTGATGCCAAAGATGTCTAGATCTTTCTTGCCCTTTTCTGTGTGGCGGCTGAGAAAACCATCTCTGTTCTTATGCAGGTAATTCACCAGGTCTCCATAGAAACAATACTCTGTGATAATGTAGATTGGCCCTGAGAAGAGAAATGGACAAAAAGAAAGAAAAAGAGAAAAGGTGAGAGCAGTGTTAATTAAACTGGTCTAATATTATCAGAGACTTGTAAAATGTCTAAAAGTTCTACATTGCACTTAACTCCGCCTGTTAAAACGCCACACAGTAAAAACCCACAAACCAGAAGACACCACCCTAGAGACCGCTTGTTTGTCTTTTTTATCTGTGTGTTTGTGTATTTTCACCTGATTTGGTGCACGCTCCCAGAAGATTGACAATGTTTAGGTGAGGGCCCAGGTGGGTCATAATTTTCAGCTCTGACATCAAAGCCTGTTTCTCACTGGAGCGGGCTGTCGCTGAGGAAGCAACATATTACCAGTTATATTACATATGGCCAACATTCAACAAAAATGAGCTTTTAATATCATAAATCATCATAATTTATAGATGAGATTAGAGGTGGGCGATATACCAGTAGACACGATTAACCGGTAGAAATTTGTCAACCGGTAGAGATTTTGGATCGTCTCTAACAGCTGTGTTGCGCAGTCACAAAAGATTATAATTTGCATGCATTCTTGAGCATTGCTGTTTAAAACCAGGTGATTTTTAAACCGTTGAAGCACAATTAGCAACAAAATTTCAGTATATGCACACGTTCTCTGAAAGACTTTTTCTAAGCACTCTCTGAGAGACGCGCGGCATGAAGCTGCTGCTCATCAGTGTTGGGGAGTAAGAGTTGAACGGGTGCGTTTCCCAAAAGCATCGCTAGCCAACCATGCTTGCAAGTTCCGTCATTATCAACATAGTTCAACCAGTCGGTGTTTCCCAAAACCATAGTTCCAACGAACGTTCTCAGACAGCATCGCAAACTTGTGTGGTTGCTCTCGACCTGTGGTTAGAAGCAGAGTTTCTTGTTTACATGACATGTGGACTTAATAAATCCTTGTCTTGAGTAAAATAAGCAAGCTGACATTTACTACAATCTATATTTTTTATTTCAAATACATACAAATGTAATTTATGTCTTTTAAGTTTGTCAAGAGATTTAAAGCACCTTTTCATGAATTCGATCTCAAAATAATTGATTAAAAGCAGTTATTACTCCACCACCTGCGTGACATCATTAACCAACATGGTTGAACAGATCTCCGACAATACGGTTTCGGGAAAAAGTTGTGACTAGCTAGTTGATTTCTTCAATGATGCATCATACTATGGTAGTTAAGCAGTGAGTTACGTCATTGTATGGGAAACACACCCCAGAGTGATTTTTGCTACCTAAGTGGGCTTTAACGGTTTAATACACAAATGAAACCGTGTCAAACTGACATGTATTTGCTAGTAAACAGAGTCATTTATGTCTTAAGTGAACGTAAAAAGTTGAGAAAGAACAATGCACGAGTATAATGGATGCCTGCAGTCGGTCTTAAAGTGACAGCATCCAAATTTTCCTGCTGTCATTATCATTGCTAATCAAACAAGGTAGGTCTATTTCATTTGTGTCTTTGTTCTATCATAGTTTGTTTTATTTGCTCTTTCTTTATCACTGTTTACTTGTCTTCAGTAAGTTTGAGAGTTTTTTTAGGCTAGTATTAGTTTTTTTAATTAAATTGAAAATGGTGATAAGAATTATGAAATTTCAGTGGTATCAAAAATGTTATATCATAAAAACATTATTTAAAGCAAAAATAACTATATCATAATTCATGATATATATCGTTATCGTGAAATAAAATTACTCATATCATGATATACGATTTTGGTCATATTGCCCACCCTAGATGAGCTATTGCTGTATTTATACATTTTATATATGCAAATCAGTTCTACTAGTTAACCTTCAATGAACTCACGTTTAAGCATTTTTACAGCCACTTTCATCACAGGTTGAGAACGACTGAGTCCGTAAGCAGTGCCCTCCACCACTTTCCCAAACGCTCCTGAGCCCAGGACACGACCTGCAACACACACACACACACACACACACACACACACACACACACACACACACACACACACACACACACACACACACACACACACACACACACAAACTTTTAACTCATTTGCATAACCAGAGGATACAACAGAAACATTATCTAGTGTAAGAGAGAATGCAAACACAAAGAGCTTTCTGTAACTTTTAGTATTACCACAGTGGTTTCCTGTGCAAGACCATTTTGAATGTTTGAGTCAAAAACCTCAATCAGTCTGCACAGTCACCACACAAATCACCTAAATAGAAACTCTGCAGGAGATTGTGAAACACACAATCCTATCAAACACACGACCACAACAAAATGTCACTTAAAGATGGCTGAACCACACTGAATCCACAGGACAAGATCATGGTGGACTGATTCACTACAATTGTGACTTACCCAGAACAAGGCTATCTCGAGAGAACTCCCAGCGGGAATCATATGGAAGCTGCATGGGATCGACATAGATGTATTCGTGACCATCCGGACTGACCGATTCAATCACGCGCCATCTGATCTCATAACGTGGTTTCTGTAACACAGGTGCAGAAAGAGAGAATGATTCTCATGTGGTCAGGAACAGAGCTTACAGATACTGGAGGACAGTCAGGCTGTTCCACACTCAGGTTGAGAGGTGAGAAGTGTCATTCACACACAAACAATGTGACATACATTTCAGCCCTCATAGAAGCTAACATGTTGATGCATTATGTCTAGTCATACCTCATATGTGTATGAGTGGATTTGTGAGTGCATCAGTGAGTGAGTGAGTGAGTGAGTGAGTGAGTGAGTGGGCGTGTGAGCGAGTGAGTGAGTGAGTGTGAGTGAGTGAGTGAGAGTGAGTGAGTGAGTGAGTGTAAGTGAGTGAGTGAGTGTGAGTGAGTGAGTGAGTGTGACTGAGTGAGTGTAAGTGAGTGAGTGTGTGAGTGAGTGAGTGAGTGAGTGAGTGAGTGAGTGAGTGTGGTGAGTGTGAGTGAGTGAGTGAGTGAGTGTGAGTGAGTGAGTGAGTGAGTGAGTGAGGTGAGTGAGTGAGTGAGTGAGTGAGTGTGTGTGAGTGAGTGTGTGTGTGTGTGTGAGTGTGTGTGTGAGTGAGTGAGTGAGTGAGTGAGTGAGTGAGTGAGTGAGTGAGTGAGCGAGCGAGTGAATGAATGAGTATACGAATGTGTAAACAGATACATTACCATTTAAAAAAGTGTGGGATCGGTAAGATTTTTTATGTTTTTGAATCTCTTACACTCACCAAGGCTGCATTTATTTGATCAAAAATACAGTAAAACAGTAATATTGTTAAATATTATTACAATGTAATAACTTCTTAAATAAACATAAACATCTTTACTGTCACTTTTGATCAATTTAATGCATCCTTGCTGAATAAAAGTATTTTTTTTAATGACACCAAACATTTGATTGGTAGTGTAAGTACAAATGAATGAATAAACATTGCAATGGGTGAGTGAGTTAGCAAATGTGAGTGAGCGGTCGAGTCAATGAGTCAGTGTGAATAAATGAGTAAATGGGCAAGTGATTGAGTAAATAAATTAATCGAAAAATTTATCCAAAATAAAAGTGTATGTTTACATAATATATGTGTATGTACTGTGTATAATTATTAACACATGCATGTATATATTTAAGAAATTATAATATAATTAAAAATAAATTACATAAATATATATATATAGTATAAGCAAATATTAGTTCAATAAATAAATAAATGAGTGTGTACTGTATTTATATATATATAATAATTATACACAGTACAAACATATATTGTGTAAACACAAACTTTATTTTGGATGTGATTAATCATGATTAATCGACTTGACAGCACTAAAATAAATGAATGAGTGAATGAGTCAATGTGAATGCGTGAGTGAGTGAGTGAGTGGATGAATGAGTACCTGTTTCCAGATAATGACCAGCACAATGAGTGAGATGACGACAATGACCAGCAGCACCAGAACAGCAGCAGCAACAGTGAGCTCTGAGTGCGGACCTGAACACACCAGCAGCAATAAGGAAGTCGACGGTGGAAATATGAAAGGATATGGTACAAAATGTATCTATGACAACTGCCAAAACAAAACTAGCTTTCCCTAAAGCTAAACTAATGTACCTAATAATAAAAAGTACAAAACATTTTGAACTGCATCACTCTCGTATGCTGTGTTAATCAAGGTGCCCAGTGTGAGCAATTAATTTAAGCTCTAACTTAGTGATGCAAAACCCCTGCCAACAGAAACTAGTGTAAACACATATGGATTTGTTTCTAAAAGCAGTGGACGGTCCACCTGAGGAATCTATCACAGATGATCACGAAATGAGGCTAACAGATGTAAGGACTACTAAAGTAGCATTTGCTGAGTTTAAAGCACAAACAGATAACCACACACAAACATATAAACGCAGAGATGTTTCCTTACAATGACTGAAATTTCAACAAACAAAACATGACCTCAGTGCAAATCTACTTCCAGGAATTCATTTCTAAATAAACTGTACACCTGTGATTCAAATTAGTTTCAAATCAGCTTGAAACTTTGTTTACCCTGTGATTGCATGACAAACAGTGACACTAAGAGATTCAGTTCACTTCAAATGAATGGACTGGTTTATAAATTCAACTTTGTGGCTCTTAAAAAAAAACAAAAGCAGTCTCTGAAGAGACAAGAACAGGCCTCTTACCATTTGTCACAAGTTTAACCTCCCGTGAAACAGCGCCCATGTCATTCCTGGCCAGACAGCGCACGGCGATCGTGCTCTCAAGATGGTGAAAAATGATGTGACTCTCAATGTGGTTGTCCACATCCATTTGCAGTTCCACAGTGATGTCCGTAGAGTTGATCGGAAGTGGCATCCACTGGGAGGAATCGTTGGCACAGCTGGTGGAAGAAAGAAAAGTGAGGTCAGCATGTCATTATGGTGACTTGACTTTAAACTCTAGGGATGTGAATGTGTCACCTGCTTATATAGAAGGAAAGAGCGAGAAATGATGGAATGAAGGAAGGACAGAAATACCTATATTTCAAACAAGAAGGAAGACTGCTTACTGTTTAATGTTTTTGCAGATATACCAGTCCACATCAGGGACGGGGGAGCCACCAACAGTACACACCACTTCCTGACCTGCAGCAGAGCCATGGTGGATGTCCATCAGATCCACAATCACAGGGGGAACTGTAAGAGGAAGCAGATCTTTTTTTACGTCCCGTCAACATTTTCACTGACCCCACCACATTTTTTTTTTTTTAAACAAAAAGACATTTATAATGTTACAAAGTATTTATATATTCGAGTAAATGGTAAATTATGTTCTATTTCTCAATGTATCCTGTATATCCATTTCCATAAAAATATTAGGCAGCACAACTTTTCAACATTGATAATAAGAAATGTTTTTGAGCAGCAAATCTGCATATTAGAATGATTTCTGAAGGGTCATGTGACACTGAAGATTGGAGTAATGATGCTGAAAATTTGAATAAATAGCATTTTAAAATAAAAAATATTATTATAAATTATAATAATATTTTACAACATTATAATAATCATTTTAATTTCATGTTTGTTTGTTTTTTTGCAAAAAAATTATATAATATAATGAAATAATTCATTTTTCATTCAATTTGAAACAAAATGCATACAAATATAACTTTGGAAGCTATGACTTCAAACCCTTTTTGGAAAACTATGCTGTGCATAATCAACATTATTGATTTGTTTGATGCTTCAGGAAACAGGTTTCATGACATTAGTTTCCATTTAATATCTTGTGCATACCTGAGCTTTATTTTTGAGCCTTGAATTGTGATTAAATGTTTATTTAATGCGAAAATCTCAAAGAAAGTCAAGTTATTTAAGTACAATTAAATGTGGAAACTTGAGTAACATTTTTAACCCTTTACTTTAACATTGTGTCATTATTTTCAGTATTTTCTGTTTTGAACGCATACATTACATAAGAAATCCAGCACTTATACTGTAAGTACATGCAGCTACAGACTGCTTGACAAGGATTCTCCAGTTGACAACAAGAAAAACATAAACAAATGTATGTAAAGAGTGGTGAAGAAAGATATAGAGGTGCACTGAGATAAACCAACAGCAAGCAGAGGCAAACACGAACACATGTAAATGTAGGTAAATAATGGAATGACAGAAACAACCTGCATGTACAGAAAAAAAAAAAAACTTTTAACCCACCTTTAACCTGAAGGTAGAAACTGTAACTGGTAGTCAGGCTGCCTGTTTCTGCCCTGATGCTGTAGTTCCCACTGTCCTCCGCTTTAGCCCTGATCAGGGTCAACACACCCTGGTAACTGAACAAACCACACAACAGCTTTAACGCAACACTCATAAAATATTTAAGCACAAAACATGTCCTTTTAATGATTGTAAATACAGAACATGTAAGCAGACCACAGTGCTCAGATGAGGATGGTGAAGTAGAAGTTGTGGTCACCTGGTCTCGCTGATTTTCAGCAGGCTGGTGTTGATCTCTGCAGCAACGTCTCCCAGGATGGAGCCGTCCTTTAACCATGTGACTTTGGGGGCGGGGAAAGATTCTATGTCCACCCTGAACTCTCGCACCTCATCCAGCCTAGTAGTCTCCACTGGACCAATCACTGGATTTATGTGCACAAACTTATGATCTGCACATAAGAGTCATCAAGCGTATAGCGTTAGTTCTGGCAGGTCATGTTAGTCAAACTTGCATCAGCTGACTGTCAGCTGATCACGTCTACCTATAGGAATACGACGTCTATCACAGCATACATATATATAAGCTCCTAAGTACTATCAGCAGCTATCATGTTCTCCAGAGCTCATTTACCCTCCTCCACCCCCAGCTCCTCCTCTTGTCAGTCAGGATTTGGTATTCTAATTCCCCTTGAATCAGACTAAATTCCTGAATCATTTTGTACATTTAATATCAGCATTAAAGATATCTGCAATACATCATGTTGGTTCTGTTCTGTTTACCCTTATTGCTGCTCTCCCTGCTCTTATCCATGCTAGTTCTTGCACAGAACGGAACCATACCGCCAATCCAAACTATATGCTAATAGTCAATCAATCAATCATATTTGATGATAGTGGTCCTGACAGAAATGTATGCATATGTGTGAATCTGCCATACGCATTAAAAAAATGTGTATTTTATAGCATGTGTCTGTGTGAGTGTATATGTGATCTCTGTACCATAGACTGTAATAGTGAGCTGTTTGGTTTGGCTCTCGCTGCTCATAATGTTAGTGATGGAGCAGGCGTAGATGCCGCTGTCTTTCAGTGAGGCATTAGTCACTGTCAGAGTATAATGGATCTCAAGATCTCGCTCATTCTCCTTTACGGTCTTTACTCCTCGATCCGCCTGAGAGAGAACGACAGAGGCAGGATATAAATGCATGTAAAAATATATTTATTTTTAATTTTGGTATAATGCATATGTATATATCTGTTTATCTCACCAGTTTCCCAGGGTATTTCCACTGATCCTCCAACATCATACTGCCTCTGGCCACACAGTCAACAGTGATGGTCTCACCCACCAGGAGAGCCTTCTTCTGTGCTCGTAGCTCGACTCTTAAATCAGACCCTCCTGAGAAAAGATATAATGAAGTCAAGTTCAGTTTGTTAAATGCATGCTATGGCAAGGGAAGAAACTAAATTCATTGTCTCCTGAAAAAGGGCAGAAACATTAAACCAAAGCATGTCTTTACAAGACCAACACATGACAACTCTCTGAATAGTTTTAGCATGTCATTGAATATGGCAGCAATGCTAATGTATTTGGTCTTGGCATCCTAGGATGCTACACTGCTGCTGCAGAGCAAGAATGGACTTGCCACTGTTAAGAGATACACATACACACTGTTGTGAGCATGTAAGATATGCCGCCTCTGCATAAATAGACAAATAAATAGATCTAGGCAGGTGGAGCTGGGGGAGGTGGAGGGTTTTTGAGAAACTAGCTTACAGCAAACAATGAACCAGACTATTTAAATGTTGAGTATGTTGCATTGGCTGCAGGATCAGCAGAGCCCTATCATCTTGTGCCATGCAGTATTGCTTATATATATATTATAAATTCAGTCATGAAACTCTAGAAAGTGCAGGCTGAGGTCCTTTACATGCAATATATACAGGGCCTAAAATGAACTTTTTGCCACACCTGCCAAAGTCTGGTGACTTAAGAAAATTTACCGGAAAAAATATTTTTTACTAGCCATGACACAAAAGCAGGCAGTTCTGATACCAAGATTTTAGTGAAAATTCACAATCCTCTATTCCAATTGAAATACCACAGCTAAAACTACTAGTTTGACTAATATAAATTTAATAGCCAACATTTTCAAAGACAAGTAAACAGTCAGTAGTAAAATAAGAACAAACAATCAAATTACAAGCAATAGCACAAATAAATACAACAAAGATACAAATGAAAAACAGTGCTCTTCGGGCAGGTCTACTCATTTTCAGGTACCGAAATGTAATAAAGTATAGGCTAATCAAATAAATAACACTTCATAGTCTTCAAAAATGCAGACAGTAGCAAGATTATTAGGATCCTGTGACTTTAAGAATGAATGCACGCACAGATCATGCGTTTTGTGTTTGCGCTTACTCAAGGCATAAGTGACTATGTTTACTAGGATACTTGCAGAGACAGGCATGATTTTTTTTTTACATCATTTTGAGTCAATTTATACATTCAAGCACAGGAAGGTATGAAATATAACTCAAATTCACATGCTGCCTAACGCAGCTTTCAGGGCGTTCCAGCTCTTGAATATTTACATTGGAAATGCTGAAACTTTCGTGATGATGCAGCACTGACCGTCATCTGTACAGAACGCGTTGTGCACGTTTGTTCACGTTCATGTTGTTACAACAATGCATTGTTGCATTGCATTGTAACTGTACAATAAAACAAAAAGCACTGATTAACAATGATTTTTGAAAGACACAATCAAACTCATTCTCACCTGTCCAGCCATGAACGATGTATTGTATGCTGTCATGGTTCTGTCCTTTAATAAGGGCCCTGCAGACATACGTCCCAGCGCTGAAGAGGCCAACAAAGCCTCTCTTGCTGTCATAGACAGTGGGTAGAACCTGATTGGTCTCAATGTGAATCAGAGAGACGCTGGCGCTGGGGTCCGTAACACGGCAGGGAATCTCCATTTCATCATGACTCGTCACCACATGGTTATCAAAAGGGGTCATGGATGGTACAAACGGTGTTTGTGGATCTGTGTGTGTTGATGGATCAAAATGTTTGCAGGGAAGAAATTCAATGTCAGTTCACCATGTACAAAAGGCTTCATACTAACATATTATATATACAATATTTTTTTTCTAACAACATCACTGCAACAATCCAGCTTGTACAAAAAGACAAATCAGTACCTACCTGGCACATAGATGTAGATTGTGGTCTCAGTGTTGTTGCTTAAGTCATAGTAGCAGATGTATTCTCCTGTATGAGCGGCTGTCGCATTGCCAACAGTCACAGTGGAGATGAAGAGTCCTTTCTTTTCAGAGTCGGCCTGATCCTGAAGAAGAAGGGGGCTGTGCCAAGCGAGCTCAGCCTGACCTCGACATGTGAGTCGGAAAGTTGAGTGGAGAGACACCTCCATGCTCTCCCTCTGGGGCCACATCACTGGAGCCCGAACTGACTGTGGCAGCACTGGGTACATGGCTGCACAAAAAACACTTTGATCATGACATGAACAAGAATTCTCATACATACAAATGCTATAGATTTGGGTTTCTGAATCATTGCAGGCACTTCACACATAGTTTGGCTGTTTTATACAACCATACCTTCAACCCGCAGTTTGAATGAAAACCTTGAAGTCCTGGAGCCAGTCGATGCAACAACCTCATAGGTGCCACTGTCCTCCTCTATGGGGTGGCGGAGAACCAGAATATTCTCATACCTTCATATAAAGAAAACATTACAGTGGTATTATGAAACTGGTGACACTTACAACAAGGTTCAGTTTGTTAACAAAGGTTAATGTATTAGGTATTATGATCTAACAATACTTTTACAGCATTTATTAATCTAACTCAATGTTAATTTCTATATATACTAATACATTTATAACATTTCAAGTTGCATGAATATTTAAAAATGAACATTAACCTGAAAAAAGGTTTTATAGTATTTTAGTTTTGTTTTAAATATATAAAATATATATTTTTACTGTATTTATTTATTTAGGTTAATTAAAAGTGTTCCCATAAAACCTTAGTAATATCTTATCAACTAAATATATTCATATATTATAATATGTCATAGAAATATTATCAGTAGTGCTGTCAATTGAATAAAAAATTGAACTAATTAATCGCACATTTTTCTGTAATTGATCACGATTAATCACACCTAACATTAAAGTTTTTAAAAATATTTTTATGTTGTAATCATTTTACATTTAATCTCCAAATTAATTAAACAATATAAAATACATTATATTATAAATATTTGATCTAACGAAATATACAGAAATTGAATAAAGTTATCAAACACTTCACAGTCTTCACTGCATAAATTATCAATGAAATATATATAAATCCTTATTAAAGCTACAAACATTCAGTCAAGAGCATTGGGTGATTTTCTCTTTGTCTTTTGTTCTTTGATTAACATTAATGACAGACATTACAGCAGCGGGTTTATTAGGCTACTGTCACTTTAAGACCTGAAGCACGTGACGCAGATCTGACAAGCATCCAATGTTCTTACGAGGATACTCGACACAGCGGACATTTTGGCATACTTTTGTGTGTTTTTGTCCGTTCAACCACAAAAGAGAACTCAACACGGCCGTGCGCTAATTTTGACAGCCCTAATTATCAGTAATAGAGATGATTAAAATATTGTCTATTTTGTGAAATTCTACCTGAGGCCATCCAGATGAGTGGTCTTGGTGAAGATGTAGCTGTCATCCAGCTGAAGGCCATCTTTAAACCACCTGACCTTTGGCTCAATGTCAGCATCAATGTAAATGGTGAACTCTTTTTCCTCCAGGAGAGACGTAACCTCCACCGGCCCAATACCATTAGATATTAATTCCACAAATGAGCTCTCTGAGGGAGAAAGAAAGAAAGAAAGAAAGAAAGAAAGAAAGAAAGAAAGAAAGAAAGAAAGAAAGAAAGAAAGAAAGAAAGAAAGAAAGAAAGAAAGAAAGAAAGAAAGAAAAAGAAAGAAAGAAAGAAAGAAAGAAAGGAGCATTGATTGATTGTCTGTCCCACATCTGTTCATCCCATCTCCGTTTACTGGTTTTAATGGTGAAAGCAGGGGTGTGCAGAATCTAAGTGAGAAAGGGAAGTACATACCGTGGACTGTGATCCCCAGGCCGATGGACTTGGTTTGTCCAGTGAATTGGTTGGTTACTGCACACTCATAGCGTCCAGTGTCCGCCACAGAGGATTTTGGGATGTTGAGGATGTACTGAACCTTGTCTGGGAAAGCTAACCTTATCGGAACAGCCTCTCTGGCCTGAACAGTGAGAGAAAATAAAAAATCAATATTGCACATGTTGTGTTTACTGGATGCAAATGTGGAATCATGATAGCCATCAGTTGCTGGACTTTTTTCTCTATATTCTATTTTAGTACTCTATTTTGTATATCAGCGTTTTCTTTGCAAAGATGTTCTTTAGTCTCTGTAACATATATTCTCTTCCAGGACTAGTCTGTATCCATATTTCAGTGCAGCCTGCTGGAGATAAATCAGCTCTACACAAGTCTTTTAAAGGGCTGTAATCAGACAAGCACAGCAAACTCATCATAAACAACCCCAGCAGAACCCAGCACGGCTCCAGTCCAGACAAGGACTTGGAACCTCTCTACACAAGTCCACACTGCTTTCAAAAACCAATGTCTCTTATTTTATAGATAATGCTTCTGACAGACTCATTTAAAACAAACATGGATGGTGAGCTACATGATATATTCACACTCACTGAAATATAAAAACATCTTTCCAACAAACACACAAAAAATTACTAACGTTTTTTGATTTAGAACAAAAAAATTACAACAAAAAAAAATCTTTTAATTTGGAACTCCAAAATTACCGCCCCACCTCCACTCACTCATACAGGCTCATCTACAAGTCGATGTATCAGTATGGTAATGCGTTTTATGTAACACTCTTCACAACGTAGGACACATAACGGTCATTAATATGATTAGCCTTTTGCTAACGTTTTCAAACAGCTAATAATGTGTTGCTAAACCATGTTCCTGTTCGCCATCTCAGTCTGCCTTCTAACAATCAGCGTCCTTAGAAACACTTTGAACAAATTAGAACGTCAGTGGAAAAAGGATTATAGTTCATCATAGCATCGTAATATACATCATATACATAATTCACCAGCTATATTGCTAAATGTACCCGATTATTCATATCAACAGAAAATATACCTGTCTTCTCTTGCTTTAGAGAATAGTTAATGATATGCTAATGCCTGCCCACACATTGACATGATTGGTTACAAGGTAGTGACGTCAGAAACACCAGTGATTTCAAACCACGTTTTGAGACTGTCTTTTGTTTCGAGTTTTAAGGAGAAAATACTCAGCAATGGTATTGACTTATGAATTTGCACGTTTTGTCTGAAAGCATATTAAAAACACCATATAGATATATAAAAACTTTATTTTCACCACAGGGGGTCTTTAAAAACTAAAAACTAATCAGGCATCTTTTATTTGAAGAGAATCTTTCCTTAAACAACTACGTTCCCACACATGTGGAATCACAAGACCGTTAAGAAACACACATCTGTCTTTAACACTCACAGGACGTGCGGGCCATAGGTCAAAGTACACAGTAAATTAGTGTCATTCCTTTCCTTTGAGGTTTCTACCTTCACTTTTTTAAGATTACGCTTTTGCATTTCCTCCTACTGTTACATAAAGAGTGAAGGAATACTGCACCAGAATACACCTCTGCATCACACCAGAAGTCTTCAGTTCTAGAGAAGCCAGTTTTGCTTATATTAGGTAAGTACAAAACAGAACGGGAAAGAAAAACAGACTCTTGGTTGAGGTTCTTGCCTGTTTTTGAGGATGCAGCCACTGCTGGTGGAAAGCCTTTCCAGGAGGCGTCTCACAGGTGAGATTGACAGCATCCCCCTCTTTCACATCCTCCATACTGGCTCTTAGATGTATGCTGAAGTCCTGCTGTTTGTTTTCATTCACATGCAAGTCCTGTTGTTCATCATCTTCGTCATCTTCAATACAATGAAAATCATTCAATAAATGAACAATGCTGCTATTAATCTCATTTTTGCTTAGTCTTCTATTAATATTAAAAACATGTGTGAGTGAAAACAGGACCAGTTACTTGACACAAGTCCAAGAGCAAAGCAGAAACACCCAATCACTAAAACACCAGTACATGGCCTTCGACAGCCTCTAAATGTTCTTCTCATGAGTAACGTGCAGTGTATGATGATCCAAAATGAAGCAAGTGTGCGTAAGAATCTCACACCTGCGGCCCACCCCAACTCAAAATGTCATCACTCTTCATCAACAAGAATTTGTCATCTCCCAGGGTACTCATGCAGTCAAAGCTATGACCTAATGTTTTACTTTTCTTTTTTCAAAAATGACCCATTATACCAATTGAAGATAGCACTTTACTCTGATTGTCCACTTTAGACATTCTATTAACTACAAGTAGCTACATGTCAATACCAGTCATTAGAGTATTAGGAGACTTCTAACATTTTACTTTGATGCTCCCCAACAGACATTCTGCTGACTGTAGGTAACCTGGCAAGTACGTCAACTTATTCTACTAACATCTAATCCTAACAGTCTACTAAGACTGTAATTAGAGGGTGAACCATGAACGTCATTTCACCAAGTACAACATGTTCCTGGATCAACATGTTTGTTGAACCTGCAACAACATTCCCATCAACCAATCAGGGACTAGTTGAGGGACTAGTTTACAGTTAAAGGGATAGTTCACCCAAAAATAAAAATTCTGTCATCATTTACTCACCTTAAAGCTGTTCCAAACCTGTATAAATGTATTTGTTCTGCTGTACACAAAGGAAGTTATTTGGAAGAAATATTGATCTGCTTGGTTACAAACATTCTTCAAATATCTATTTTTGGGTGAACTATCCCTTTAATGTCAAGTTTAGGCTTACAACCAGGGTGATGTGCTTCTACAACAGTGTTATTAACCTATCACTTCCCTCTGATTTTAGGGAAAAGTTATAGGGTTAGGTTTAGAGGTAGGGATAGGGTTAGGACTACATTTTCAGACAGGAAAACAAACAAAATGTTTGATCCAGGAACTTGGCAAAATCGTGGTGACCGTAATTAGAGTTAGCTGACGTACACTCACCTAAAGGATTATTGGGAACACCATACTAATACTGTGTTTGACCCCCTTTCGCCTTTAAAACTGCCTTAATTCTACGTGGCATTGATTCAACAAGGTGCTGAAAGCATTCTTTAGAAATGTTGGCCCATATTGATAGGATAGCATCTTGTAGTTGATGGAGATTTGTGGGATGCACATCCAGGGCACGAAGCTCCCGTTCCACCACATCCCAAAGATGTTCTATTGGGTTGAGATCTGGTGACTGTGGGGGCCATTTTAGTACAGTGAACTCACTGTCATGTTCAAGAAACCAATTTGAAATGATTCAAGCTTTGTGAGATGGTGCATTATCCTGCTGGAGGTAGCCATCAGAGAATGGGTACATGGTGGTCATAAAGGGATGGACATGGTCAGAAACAATGCTCAGGTAGGCCATGGAATTTAAACGATGCCCACTAAGGGGCCTAAAGTGTGCCAAGAAAACATCCCCCACACCATTACACCACCACCACCAGCCTGCACAGTGGTAACAAGGCATGATGGATCCATGTTCTCATTCTGTTTACGCCAAATTCTGACTCTACCATCTGAATGTCTCAACAGAAATCGAGACTCATCAGACCAGGCAACATTTTTCCAGTCTTCAACTGTCCAATTTTGGTGAGCTTGTGCAAATTGTAGCCTCTTTTTCCTATTTGTAGTGGAGATGAGTGGTACCCAGTGGGGTCTTCTGCTGTTGTAGCCCATCCGCCTCAAGGTTGAGGCGATGCATTTCGCCTTTGCTGCATACCTCGGCTGTAACAAGTGGTTATTTCAGTCAAAGTTGCTCTTCTATCAGCTTGAATCAGTCTGACCTCTAGCATCAACAAGGCATTTTCGCCCACAGGACTGCCGCATACTGGATGTTTTTCCCTTTTCACACCATTCTTTGTAAACCCTAGAAATGGTTGTGCGTGAAAATCCCAGTAACTGAGCAGATTGTGAAATACTCAGACCGGCCCGTCTGGCACCAACAGCCATGCCACGCTCAAAATTGCTTAAATCACCTTTCTTTCCCATTCTGACATACAGTTTGGAGTTCAGGAGATTGTCTCTACCAGGACCACACCCCTAAATGCATTGAAGCAACTGCCATGTGATTGGTTGATTAGATAATTGCATTCATGAGAAATTGAACAGGTGTTCCTAATAATCCTTTAGGTGAGTGTAGTTGCAAATTAATGAAAGCTAGTTGACATGAAGTTGCAAAGTTACTTTCCAGTAAGCAATATCCATCAGTTAACTGTAGACCCGATATAGTCCAGCTATGAATAACCCACTTCTAACTAAAATAACCTGAGATAATATTCCACCATGTAAGCAAAGTCAACAGTGATTACAAGATGTTTGGTTTGATTTTTTTGACATGTTCGATGCGTAGCCTACTCTATTCTTAGGCTATGGTTAGACGTCTATCAAAGCCCAGATTTTGCCTGGTTTTAGCCTAGACTTCAGGGCTGTGTTTGGCTATGAGACGCAAAATGCTTGCTAGGTTATAGTTGATAGAATGTCTTTGGGCTATCGAGATAAAAGTGTTACCTATATAACCTTAACCTATATTGTATGTAACCTATCGAAATAAAGTGTAACACTCTGAATGTTCTGTCACCTGTCACATTATAGACGCTGCTCCGCACTACTTTGCCATTGACGCTCGTCTCGCAAACGTATGGTCCTGGTGATAAGAAGCCGACAAAGCCGATTTTGTGGTCGTAAAACAGAGAAACCTCATCCCCACTCTGCAGGTCTCTGAGAATCACTTGCGAATGTGGGTTTGTAGCGAGACAGGGGATATTTAGTATGCCCGTGTCATCTGCCTCAATAACAGGTTCAGACACGAACGGAACCTCAGGATCTGTGGAACAAGAGGTGGGAGTCCTTTTTACAAACAGGCTACATGTGCTAATTATTTGTAACATATTCAGTAGTCGTGAACAAAAACGTACCTAGAACAAACACGTAGATATCAGCGTAGCTTTCAGGTTGATCCACATACGCGCAGACGTAGAGACGCGTGTTTAAGGCCTCAGCATCAGTGATCACCAAAGTACTGTGATTTAACCCGGAGTGCACTGCGCTGTTGCGCGGTAATGGCTCGACCCATCTCACTCTGCGCTCTCCGGAGCATGTGATGTTGAACTCCGAATGAGGTGTCAGAACAATTTCCTCTTTATCGTAATTAATAACAGGTCTTGGTTTTGAAACATCTGCAGGGACATATTTCATGTATTTAATTAATTATACTGTCGCTTTTAAATAGCAGTGGTACATATTAGTAAAATAAAATATATATATATATATAAGTATTAATCAAAACGAATAAATATATATATATTTAATATTTCATGTATTTAATTAATTATACTGTAGCTTTTAAGCAGTGGTACGTATTAGTAAAATAAATAAATAAATATAAAAAAAATTATATTAATCAAAACTAATAAATATATATTTTAAAATATTTAATGTATTTAATTAATTATACTGTCACTTTTAAATAGCAGTGATTAATATGTACCACTGCTATTTAAAAACTCAAGTATAATTAAATAAATACGTGAAATATTTAAAAATATATATTTATTGGTTTTGATTAATATATATATATATATATTTTTATTTTTTATTTTATTTTACTAATATGTACCACTGTTATTTAAAATCTACAGTATAATTCATTAAATACATTAAATAAAAATAAATAATATTAATTAAAACTAATAAATATATATTTTTAAATATTTAATGTATGTAATTAATTATACTGTAGCTTTTAAAATAGCAGTGGTACATATTAGTAAAATAGAAATAACTAATATATATATATATATTTATTTATTTTTTTTTATTACAACAACAACAACAACTTTACTATTTCACATACCTGAAAATACCCCAAGTAAGACAATCCCCAAAACGAGATGTGTCTCCAGGAATCCCATGGTCACTTAGATTGTGCTCCGCTGAAAGGGGAGAAAAGATGTTACGACATTTACACGTTTCGAGAAAATATTCCAAACACAAGTACAGCTCATTTCTTTGGGTTTGATCTCTTGTGGTTAAGCCATTGTAAAAGATGAACCTCTATACAGTAACAGCTCAGGTAGGCTGAAGAGACCATTGAATCATCGGCAGCAGAAAGTTTCGGAAAGGTTCAGTGCCAAAACATAAAAGGTCTTTAAAGCGTCTGGACGCAGTTCAGTCAGTCAACTGACGCCAGACTCTTCTGCGGGGAGCGCTTGGGTAGAGCGGGTCAGATTTGTTTGACCACCAGGTGGAGACACAGTACACATTTTCCCGAAGAGACCACCGCAGCGAATAGAATCAACAGATATGGGTTTCCTCAGCGTTCCAAAAATGTATAAAAGATGGTGTTTACATTACTATAATTTTAACTTTTTTTTTTTTTAATTCCTAAGACATGAGGATACAGCTAAATCTAAGATTTGACAGCTTATACAGACATATTAAGATAACTGTATTTGTACTGCTTAATCTATGTTATTTTAAATCGATATTTTTCTCAGTCTAAATATGCAATCAAATCTGGCCACCTGAAATTACATATATTCAGACTTTTTATGAACGATGAGCCTAAAGTGCGTAAATAAGATTACAGTGCTGCAGCACAACTTGTTGCATTCTGTCTTTGTTCGTGTGATTTCTAAAGTGCCGTGACTGGTCTTAAACGCTCGCCTTGTCGAGTTTCTAATCAGACATTCCGCGCGCGCGTGTTTTATCTCTGACTGTCTAATCCTCAGACCCCTGGGTTCCATCAGCGCTTCAGCAGACAGCCAATGTCACTCAGTCTGAAGTGGAAACTCAATTATCATAAAAAATGCAACACTAATTTAATTGGTCCCCTGTAAAAAAAATTAAAAAAAAAGAATTTATATATATATATATATATAATAAAATATATAATAAAAAATCACGGTAGATAATGAAAGCATGTCCAGATAGTTTCAATTGTTTGTGAAGAAATGGTCTAGTACTTCAGAGTGGAGGGGGAAACACATTTTACAGCCCAGAGAAGACTGAAGCTCTGCCATTTGCTCATGTCAGCCCTCTCAAGCTAATTATCCTTAGTGAATCCGGGGGTGTTGAGTAAGACTGTAATTAGTCGACCCCTTTCTGTGCCGCAATTTGGAAATCCATTGGATTGCCGTGGGAATCAATTCTGGAAATGGTGCGCTTTTGGTACCGCTCATCTGTCCAGCGGTGTCTGAGCCCGCACTTTTCTCCGCGCACCCCCGGCTCCAGGCGCCCACACACAGATGCGCAACCGGCTGCCAAACACAACCGATCCGCTGCGCTTGACACTCTCGGGCAACAGCTGAGCGAGGGGTGCCATCCAACACCCGGTTACTTCACGCGTAAAAGCGATTTCCATGGGAATAAAAGAAAGCGGTCTAAAGATAGCCTGGTGAGGTGAAGTCTCTAAGAGCAGTTGTAATTCGCTGCAGAAAAGAAAGAAAGAAAAATGTAATTTTCTTTTATTTCATCCAGTTCCATCCTTATTTTATTCAAAGCAAAGCAACATGGTCTCCTTGATCCTCTGTAAATACTACCTAAACTGCATTAAGTTAATCCAGATGTGAGAGAAGTTCCCCATTCATGCAGATTCATCATCGACGCGCGGACTTCAGCGCAGAAGGCGACAAAGAAGTTTTTCTGAACTCCTCAGTCGTGCTTTGACTTCATCGCTCCGAAATAAATAAGTCTCCAACCCACTGACTAATCCAAAGAATGATATTCCAGTATGATCATGGGCATCCCATGAAAGTTTTGAGGGCTCAATATCCAGCCTGAAATGTGTTTGCCTTTAGATGCCAGAGCTGCGCCTCTCCACGGGCAGAGACACCCCCAGCTGCGCGCCTGCGGCTCCAACTGGGCTCCAGCACAACCAGGCTTTGACTTTACGGGTGATAATGCGGTTCCTTGGGGAAAAAAAGTCTATAATCCTGTTCGATGGTGTCCAGAATCAAAGTGGAAAAAACCCGTCTCTTTTTTTTTCTGAGATGAAAACGAAGACTTGTCCATTGCGAGCGTTTATGTAAAAATATTAAAATCCACTTATCATTTAAAAGTAAAATAGTTTAGTGATTTAATATAGGGCTATTTTTTTTTTATAATTTTCTTTTTACTGGTCGTCTCAGAATTTGAAAACACGAATTAAATTAAAAACGCAATTGTTAAAAAAGAAACAAAAGAGCAACTTTAATTGGTCTAACCCTGAATAAGTGCAATGGTTTTGAACGTCTGGTGGAAACTTTGTATGAAAAAAAAGACAAAAGAAACCAATTAAACTAATTTAAACATACAATACCTTTTTAATCCCTTTTGGTTGTTCCCTTTGATAAAAGAACAGCCAAAATGAATGGCAAAGCTCTTGTAAAATACTCTAATCAGCCCAAGGGTCCTCAGTTGTAAAGCAGTAGTAATCCTGTCCCTTGTGTTGTGCTGCTCCGTCCTGCGCCACGGCCACTCACACAAATGCGCCTCTGCAAGAGCAACCTGTAATTGATTCAATGTTACAGTCCATCCTTCCCAGAGAACTAATCATCTGGCTCAAAGTAAATAACTCTCAGGAAACGGGCCCTCCCCTCTCCCGCTGCCCCAGGCGTCCTTTCAAAATAAGAGTCCGTGTTTTCACACTGCGGCTCCGAAGAGGAGTCAGATTACTCCGCGCTCTGCAGTTCTGAAGGAGGTGCATGAAAAGAGGTTGAGCAGGGAAGAAAAGGGCCATATGCTTTTTTGTAAGTCTAAGAGGGGCCCTTTTGGAATAAAGGGATCTTTTTTTGGGGGGGTGGGTTAGACAATAAAGTCAAGTGACCCATTAAAGTGTTTTTATAGAGGCTTATATAGGTAGGAAAGAAATCAAAGAACTGGGAATGCCCAATTACATCCAGTAACTCGATTAACCTTGTCATCACGCTTCATTCTTCATGTTCAGCTTTTAGATGATTGCGCTTTTCAGTGGTGCTTGCTGCTGCTGAAGCTGTTTGCACTTTCTTTTATGCGGATTGATGCTGA